>SJOL01006373.1:27497-411096 GCA_004794785.1 Opisthorchis felineus | reverse complement strand
AATTTCTGCACAGTATACTCGTGAAAGAAGCCTCAGATTAATCCGTAGTCAAAACGGTTGTGATCGCCGTATCGCTGCTAGCATCAGAAAACGAATACTGTACAAAGATTAGTACCTTGTTAAAAAGTTAAAAAGTAGATAAAAATGTGGAAAAAATTAGGATGCGACTTTACCTGCAAACGAATGGGAGTATATGTAGCATCGATAAAGCAGGGAGCAACTGAAGCGCAAACTTGATGGACATAAACAAGACAATGGTTTGAGCTGAAAAGATTGTGTAAAAACTTCAATATGCATAGCTGAACAACTTTTCGGGATGAAGTTGCATCGGATGACTCCAAAAAGGACAATTATTTTGAAATTCTATAATTTGGTGGAACGCAGTAGTCAAGTTAGGATTGAGCCAAACAGTCCGGGCAAAATTAGTCTAAAGTTGAGATCGGCCACCTTTCTGTTCTTTACACTGTAGAAGCAAACCCACTAGCATCGTAATGGGACGTGTACAATGTGTGGAAAAATATAGCTGCGTGGTGGATACCTCTCGGGGAGCATGAAGAAGTAAAAAGCGTTTATTTGTGCAACCCTAGAAAAAAATTACGCAACTATGAATTCTGAAACACGAATTCACATGCAAAAATGAGCACAAGAAAAAATTGCGGGCTGGCGATGTTTCCGCTGGAGACACAGCACGCCATTAAGCCGCGACTAAGCAACAAACCATCCGTTACTGTTCTAACAGGAGCGGATGCTACCAAAATCAAAATAAATCACAGAACTCATAACACTCATTTGCGGGTATTAACTTCACAAAAATGGTTTGCGAAACACACGACAGTTCCATATAAAGGCAAAAAATGATGGAGTATAGTAGAGACCCGTGCAAGCCTAAAGAGCCGTGTAACATTCGTTTATCAGCACGCTGCACCAGCATTCTTATCGTTAAAAAACAGTCTGTGTTACAGAGTTGTTGGTAGCACGTCCATCTGGTCCAGTTGTGAGTTAAATCATCGCAAAAATTGGAGATGTTAAAGTTCCATCCATTCAGAACGGCCACGGAAAGCAACTTTTCTATGGAAGAAAATGACCAAAAAATCACACTGGTGGACATTGTCTAGAGCCTTAAGCACGAACCGTCTGTAGGTAGTATAATGCCATCCAGAGTTTGGCCTAGGCCACTAAAAGAGGGATGAAGGCCACCGAAAGTAGTGTTTTATTTCCCAATCATACGCAAACTACCGCGGCTGGAATCGCATGGGTCTGGGACCGGCAATGACTTCAGAAACAGATAGTGGAGGGGACAAGTTTTAAGCTTCGTACGATCTCTGTTAGCATGTAATTCATTTTTGCTACCAGTACAGTTTATTTTGAGACAACAGAGATAGCAGCATAGTCTTGCGGAGGCAAAGCACTGACGCTTACTACAATAAACACCGGAACCATTCCTAGATATAGGATAAATTTCAAACATTAATGGCCGAGCATCAATCACACACCGTTGTATTAACAAAACGTTAACCTTTACAATAAGTGTTAAGCGCTTTAGCAGCTGACACATGCTACTGCATTGATACATGCCACCGAGTCACTGCTGGTCACGGGGGAGCAGCTCACTATATGAGTGATAAAATACCCCGTGCTAATATAAAAATGCTACCAAGAGGGAACAACTGTGAATTAATAATATGCACTGTCGCTGCTCTGGACAAAGCTGCTCAGGCATTTATTGACATTTACAGACTAATACACACTACGAATCTTAGTTGCTTCTGGAAAATCAGTATGTTAAACGTGTTCCCGTAGTCACCAGAGGAGGCCAAGACCTCATAAACTTTAAGTGATTTATGTGTGTGATATTATGTGTGATATTATCATAACAAATGCTCTTCTTTGAGCAGGTGGTTCGGCCAGTTTAATGTGGCATGTCACGGGACTAACGAGAATGTATCCAGGTTAAGTTTCAATGTCACAAACTCTTCACAGCCAGTGGTTGTAGTGGCGACGCGAGAGATTTTTGAGCAAGGTAACTATAATACTGCTGCCACCAAAATACGTTCCAGGGCCCACAACACGTCATACAGCACGTATTCCGTCTTCTTGAAGGCTGACTGACATATCATGGTAGGAGCGTTAAGCATGCAGGCACGGATGTAGATCATCCAGAAACCGTGTTTGGTATTTGGCATAAAATCTGTGACAGCATTACACCTCTGATTGCATGAAAGGACGAAATGCAACACAGTGCTGATGATTGTAAAGGTAACCAAAATAACGAAAGACGAAAAGCCAAAGCTTGGGTCTGCCTTATATATTTTGACGGCCGGCGGTGTTTTGAAGCGTCGTTCACTCGGTTTGGTTTACTATTAGCTGGTCAGGTGGCCACTGATTTGTTCGCCTAGCTTGGCAGTGGCTTGCAAAGGTTTTATTCTCAATCAGGAGGACATCACCAGTTGATTCCAAAGGAATGTTGATGTCTCCTTGGTTGAGGATCAAGCTTTTACAAGCTAACTGCCAGGCTCAGTGAAAAAGTCAAGAGCCACCTGATTAACGACCAATCCCTGGAACCCATTTGCTCATGGCCAGTATAGACTGATGAGAAATGGATGCAAGTACAGGAAGGTGTTAACCAATCAGAACTGCTAAGAGGCGCAATTAGGATCCAAAAATCCGTGGTCAAGGAAAAAATGTACACATATGCTAGAAGAAAAAGTCGATGAAGAACTGCTGGATCTCACGAGGCTTAGAGGTCACATGATTTCGGCTGACCTTTTGGGTGCTAATTCCTCCGCGAAACACTTGGTGGAACTTAACCCACGAAAAGCAGGCACTATATACACACATATTTATACCGTAAGCAGGAAAAGGGCTATTGGAGGTGATTTGAATAGCCTAAACTCTTCACACTGGAAATAAACGTACAACAGACCACAAGAAAGTCATTAGTTTATCCAGACAAGATGAACCTTGTTCAGTCGTCTTCAAAGAACTCGCAGCTATTGGGGCTCTGGTTTACTTTCATATTTGACCACTGAAACTGGGGCACTGCAAGCACTGCTTCACAAAAGCAGCAACTAATAGGTAAATGAGAGATGCAAACTTATTTGCCTAATTTTGCTATCTATAAAAACCATAGAGTGATAGTTAGAAAGACTTTGTACACACACGTTTCCCCCCACCCGACACGTTTGAGCAGGTTATACATGCAGTTGTTAGCAAACAATCTCGCATGACAAAACTAATGACCGCGTGCGATGCTAACAAATATCAGAACGTCCTCCCACTATTTGTGAACTTCGACACAGCATTTGATCGTGTGAAACATACAACACTTCTGTAGGGTTTTGAAACGCTGGGAGACAGTTAACTCCTTGAAAGTGACCAGAATCACTAGCTAGACGTAGACAATGGAGGAGTAAAATTAGAATCGCTCACCTGTAAGTAAAAAAAGCTACCAGCGGAGTCCATTAAAGGGCTGTTGTCTCTTTATTGCTGTTCACTACTGCCGCTGAGTCCTCTTAGCCCACCATGCTTACTCTTTGTTGATAAATTCAAATTACAGTTGGTGGCAGGATACCCACAGAATTCAAACTAAGGCCAAAAAGTCTGGGTTATAGCAAGTGGTTCAGCAGGTAAAACAGCGCAATGCTTAAACTCTTAACTTCAATGCAGACTACGCGCAGCCTAAGAGTAACCGCGTATGATAATACAGTATTTAAGCTGACGGTTTTGGCACAAAGGCAACAGCCATAGGCCCTCTGTATAACCAAAAGCGGCGCCCACAAACTATTTGAGAAGCCTCTATCCAACAAGTAGGCGAGTTCGTGCAGCCGACACAATACCTGTTAACCAAGTGCTAACTTTGATCTCTAGGGCAGACACGGAGACTAATGACACCATTGGTTTCGGAGCTGACAAGTAAACACATCAATACCTGGACTTTCCTTAGTCAGAGTAGTGACATCATAGAAAGAAAGTAAGCCTTATCTTCAAAGCGATGAAACCAAGCGGTACTGAGGACTCCTGAAATTATTCCCACCGGCACAGTTTGCACGCATTAAGGGTCACGAACTCGAGCTTAAAGTAGAGAGAACAGACAAACTACACCAAATCTATTGACTTTTGATTAGCGTGAAGGCAAACTGGTGGTGCGGATGACTTAGGAATACACCATGGAGGAACGCACATGCCTAAATGATCAGCACTTGATAGCAGCCACTAGCGTGAAGATAGAAACACTTAACCTAAAAACAATGGATTAACTGACGCAAAGAGGCCCACTGTCCTTTATTCCAACTACTCCACCATCTGATGTGAATTGATGTTGGGACCAGATCGCCACTTCTTTGCACAGTGCTGGGAGTTTGCCTGTGGCACGGCGCTATCAGGCATACTCAAGCAATGATTATCAGACTGGACAATGGCGCTGCTTAAATCTCTGAGAAATATCCCAGCAGGTCCCTAACATAACCTGACCTGAAGAATTTTCAGACGTAAAGTAAAGATGAGAGCGTGTGCCTACCGTGAAATCTGGGGACACAGAAGGCCAAGGAAATAAAGGAAGCCCAGAAAGCCGGGACTGACCGAAGATTATTTTAGTCGATCATTGCGACCGGCCCCCGGAAACCATTTGTGAGCGGAGACATCAAGGATAGAAAAGGAGTGACCATCTTGAATAAAGAAGAACGCCTCGACCAGTGGGCCGAATACTTCGAACAGCAATTGTCGTGGCCACCATCTGCCACTTATCTGGAGCTCACAGTTAACGTAGAACCCTGGACGGTGAACATGGAACCACCTACAACCCGGGAGGTTAACGACCGTATGTGTTCCTTCAAGGGCCTCCGAGCTTCTGGTCCGGATGACCTCCCACCCACATCGTTCAAAGATGGGGTGAAGTCCTCAGTAAGAGCTTGGCTGATCTGTTTGTTTGCACTTGGGAAAAGGAGTCTGTCCCAGACAATTGGGGAGAGTCAGTTATAGTCCCCATTCTCAAAAAAGGGGCGTGTGGTAACCACAGGGAAAACAGCTTGACTCCGGTCATAATGAGACTGTTGAGGCCACTTGTTCTTCTTCGCCTTATGCTGGCGTGAAGCACTAACTAGTGAGCAGAAAGCGAAGTTTCGGCCTAGTAGGGGTCGCTTTGACCAAACCTCCACACTTCGTCAGGTGCTAGAACAACGCCATATGTACAAATGACCCAAAATTTTAATATTCCTGGATTTCCAAGCAGCATTCGACCCGGTTGACCGATCCGTTCTCCTTAACGCCATAACCTAGGAAAGAATGTTCCAGAAGTAGATGAATATAATGAGTTCTTTGTATTCTCCGACTTTTAGACGTGCGAATATATGAAGAGCACTTCAAAGCCTTCCGTAAATACAGCGGTGTTCTTCAGGGGTACCAACTCTATCCATTCCTGCCTCGGTATTAATGAAATAATGAGACGAACGCTGGAGGGTATTCAAAACCCTGATGTTCAAATAGTTGCTGACGAAAACCTTGTCGACCTGGACTATGCTGGCGGTATCATTATCGTATTTGAAGAGAAGTAAAAGGCGCAGGTGTTTTTTGATGAACTGACCAAAATCATCTCATCCTTTGGTATGCACTTTGCGCCCACAAAATGTAAGGTCATGGTCATGGACATAGAGTCACTGAACATGCCGCTTACAATCTAAGGAGAGACACTCGAAGGTGTGAAGCGTTTTACGTACTTTGAAAGTTGCATTCGTTCTGGCTGTAGTGTGACAGATGAGGTCAATGCACGAATCTGCGAGTCTCGGGTCGCGTTCGCTGATTTGAGACGCCAAAGACGTCGAACCTCTCTATCTCTAAATCTCAAGTGACGTGCTTATCAGACCACAGCACGGTCCGTTTGGATGTGAAAGAATTCGTCGTGAGAATTGGCCTGTTCAAACAGCGGAACTGCGAAGTCTTCAGGTATTCGACAATAGTTGTCTCAGAACCATAGCTCGTGTGGGTTGGCGTCGGCGAACCCGTAATGAGGCAACAAAAAAACGAGTGTGCAACGGGTGCTTCCGTCGAACCGTGTGTCCAGCATCAGAAGTTGCATTGGTTATGTTATGTATTGCGCATGCCGGACCATCATTTTTCAATGAGAGTGCTGTTTTTTGTGTCCAATTCAGGTCAGCCGAAGCAGAGAGTTGGCCAACTCTTTGCCTGGCGGAGGGCATGAATGAGATTACGAAACGTCTGGGTACTGTCAGTGCCAGGATGGGAATCGCGTAATCCCCACTGTGCCTGGTTTGAGAAGTTAAGAGTTACGGCTGTTAATCGATATCAATGGCTTCCTGTCGTCAGTGTCTATCCAGATTGTCTGAATGAGTGTTTGAAGGTGTATGCACCTCGGAATGTTTGTAGTAAGCAAGCACCAAGTCCACTACCTGTCCATTTTTATTGCCTTCTTCACGACAACGTTTTCAAATAAGCCATTGTTGTACGGCAGTGAAGCATCAGTATTAAAAACTGATGTCATGCTGTCGATGATGAAGATAATGCTGAAGTATGACGTCTTAGGTCATACTTAATCTATTTTAGATCCTCGTACAGCAACGCCCCATATTAACGTCGAAGACGGATCTTGGCTTTGCGCGCAAAATATGAGACCATCAGCGGATTGCGGTGCACAGTACAACTCTAGCACCTTTGGTTTGAAATTTTTTGGAATATTTGCCATCTGAAGTATTAATCAATAGGGATTTGAGAGCATACGGTGATTTCTAAACATATGGACTAAGCCTTATGCACTTTGAAAGTGGGGTCATGGTTCACTTCTTTCTTGACTCAAACCGACATAAAAGACTTCAGGAAAGGCAAAGATAACTCGGTAACAAACGTTTTTGAAAACAAAAGAACGTTTGATTTTGTACTATTAACCACACCATGTCATGCTCAGCTGCCAACTTCGGGAATTTAGAGGACCTAAGTAATCATCATTCGATCAACCTATCTGATACGGCAGAAGTCACAACCATGAAGAAGAACTCCTCCTAGTCACTCATGATGAATGGGCCTAAGGTAAGACAAGGTACCTCAAACAATATGAGTTGAGAAACTGGAGAGTAAAACGCGGACTTAGACCGAAATCAAAAACTTTCTTCACCCGGGGGAACCAGGGCTTAAGGTTAGTGTGCCGTCCGAAGTGGTAATTCGACAAATGGCAGACAGTTGGCAGTTGGCAGCTATAACCAAGTATGTGGCTATTACAGCTGAAGATGATGCTGATTAGATGGCCATCGTGTTTGCCAAGAGTTGCTTCAACCGGCCTACGTGATCTCAAGCAACTGAACTCTTACAAACATAGCTTTTATGGAGCCTCATAGCTTCTGGTTTCCAGAGGGCAGGGGAATGCAGCATATTATCGATCAGGTGCTGAAATAAACTTGAGGCAAAGAAAAAACCAACGTAGAAAATTATACACCTTCATGTAAACTGGACGTGACTGTACTTCACCCTTAGGGTGGATTGCAATCCATTTTCATTCACGCTAGCGTATGGGTTTTGTTCAACCAAAGGGTGACTTTAGGTCATAAGCTGTACTTCACGTTATTGAAGCAGGGCTCAAGGAGTACATCAGGGGTTCTGAGATGAAACTGCATGCTTTTATGCCTTTTTGATACAATCATCAAGGAGCCGGTGCAATTTATGTCAACTCCTTTCTAGATTTTACTCTGATCCACACATGTTGGTGGAAAGGATACCTTTACCAAAAACATCAGCCATTCGCTGAAATAAACCGATCGTTCTTTACCTAGTTCCATACTACCACATTCCTTAGCCTCAGAGATTTTGTCCTCACTTAGTTACGCCTGTGTTTGATGCGCGTGTAGGTAGATTTAGACGATCCACCTCAGTCAAAGTACAGCCATCTGAAGCAAGAATTGCTCATGTGTTGATCAAATTTTTTTCCACAGACAAACACTGAGAAGTTGGTGAACAGGAAGCTCATTGCTATCAGCCTTGATTTCACTAAGCCATGTCCTGACCTGCAAACTAATTTGACGTCATCAACCACAGCATGGTACCGGTAAGAGTCCCTGGCATTCAGATAACAGGTTTGTTTCTAATTTATGAGAACCAGTCTAAATGGGGAGCAGTAGAGCAAGGCTATTTACGGAAAAGTGATACTTTTCTTCTTTCTAGTTTTATACTATTAGGAACGTTCTAAAACGCACATACGCGATAAGCGAAGATGCAAACAAATTTCCCAAAACCATAAAAATATTTTTGACGAATTTTCCGGTTCAAACAACATAAACATAGCGTATGGAGATTGAGCAAGCGACCACATAAAGCATGCGCTTTGAGTATTTATTGTGTAATTTCATTTGGTTTCCTTGGATAGTCTATTAGGATTTCTCGATTAACACGTGCAAACCAACGAGGCAGAGGTTATTTATTAAGTCAGGTAGAGCGTTTCATAGATAACGAAAGGTGTTATGAAATGATCACATCCATTTGCACAAAACAAAGCACCGTAAATGGTATACCTAATATCCGGTGCCAAAGGTAATTATCTCCATCCTGTCCAATAATTACTTTCCTAAGGCATCATATGTAGCCTCAGGATGTTAGCCGACGATTGCAAAACGTTGGGAAAAAGCATCACAGAAGACGATTGTAATACGACTTTCAAGACATTCGGGAATTTCATAGGGCCCCGTGGTGGCTGATAATACTCCATCGGTAACCTTTCACTACAGAGGAAACTGACATTCGCGGAATTGAGTGTTTGAACTGGCCTACGAGATAGCCTGGGGAATGCTCTCGGTCCCACGGTTTATCTTGTAGTACTGGCCAGTGCGATTTATGCATGCCTTCTTTGAGCTCAGTATAAAACCAACCAATGAATTAACCACACCAACAGCTTTCCCGTACATGGCTGAAAATGATGAGTGCTTAAATACGCGTAAACAATAAATATCGAAAGTTGACAGAGTCCCATCACTCCAAACAATATGGAGCATAAGCCTCTCTATGTGTCATTTTCATGGTCAACTTTACACAACTTTTGAAGTTTGGAGGTGGTTTCCCATGACTTCATTTTTATCCCTAATTTAGTGGAACAACGTGCTTTTTCTTTGCTTACCGACTCTTGACGAATACTTCCGTCTAGCTCCTATAAAATCAGTTTTGATGGAGCTTTTCAGTACGATATTCTACCTAACCAACTAGTGTTCCCTAAACATGACGTGCATCACATGAGAAAAAAACTAATGGCGAGCTGATTACACTTCTGATCAGCTGTTCCTGTCCGAACGATTGAACGCTCAATCAACTAGCATGCGGGTCACCGGATGTTGTAGTGAGATGCATCTTTTGATGAATCCCGATAGGGATGAAGCAGCCGTACCGTGCTTCTTGGCTTTTCAGCATAGAAAGACTTCACTCACAAGACGAAAGCTTCCCTAGAAAGAAACCTTGAAATTATCTGACGCGGTCACTGTGCAATTCCTTTAGTGTTAGAGAAAACATTGACTTCGGGGTGGAACACGTGGAACACGAGGAAAACGTGGGACTGAATCTAAACCCAGGCCCAACACGCAAATGCTGTATGACTGGAGCTGAAGGAATTGTGCAGACTCGGCGTAAGCTTAAGATACGCTAGAAAAGTGGTTTACTTTTTCATTTTTATCAAGTAAAGCTAGTTTTTTATAACAGTATAAATTTGAAGCTTCATCTCTCAGAGAGATAAGGGGAAGCCCGCTTTCTCTCCGTCGCGATTAGGTTTGGTTTGCTTTTATATTGTCACTGCAACCCAAGCTGACTTTTTTATTTTCTTTTAACTAGCAACATTCCGTCAAATGCCGTCTTCCGAATCAGCTAACCTAATGTGATGGAGGCAGTGGACGTAAAGACACATTTGGCAGTTCTTTCTGAGCTGGAAGATACCTACTCGAAATGCTTGGATAGTGGGGATACTCCAGCATCTGAGTTTATCAGAACTATGATCCGGCGTGAGTATGAGCGTGACTTAGAGTAAGCTGACTGTCTTGTTTGCAGGATGTGTGAGACCCTACCGTACTTTTTGTATTTTTCAACCATCACTGATGGAAAAAAACATTCCCCCTGGTAGAAATGTCACCTTGGCATACGGAGCATCGTTCAATGCCTTTTTGACAAAACAAAGGGTAGGGAGAAAAATATGATTTTGAGAGCCCGTTTAAATTTATGCAGTGAAGAAAGTTTTGAAATTCATTTTAGGAGGGGTGAAGGGTGGCAGCTGAAAACGCCGTATAATCGACAATTTGTGACGCTGAATTCCTGCCAGTATTTCTGGAAACATTTTTGTCACTAGACAGAGTTTAGCATTGCCTCAACAATGGAGCGGCGGTCGATGAGATCTGCGTATCACTGTAGCTGACTAGCGCTGTATCCAGTACACGATGTATCCTTTAAGCATCACCAGCTTACCCATGAACTACGTACGGAGATGAAAATAATGTAGTGAAACTTACCCGCGGTGATCCATGCTCTTAGCCTTAGATACCCAAATATTTCCTGGACACTCGTTTGCAATAAACTTTCCCCATTCCCCGGCTGGAGTAGATAGTGAGCTAAGTACGTTTCAATATGCAACAATTGTCTCACGATTTATGTCCTTGCAGGGATGCAAGGTTGTTGGCGATCTACCTGAAATTGTGTGGAAATAATCGTCACATGGGAGCAGTGCGTCTTGAAGATCGGGATATCAAGCCAATATGTACAGCACTTTTGCTTAAACCCTGTATCACGATGCTGGATCTGCGGTACAATCGCATTAAGGACGAGGGAGCCGCTATTATTGCATCATTTTTGACGGTAATTATTGATGTGAGGTTATTTATTCATGCCCGTATTGTGTTTGAAAGCTTATACCCGACGACGAATACATAACGGAAACTGACATTATTTTTCACACTTCTTTACTAAACTATGGTCTTTTGCCTGAATTGACCTTATTAATGTCATTTTGGTAGCATCAGGCAGCGTTCGAATTTTGTCATTGAAAACAGCTTTACCGTACGGTGGCATACAAAGTAGTGTTAGGTAACCTTTTCATCAGCATTGAGCCTTAACGGCGAGGACTGACCCTTTTGTTGAGAATAGGACCCAAACTTTAATCCGTTGTAACTGGTCTTCAGAACCAGTAGGAACAAAAGATATCTCGCTGGTAACGTGTTTCTGTTTTACAGAACTGTTTCAATGCACTGATCTTACCAGAATTGTCACAAATGTGTCATGTGAAAAAAATTTTCCAACTGACCTTACATAAAGTAATATTGGTCAAGGCAGTAGTAGTGGTTTTGTAGTTCAGTGAATATGAAGCAAGCTAACAGATGAAGGTATACCCGGTTGTTAGAATCGAATTGGCTGCATCTCGTCACAGCAGTTACTTTTAGGAAATCAGACGTATCAGTGTTAGACCATTGTGAAAGATCCACATACAATGGTTTTGCAATAAGAGCAGCAAATACGATACTAATTTACCTGAACTGTATGCTGAAATTCAATTTTCTCATTAAGGACGATCAACTTCTGCAAGAGATAAACCTGGTGGGCAATGACATAACCGAAATTGGCGCCACTTGTATTGCAACTGCACTGCGGGTGAGTTCTTTCCTATGTGTAGTAGCTTACATACAGGAAATGTACGTGGTAAATGCAGTCATTATGTAACCAACTAACCCTAAAGAAGGGAGACTTAAGAAACGAATTACTTATGCACTGTATTATTTTTTATACGTGACATTTGGATACCAAGCTTCTGACCAAGCTTTGATGATACTGGTTTATTCTAACCAATACTGACCACCCAACAGTCACCTGGTGACTTTTCAACCAAGCCTAGAAGTTATACACCTGATAGGTCTAAGGTGGTCGTAATGAGGTTGAGTCCATAGAATTTCAGAGACGGACATTCCAAGTGCATGGCTTCGTGAGCACCAGTGTCTGTTCGGATAAAAAATCTTATCACTCAGCAGTTGGTTGGTCAGAAAATTCCACCCTGAACGAGGCAAGGTTTGAAAACAGAGATAGTTCCGTTCTAGCAGTGTGTAGACAAAACTGTCCATTGGAAAAATAAACTCATTTACATATCAGCTTGGTGTTATTAGGTGACTTCACTAAATCTTCCGTTTTTTTTCAAATGAATGTGTCGCACAAAGGTCGCCTCGTGTTTCAGTTGGTACAGTATTCGAGGTATCGCATTAAATTTTCTTGATGGAACAAGCAACTACAGTTTGGTGTCCAAGTGCGATATGCAATTTTTGGAAACTCAGGGACTGCGCCTACCTGGGGAGCTCCAAATAGGGCAAAAACAGTTGTGGGCTGTCAGAGACTTTCAAGCAACCTTATGATAGCGTGTTCCGTCTAGACAAAGTACTGCAATGTCTCAAATATCATACCAACTTAAAAGTGAGACGGCTCGTGTGCAACACATTCAGTTGAAGAATATCACTAATGAGAGTTTCAGGTGGGATTCGGCTGAGTCTCCCATCAAAACTAAATCAGTTTGTATTTCGCAAGCTGCGTACAATTCGAATTGAAGTGGAACGTAAAGTTGACGGAAATTCGGGGACTGCACCTACCTGATGAGCCGAAAGAAGGACAAGACCGATCACTGTTTGTCAAGGAGTTTCCAACAACCTTGTGAGTTGTATTTTCTGTCAAGGATAACTTCCATTTTTGACTTATTCAGCTGACGTACTGAACAACTGAAGGTTCGATGTGATGTTATTCTCAATGGTTGCACCTTATTTTCACGTCAACTGTACCCCACTAAAGACTTCATCTACATATATTTTGGGTAAATTTGCCGGAAATTCGGGGTCCAAGGTGTTCCTGTCCCATAAGTGCACATCTTTACACTCGACCCATGCCGGGACCCATGTATTGATCTGAGTTAAACTGTGAGCCGGCTGGATGTTGAGTCATGTGGAACGCTCTGCTTACTGAGTAATTTGAACCAACCAGAACAAGGTGGCTAATGGATGACATAATTGCATATCATATGTCATAGGCAGACATCATAGGAAAAAAAGGATAAAGTTACAGATCGATTGTCTGTGAATAGATTCTGTCCGACTTGACACTGACAAGCAGAACTGTAGTAGTTTCAACGTTAACACCATGTCTCCCAATAAGCTGAATGCAGGTATATGAGGAACGATCAATTGAACCTCAGGTAACGTGAGTCTGCCAGGTTTGTAAAAATTCCTGTTCACTGGGAACTACAAAGGATATTCATATAGGTGTTTTATCCTGATTAAGCTTCGTACGACGGAGGATATGAGCTCTAGATTGAATCCCATTGAAGTGAAAACAGGCGTTCCTTTGTTTGTACCCCAAAACTCCGATAGATCATTGTTACGGGAACTGTTAATCAATGGGTGAATGGTGGATATATCTGGCCATGGAAATTTAATGGGCAGCGGTGGTACAGACTGGTGTGCGAAATATTTTTGTCTACTGAAATGAACCACGCCAGTTTGCCTCTTTTGCCGGGGCCGTGTCTCCAAAGCAGTTTGTTATTGGGAAAGTCGATGTTCATTGGACCAGGATAAGCGGTCCTAGTTGTTGTTGGTGGGGAGGGTAGTGGAAGCTTTGCCATAAATATAGTGTTCGTCCGTATTGTGTGGTGGCAACTCCTTCACGAGTGTAACTAGCGACGCAGAGACTGAATAATCTGTATTGGATTGAATCAGAAAATGCAGTGTTTTTGTTTTGTTTTAGCGGTAGTCGTGAGGGGTGTGCCCATACACCCGCGGACATCAACCCGGTTTGTGGGTTTTTGCTCTAACATTTTGCTCTACTCATACGTAGTTAAGTAGTTCCATAGGCAGCCAATCAGCCCCTAAGCTGCGGGCAGAGTTGGTGCATGACAGACCTGGACAAGGGGGGTAGCATGCACACGAAGATAAATTTCATGGTCAGAGCAGCGCAAAAATAGCCAATCCTCCGGCATCCTCAAAGGACCAAACGTATGAAAATGGATCGAGGTAGAACACTTCCGTAATGCCAATACAGTAACCCTCTCAGTGGGTTCCCAGGGGAAACGTACCCATTGAGTAGACAGTGCGGAAAGCATGCACTACGATCCACAATCAACAGTCCATCTTTGATTCCTGAGTTGCCGAATCTCTTACCAACTGAAAATGTTAACGTGGGAATGCACAGTGTCGTTGACTTTAGTCACAACTGGCACATTAATTCATCAGTGAACTCTGCTTGACGGGACTTGATTTGAATCAGTCGGTAATTCAAAACGGGATTCACAAACAGAACATTTCGTATGAATACCCCACAGCCCCAATAAGAATAAAAGCAATAAGGCTCAAGAATTTGGTGAAACAACGCGCAATAACTCTAGAGTTGTTGAAGTACCAACAATTACCATCGATTTTGTTGTTATGCGTCATCATTATAAGTTAACTTGTTCCGTGGTTCTTACTCGAATTTAGCTGTCAGGCGTGATGTATCACACTGATGATCACTCGCTCGTGAGCTAAACGGTTAAGTGTTTAAACTACCAGCAGGGTGGTCGCGGTTTCGAACCACCGTTTCGTTAGATGCACACTGCTGATGATTCCAAATAAGGAAGAGACAACTGTACCATGTTTGTCAACTTTTAACCACATACTGGCTTCACCTGCTGAACGAAGTCTCAAATTAAAACTCCCCAATCACTTTCCAGTACCGCCATTAAACGAAAACAACTTGAAATGACCCGGGTAACGGGTACTAAGGAACGTTTTGCATGCCAACTCGATGCAGTATGTACCTATCATGGATATTCAAGTTCCCTGGATATCTGAATTATTGACCCCGGACGAACTGAAAAATTCAAACTCACTCAAACCAAAGCTAGTTAACTTCACCAGGATGCAAATAGGATTTATTATATTACCACAGTCTAGGTTGTTAGTGTTTAACAACTCACAAGCAAGGACCCATTGTTGAGTCAGTAATCTTGAATCCGTCAAAAATGCTTTCCCAATGGTGAGGTACTGTATTTTCAAGTTTTTGTATTGCCAGAAGTGACTGCCAAAGTGACTGACCAGAGAACACAGGAATTAATTTTTGTCATATAAACCAAGTATGCTTATTTAGCTACTTACGAGCCAGTGTTCGAAGGAAGATGTTTGGCTTCATAGGCCATTTTGGGAACGGAAATCTGTCTGACATTTATTTAGTTGTTAATATCGAGTGTTTAAACCATCACGTAGGTTCTGTGCGGCATTTGGCAGGTTGACAACCCTGCGGTGAGCGTGACTGTGCTTAATTGATAGAGACTAGTCCTTCAGATTGCCTGATTGCTTGATTGCACTCAAGTGCTGTCGGATTTTTAATGGGCTGAAATGTTTAGTCAGCATTTAGGTTGGTAAAGTAAAACCTGAGTTGAGATGTGGATGCTGCAGAGCGTCTGCGCTGCTCTCTCTATATAACGATCATTCATAGTAAACGACGAAATTAGTCCCTATAGGAATGGTGGAGCTGTTTGCATTTTGGCAGGCTATGAGCAGTTCTTGTTCTTCGTCCCAAAGAACAATCATATTATCATAATATTTCATTAGGCATTGGTTTTAATCCCACAGTCACCAGCAAGTGCCTTCTTTGAACACCGCAGCACATCATACTGGCTTTCGTCAACCTCCCACAGCAAAACTCCGCCTATTTTTGCGCTGGAGTTGCGGTAGCTGGCAACATACCCTGTTTTTTGCTATCCGTGGTTCGAACACGACCACTGCATCTCACCTTCTGTCTAGGCTTGGGCAACCTGGGAGTATCCTAGCCCTCGTGCTTCTTAACTAGGCACCGAAAGGGTGTTACAGTTTAAAGGACATTATATCATCATTATCGGCAAGACTTCATTCTTCTTGTTTATTGAGCTGCACAGACTTAACCTGACATCGAGTAGTGACTGGCGTCCAAGTTTAGCCTTCAGTCAATCATTCATACCCATACGATCTTCACAAAAGCTAGACACCATGAAGGCAGCTAAATACCAGGGTAAATGCATTGTTCCATTGGTCAAGATAGTAACCCACTGACAACTTTTCATATGCTCCCACCCCGGCCTGGAGGGGATTTTTATTGATTTGTCGACGGTCTACGCAAATCAACAATAGGAGAATGGTTCTTCTGGAAGGGCACACGGTAATAGGTATATGCATGAACTGGATTCAAACTAACAAAACGCACCGGTGAGTGTTCAAAAATGAGCGCGTCGCCTCGGCGTAAAGCTGTAATATACCCGGTGTTTTGTTTCGATACTTAGCAGCAGAGGATCCCACGATTTGCCCTTGACGAGCCGGGAGTTTAGGCCACGAGTTGATATAGCACATAGATTAGTAGGGTTTCAAATTTATCATAAGGGTTAAATTTACGAATCTGTTGCGGATGTGGCTATAGGATAATATAAAAGCAAACAAACCGGCCGACCAAACTACGCAGTACTGATAATCTCTGTAGCAGAAGCTTACGTTCAAAAATGATGGATGAGAGTTAGAAGTATTATCTGTTGCTGTCCCGTAGGATTTGGGGATTTCCACCAAAAATGTTATTATTGACGGAGTGGTCGCCAAAAAGGGGAGGGTCACCCTAGGTGAGGAACACTGTATTTTTAGTCACCGATGGCTGCTCACAATGACTTTCAAATAAATCATGATTGTACGGCAGCGAGGCATCAGGGTTGAACACCGATATCATGCTGTCGATGATCACGATGACGATGATGACGATGTTGATGATGATGAGGGTTAGTGATCACTCGGCAATCACAGAGCGTCTCGGTAATTTCGTACATCCTTCGCTACACTTAAATTGGTCCATGTAAACTCTTGCAGAATTAGTGACTAAAGTTCCTCTCCAAACATTAAAGACGAGTTTTTTCAGCGTCAGCTGTATCATGAAGCGAAAGTCCACCCAGTAAAGCACTGACCTTCGGGATGTTGTGACGGTGTTCATTCTCCATATCGTTTCAACAAGTCTTACGCATAGCCATGGCCTGGATGAGCTCGCCACCTAAAATTTTGTAGCGAAGCTGTGACGCGTTATTCAGCTGCGTACTTATTTTTACTGGTGCACAATAGCAGTGAGAGTTAAATGGTGGAACTAGACTTAACAGGAAGTCCTGTACAGCCTTAATCGTGTCAAAACCATGAGAAAATAATATCCAGAGATGGCTTTCTCTGTCTGTTGACAAATGGAGTGAAGTGGAAGAATCTGTGCTGCAGTGTTGGGCGAAAGAAGGATGAAATCGATGACTTAGCATGCGGGAATAGAATCTCAAATTTTTTTTAATCCAGCACTCATTCTGCTACTGTGTCAAACGACCCGGACTACACGATCCCACTCGGGCGATAAACGGTATGTAGCATGTGTGTACAGATCAAAAGCGGAACTCAAAAATGTCAAACACTTACTGCTTTCTTATGTGACTTGGATGTATTGTCGGCCCGAGTCCATTGCAACGTTTACGAAGTAACCTGTGTCTGGCTGAATTACTTTAGTCAGTGATTATTCGGGTTTAGTTGACGATAATGAACAGCGTCAAATCGTCCTCCTTTTCATTTTGTAGAAAGTTTCTACAAGAATCATTTGAGAAGAGTTGCTTGAAAGAAGATTTCCAAGGGACTGATTGTAGAATTTGGGTTTGATTAAGTTGTTACAACAGTCAGCAAATGTAATAAAAGACAACCTATTGCCGAACAACTCTATGCCATGTCTGTGTTTAATTTAGCCCACCGTTTTTTTCGCCGTTCTTTAGACGAACAAAGTATTACTCGTACTGAAAATGACTGGAAACCCGATCGGATCTACCGGAGGACTGCGCCTAGCCCAGGCTCTACAAGTGAACCGTACTCTCGAATTCATCGACTTGGGCGAGTGCGATCAAGTGGGTTTCGTAGGATCTGCGTCCCTTTATCCAACAGAAAATAGTCCATGCCCAGATTCTCAGGAGACCAGTTTTTGTGCTCCACATAACAACTTACCTAATGGACCAGGCGTACTACATAAACTAATCTAGGAGCCACTAAACACAGAGCATATTAGAATTACCTACCGTCAATATTTTCTTAAGCAGTGTGGTATTTTCCAAGGCCGCACTAAAGATGGCCTGGTAGCTAGGTATCTGAAAGTCTCCACATATCAACAGAAAGTTATCCAAATTAGTTTGAACGTCTTCAGGACATATGAAGCTCATTTTGATGACAGGCTACCGACCTGCCTGTAACACTGTAGCAATACATTCAGCGAACTCAGTGAAAAAAGTGAAAGTCTTAAAAATATTAGTGTTTTGATTGCTAGTAGAAACAGAAGTAAGTTGACTGAAAACATCCTGATGGTTTTTTCGCATTGGTGAAATTCGGTCCAGCATCTTATTGGTAAATGTTGTTCACGAGTAGCAGTAACTGACTACACCATTTGGAACGATTTGTCACTCTGTAGGAGGGTCAGCAAAGAGCAAACGTATGTGTAACTCAATCTTCCACTCTATTGGCGTACCTTTTTATTGCAAAATGATTGGTTTAAAAAAAGAAAAGTTAACCTGACGGTCGGTGTTCCCTGGCAAAGCACCTTTACTTCAAAGATCTTTCATAGAATCTAAAATGGCCCAATTAGGAGTTCAAGCTTAAGTTTCCTCTGTAGCCGTTTTTAAGCAGATCAAATAAACAGCGACGCAGATGATGAAAACGTAGCTTCCATGGTTCTAGCGAACTGCTAACACAAGTGACAATAAACGAAGTATGCAAATTTCGTGGTTTAAACTCGAGAAAGCCAGTGAGAAATTAGAATTGCTTTGAGAAAACTTGAATACTCTCAGTCAGAACATGAAAATGAGGGACTCTGAATGTCCCATATTTTGGGTTGAATTATAAACCGCAGTTTGAAACCAGTCACCAGAAAAATGAACTCATAAACGGCTAATGGATAGCGTTCCCCGGACCAATTTGCTAGGTGGGCTCAACATCTGCTTCCAAACACGTCGCCTACTGCTTAAATTATCATGCTATTTTGAAAGAATTTTCTGAATTATGATGTGATGTGTTTCTAAGAATGTAAAGCAAAAAGGTGAAGTTTGTGAAATGTGAAATTTGAGGCGTTCAAAGAGTGATCCCAGTCTTTCACACACGTCAATTTTTCTAAGGCAGTCGGTGAAAGTGTACTTACATGCTGCTTCGTAATCAAGTGACCCATGAGGATTACTTCGAATAAGCCTATCCCCGGAATATTGGTAGATCGGGTACGTTTATTGGTGGTTGATCAAGTGGCCTACACTATCAGGCAGAAAATGGTTAGTCATCATCTGATCGGGTGTGTGAACCAGCGGTCACAGAGAACTGCTGCAACTGTGGATTGTGTTCCCTGATATCCTTGAGAATTTAAACCATCTTTTCATGAAGAGACGCTGACTAAGGCTTGCTTGTCCTTAAGGAATTTCATCAGCCATGTGGCACAAGTTTGTTTTAAACCGAACACATATGGGTTGATTGTGAGTTCAACAAGACAATCGCCAGCAACATCTACTGACGTCTGACTTCATTTAATTCCAAATTTTCGCTTGTTATGTGGGATTACCTAGTTACTCAGTAACTTAGTCAGATGTGAACCACGAGACAAGAATATCAAACTGACACCCTACCATTCGTTCTGCTATTTGAAGCAGTGCTCATGTGCGCACCAATGATGTGCTGCTCCAGGTCACAACCAGTGAAGTCGCAGCGTCATCGTGCGGAAATATATTCGATGTTTTCATATGACAACCTTTTTTGCTTATTTCACTAGACCATTACCAGCTGCATCGCCTTCGCCACAATGTTGCAACAGAACAAAACAATTAAAAGTCTGAACTTGAATCGTCAGTTATTATGGACCTTGCAAGAGGAACCTACAGTGCACATTGCCGAAATGCTTTGTGTGAGTTTATTTGTTGGGCTAACTTGTTTGCGGTAAAACCTTTTTTCACGTCTGCAGTTCGTAACGACAAGTCTCTACAAGGCAACTGTTGTCTTGTTCGCTCACTCACCTTCACTTCTTTGAATTTCGTATGAAGGAAAAAAATCCTTATGTGACAGCATAAGGTCACGGACAAGCGCATTAACAAACAACCGACAGAAAAGGCTTTCCTTTGTGATTTATGGCAATCTTTTAATTGCTTATTGCGGATATTTGCAATATGATTAGGTGCATGAATGCAATAGGCTAAGCTGTTGGTTGTAACAAGATTGGATGTTTAAAAGTTCAGTAAGTTTGTACTAAATATTAAATGCGCGGCCATGGGTAAAATTATTCAGCTGTTAGCAAATTCATGGTATGTACATTCGTGGTATGTTGGTAGGTTGAAGCCACTCAGCCTGAAATGTCAGCCTCGATGCTTAAGCGTTATCATCAACACCATCAACATCATCAGCATCATCGTCATCAGGGACAGCAACATCAGTTATACTTTATTGTCACACAACCACTAAGGTCTTGAAATAAAAGATGATAAAAGAGTGGGTGAGGAAGGACGCTGTGTATTTTGTTCAGCTAACTGTTCCAAACTGATAGGGTAATCTGGCGTCAGAGTGAAGAATTTGAGCTTGATAGAGCGTCGAGAGCGAAATACAACCCACACCCCATTCTGATTAAGGTACAGGAAGTAAATCAGCTTTCGTGCTTTCTATGGGTTTTGCTTTGTGAACGAGCAATGTATGGGCTCCGTAGAGTGAGTGAGAGTTTCTAATGGCTGCCGAAAATCCTTCGTGATTGTGAAAATGCTGTACATAGGCGTCTTCTTTCTTTCTCAGATCAATAGCACCTTGAGAGAGCTACATTTATCCAAGGTGGACATGAGGGACTTCGGCGCGAAGAGGTTGGCCGATGCATTGGAACGAAACCACACGTTGGAATTGTTGGACATTAGTGCGTAAGTTGAAGTCGTAAAGTGCAGTATTCGAAAAATACCCTACTCCAACAGCTGAATCCTATTCCAGTACTCTTTTTGACAGTGAACGAACGACCTTAGTTCATGCTTGTGTCTGGTCTGCCCGATTTGAACAATAAGCATTCCCTTAGAAGCACCTACAGTCCACAAATGCTTTACAGGGTTGTGTTGGGTACTTGTGTGCATTCATCAGATTACTGAACGCAAAGTCTTTCCAAATCGAGAGCCACTTGTCAAAAAGAGAAACCTTCATCCAGGTGCATTCCGTCCAATGCGGTCTTCAGAGAAGAAAAACCATCAGAGGTAAAGAGCATACGCCTTCTGGATACTCAAATGGCCAATTTAGCTCTTTATTTGAAAAACTACAATTGATAAGCCATTGACCTGGACATAACATTCTTCTCTCATGCTGAACGCGCACAATGCATGGTTGTGCAAGGTATTAAGATAGCAACAGAAACTAATGGTAAATCAGCTGCGAGATTAGATCTTTTGGCGCACGCAGCAGTTAAACCAGCCGATTCCAAATTTTTTTTACCGTGTTTTGTTGATAAATTATTATATATCTCTGCAAAAAATTAACATGCTTCTTGACGCTTGTAAAAGTTCATTTAGGTGGCACAAAATGTATCGTTGCTAGTGAGCAACATTATGAAAGTTTGCAAACATTGTGTGGGTTCCAGTTCTGTCCAGTTTGTCTCACTTGTGAAACTCAGATGGTATGTAGTGTCAAGCGCATTCCCTTGGGATAAAGCGACAATCCCACTACGCATTCATAGAAGCTAAATATATTCAAAACTTCATAATCCAGGTGCGGGCAGGTACAATATGCTTTACAGTGGTCACCGCTCGGACAAGGAGGCGTTTTCGTCAGCAAGACAGAGGGTATTTTCCACAAGTGGTAATACCTGATTGCTGTAGTACCACGTGACTGAAGGAACAAATTTACATTTTCAATAGCAGACGCATTCTGGAAATTCACAATTAGGTTTGTTGTTGCCGTTGTAAAAGAAGTATTATTGGTCATTGCATCCAAGTATAAGAAACATCGAATTGTCTCTCTATAACTCGCAGTTTGACACCAATTTTGTATCTACCGTTGCTGACGGGTTTTTGATCACTAAATTTGCCTTGAGAACTTGTTCTACTCAGGACCGAGTATGCTTCGGATTTCACCATAGTGAACTCGGTGCAGTGCAATGAATTTCAAACAGAAGGCTTTCGTTGTTGTTTGTTATTACTCGGACCCGAAGTTAGAGGGGTATTTAGGCACCGGAACGAGCAGTTGTAAGAGCATCATCACTGCGGACAACAGGACTGTAACGCATAGTGAAAGCGACGGTAGGAAGGACTGGTCTGGTTTCATAAGACTCCAGTAACAATTCTGAATACCGTAGAGGGTAAGCAGTCAGTCAGCAGTTGCTCCATGGACAAAGAGGTTCAGTACATTTAGGCTAACTAGTGAGAAGATGTTCGTTCGGCTGTAGCACCCTTTCGGCGCCTAACTGCCATGCCACCAGAAGGAAGCACGAGGGCTAGGATACTGCCCGGTTGCCCAAGCCTAGGCAGGAGAAGTCCAGATGCAGAGGCCGGGTTCGAACCACGGACCTCCCGGTCAGTAAATCCGCTCTCTTACCACTGAGCCATCTCGCCTAGTGAGAAGATGAAGTAGCAAACACAATGAAGATGACCCTAGGAATGGTAGTAAAAGTAAAATTGTCGGACAGACATAAGGGCCAATAGGCAAAAGTGGTCTGGGACGAGTACCGAGCTATCCAACCTCACAATTCAACGTGCACATGAAATGTCCTGCAGGTGAACACAAAGGAACGTGGCCAACAAACAAACAGGTGATGAGCGAAACGATGTGGATCATGTGGCTCGCGAACAAGCAGAGGATGTGCCAGCGTGCTGCCAGTCAAAATCCGGATCTGTGCCGTAGCAGAATTTTCCCTCAGGAAAACTGAGACTACTCTTATTCATGGGAGGAATCAACAACCTGCCTTTAAACACTAACAGTGCTGTGCTTGAATAACGTGTGAAATGTTGCCAACCTCAAGCAGTGATGCGTTTCTTGGTTTGGTTGTTGGGTTGATGATTCAGAAAACCACACTTTTCAATAGATTTTTGGCACCCAATCAAAATCCCTTGGAGAATTTCGCTCACGTTTGAGTATCTAGTGGTATTAAGTAGGTATTATAAAAAGGAGGAAAATATTGTTTCCGGAGTCTGCATGATCAGTGGATTCTAGACAAGAAGTTTCTCTAGCCGAACTATTATGATACGTTAGAATCAGTTGTGTTATGGGTCGCTGTAAGATTTGGTTGCTTTTGTGCTTACTGATTACAACGCTGGTAACAGGCTGGGAGTAGGACGGTCCGAATTAGAGGGCTTCGGATACTGACTTACGGCAGTTTGAAAGATTAGGCGACCACAAATACATCATTAAATTTTCCCTAAAATAGCTCACAAATTGTAAGTTGCGACATTTTTAACTGCCATCAAAACGCAAATTCTCTTTATTTTTCTCCCAATGACGAAAGTGGAGCGCCTAGTAAAGTGTCTACACCAAACAGAAAATGAAATATGACGCCAACTGTTCGAAAAACCTAACAGGTTGACTGGCCTCTATTTGCTTTGTTCGTTATTGTTTAACTGGTTCCTAATAGTAACACGTCTTGTTCATCTTTATTCTGAATATGTGGACTCGGCAAACACAGTGCTTTTTGCACATTCTTATTGGCCAGAAAATTTTGCCTGGAAAAGCGTCCTTCATGATGAGCATTGCCATGTTCTCACTGAATTAACTTTTGTTTCATCACTGTCTGCAAGCATTCTGAACAAAACTTGCAAACTCTCCTCTCTTCAGCAACCGCGTAGCGCGTGACGGTGCAATCGCTCTTTCTCACGTGGTGATGGCCAATTGTTCCCTCGTTATTTTGGACTTGGCGTTCAATCGCATTCAGTGTGCTGGCGCCAAAGCACTTGCTACAGCCCTGATTACCAACACCCGTTTGAAAGTGTAAGTGAATTGGAAATGCTCTTCTCATTAAATATCAGTGTTGACCAGATGAAACAGATTTTCTGAGAGGGGGGGGTGTTTCCGTCACTGGAAGCTGTCAGGCAAAATCAGGGCGCTTTTTGCGGGTTTTGGAGAAGTTGGTTTGTCAAAACATAGGGCACGTCTGGTTCGTAAATGCACCGTCTGTTTAGCCTGCGTGAAAATAACAAGCGACCAGAATGTCTGACTTAAACTGCTCCATATATGTCAAAGGTTCCTGTCTAACATTATCTGTTGAGCCTGAAGGAATTTCTGGATTAATCACAATTAACTGAGTCATTGTGAGACGCCACATTTTGTGATTATCAGGAAATCACTGCTGAGTCGTTGACTGCACCGGGGCACAAAATCATAGCTATTTGTAAACAAACTATCGTATTCATTAGACCTGAGTGCAAAATAAGAAATAGTCCGGTTGAAGTTTGATCAGCCATGTCAGTAGTTGATATGCGTGATTACGTCAAAAACCTAATATGTAATATGCGAACGTACGGCTAATGCGGCTCTCTCATGTCCAGCCGGACAAACAAGCAGTGTTATGAACCTCACCTTTTACAGTGCTGATAACATTCCACCGTCAGATACTAGGGTTTTTGAAGTGCTTCACACCCTGATAAGAACTTTCATCGCTAGAAGGATACAGGCGGCTTCTTGCTGGGACAACTGGTGTGAGTTGAAGCTCGCATTTTTTGCCGATGACTCGTAGCCATACAGTGAATTTCACCATTTTGGAGTGTTTCCGTGAAGAAAAGAACATCGGCTCACGTGGAACATGCGTTTCAGAATTCTAATTCATCGTATTCCAAACAGTGGTATATGCGTAACAGCTTGAAATATGCAGTACTCTGAAAATGCTCAGATTACGCTATCTCGTTCATGATACATTCTAAATGTTTGGAGTGAATGACCAGATGAAATATGGCCAGACACTAATTTCTGTGTGCAAAACCCTTTTATTCAGTCAGATTCCCAGTACACCTTTTTAGCTTCTCACCGCAAAATTTAGCCCGATATCAGAAAATTTCTTTGATTAGCTCATCACCTGATTTCAATGTAATTCAAGGTTTGTTTCGGAGTAAATCATGAAGTCCTGCCACATGCAAAATGTACTAGCACCAGGTAAACGTCTTTTCAGGCATCATCAATAGATCTGGATATGTTAGCTTTCAATTGAGCACACTGATCAACCAATGGGAATGAGCCACTGGGGGAATTCACCATCAACAGGATGTTTCTCTCTGGAATTTAAAAAAATTATTTCAGGGTTTCAGAATTGCTATTATCAGCTATTCGGAGGACACTCTATATTATATCATGTGTACTTGAGGCTTATCAGTGATGCAGTAAGAATTTCCTTAGTCAGAAAAAAAGTGAAAAATATTTTTTCAGACTATTTTAGGGACATTCATGCAAGTGCAGTGATTAGCCAATAATTTGCTTGCCATGTTAATTTAATTTACTGCGACTGACATTCATGAAGGTTTGAATAGATCTTATGAGTTTATTCACAAATTAGTCTTGTTTAGACTAAATTAGGTATTAAAGCCTTACTTCAGAATCTTCTCAAGTTACCAAATACTGAGCAGAATGAAATACTATGTAATCGGCCTAATCAATACTCATAAGTTTCTGAAAGCCCTTTAACAGTCCAATGCATGTTTTGTCCTGCTTTATGCTCAGCAAGTAGGAGCAGTCCCCGAGTTTCCGTCAACCTTATGTTCTACTTGAACCCAAATTGCACCGAATTAGACAAATACTCTCATTTTTATGCCAATTTGATTTTCACGGAGGACTAACTTGAAACCCAGTTGAATCCCTCTTTTGTGATGTCCTTCTTCAACTGAATGTACTGCACCAGGCCGCTTCATGTTTCAGTTGGTACGACGCTCAAGCTATTGCAGCATATTTTATTGAAAGAACACAATACTGATGAAGTTTCTGAAAACTCTTCGACAGCCTCTTACCGCCTGCGTCCTTCATGGAGCTCGCTAGATAGGCCAAGTCCCATTGAAGGATATCGTAAACGAGATACTCATAATCACCATCATCATCATCATCACTGACAGTAACAACAGAAGATTAGTCTGTCTCCCGTTAACATCAGCTTGTGTTCCCCCAATTCATTCAACAGTCTAGTTGAATATGCAGAGTCTGTATTTTTTCAGCGCATGAGT
This sequence comes from Opisthorchis felineus, assembly GCA_004794785.1. Lineage (NCBI taxonomy): Eukaryota > Metazoa > Platyhelminthes > Trematoda > Opisthorchiida > Opisthorchiidae > Opisthorchis > Opisthorchis felineus. The sequence continues at coordinate 384,932 of SJOL01006373.1, read as the reverse complement.
GTGTATTAGTATGTACGAGTACCTTATGTTATGCCTGGTATATAGTAGGATGAAAATGGTATGTAAGTTACCACCAAAGTTACATAATCCCGTGCGCGCTGAAGAGCTTCCAGGATGACTAGAGCAACAAAACCTCTCCAGGTGTTGGGTCTTAGTGACGCAGAACAAGCTACCGAAACACGAAAGATTTATGCATTTTTTCTTCAAGAAAATCCATTACGGGGGCAGTGGATATTAGGCCTCTATTTCGAGGGGGACTTCTCTTCAGAGGGGTCATATACAAGATCGTGACAGACAGTAAAGATTGTTGTGGATCTTAGAGGACACTAGTCCTCCGCAACAGAGGTTGCTGTAAGTTGCCCTAAATTTTTGGATATTCTTCACATGGTTTAATGATTGATTTACTCTCCCTTCAGACTCGCAGTCCAGTTTTGTGAGCTGAGAGGCCCAGGCCTCTGCGCGCTTGCCGAATCGCTCATAACCAATAACACACTGACCAATATTTATATTTGGGGTAATGAACATGACGAATCCACCTGCATTGTAAGTCTACACATGTTCATGTAATTCCAGTGGTTCCAAAATTTCAGCCAACTGTACCATTTTCTATTATCTTGATTTATAAAAGCCCATTGAACTGTGTGCGGTATGCCTTTTGGCAATGGGTTGTAATACAGTTCAGCAGCTCTGACCTAAACGTATTTAGTTTGCCTAACGGCGGCTTCCTCCTTAAAAAGGACGACATATGTAGCGTAAAACAAGAAAACTAAGCAGTAGCAGATATTCGTCGTCGAAAATAAAAATTCGAGTATCAGTGTCACATTGCAGTAATTTCCTAAAAATTCAATCCTCTTCTCGAAGAAAAAATGCATCGTCCTCTCCCACCCACCCAAAAGAACTCTGTTATGGGGCCACTCTGAATGAAAAAAATAGCTCATACCGTAACGAGACACTCTACAATTTGCGCACGAGATTACTTCTGAGTACCATCAAAAATGCTTACCCTCTTTAATCACAATAAACTGCGATTGTATCACACCCCATCGACATCCGTTCCAACAAGACTCTAGTGAACCGAAGTGCAAATCTGAAACGCGCCACCATTAAAGAAGGATAGTAACTTATTCATGTCTGTCGAAATGATGAGCGGAATCAACAAGGAGAGTCCTGTGAGGCTGCCTCACCAACGAATATAAATTGAGCTAGTATCGCATGAATACCAAAAACCTTCGCAGTTTGACGTCTGAACACCATAGTGTGCTTCTGTGGCTTTCAGTACGAGTTTTACTAGATGGATAGTTTCTACCTTTTTACCTTGATGGATGGTCGGCTTTTTCACCACATTTTTGAAGTTTTAAACTGCTACCAATGTGCTTAGTTCGGAGTTGCTTGATAAGCTTAACCGCCTCGGCTAACAGAAGTGTACTTCTCACCCGATGCTTGTAACAAGCGTGTCCAAAGGGGATTTTGAAGCTCTGAGAACGCCCACAACCTGTACATGTAACTCTCAGTTGCTAAAAATTCCAGTTCTTATCGGCGCTTGCAAAAAGAGTTTTCTGTGGGAGGGCTTTCGGCTACGACTTTGGCATAATATTCATTAGGTGAAAACCGTATTCCTTGCCTAACTTTGCTTAGGTACTCGCAGGTTATTCAAACGACAACTGATGCCCAGCAGTTGGTGCGAACGCATAATTTACTCAAAGTGTGGAGATAAGTCTCGTGTACAATGATGATTTTGCATATAGAATCGGTGCTTGGTGATGCTGTGAAGGATGTGCAGAACTAGATTCCCTGAGACAATCTCGTTATTAGTTTGTTCATTTCGAATTGCCGAGTATTTGTCAAGTGTTTGGCTGGTAAGTAAAACATAATTTCAAAAGGTCAACAAAAGTGGGATACTCCGAATTTCACTCCAAATTTGAACTTCCCCGGCCTGTACTAAACGGTCACGAGGGACGATACTTCTTAAGGGGACATACCTGTAAATTTATTCACCACTCCACTAAAGTGCCAGAATCGAATGTGAATGGAGAACAAAACGGAACACCTTCGCTCAGGCGTTTCGTGCTTGATCAATAGGTCACCGGCTGCGTTAAATGGAAGCTGTTTTTGAATCGGCCACATTTTGGGGGGTCATTTAGGCAAACCTCTTCTAAGCTTGCTTCTCGATAAAAGAGAGCCAGTAGACTGAACAGTTCCGTGGCTAGCATATAGCGGCTAGGTAACTGATGAAACAAACAATAGTCGAAGTTGATTTATACTTATGCTATTCCAAGCTGTGTAATCCGGTTATCCTCATCGGAAAACACTGGGTGTTGTTTTGACTAAGAAGCTCAAGTTCACTTCCAAACAGGGGACATCTTTGGGGCTGAAAACTTCCTAGAATATGCAGTGGAGTTGTTATGTATGCTCAGGCCCAGATGGTGTGGGGTACCTGATGCTTTGAACCAGAACTAGTATGTAAATATTCCAATAGTACTTTATTTCGTCGCCTCAAATTTTTATTGATCTGTTACCTTGAGGATGACGGAATATGGAATAGAGGCAAGTGGTACTTACCATATCAACCACGGAGCACAGAACGCCCACAAGGCGACAGAGTGAATAAAATGGCTACATCCAGTAGATAGCTAAAGTGCTAATGGGTTTTTTAAATACTTGTGAAATCCCGTCTCATGCTCCACTGGATGTTTTTAAATGCCAACAGTGTAGAATCATAACTATGCGTAACTCTAAATTTGTGTTGTGTTGCTGTTTTCCACATAACCACTTTGCCAAACATTTATGCAAGCATTCTGTAGGAGGCATAATCATCATTTCTTGGAGTTCCCACTCTAAGGAGAAAGCATTCATCAGAACGGAATCCGAATGGCTTGATTCCTTGAGACTCACTCAGAAGAGTCCAACTTCAGAAGACATCAGTTTCAGAAGAGGCCAGCTTTATTCCTCTTAAGCGACCCTCTAAAATCCCCCCTTTATGAAAGATTCGCTATTCTGAGAGAACTTGATTGAGTGACTGAAGTGCAACCAGAGTCTTTTCAGCAATGGCAATTAGAACTTGAGGGTCTAATTATCAGAAGGATTTTACTTTATGCAAGAACCGCAGTTTGAAAATCACACAGATTTTATTTGTAAAACTCCGCAGATGATGTTTCTTTTTCAGCCTTCTCAGCAAATGGGGCTTTTCTACATGTAAAATTCATATTCCTAGAAATAATTTACGTTTTAATTAAATGCGTTGGAGTATTTATTATATGATAAAGTTTCCTACTTCATTTTTTGCAGGCATACTCAAACCTATTGGAAACAGGCCGTCTCGTACCAGAGTGCACGGATGTCCGCCCTTATGTAGTTGATGGTCGTGTTTATCTAGCTCTTCTGGATCATGACAATACCTATCGTCTTTATCGATTTTCTGTCCCGTGGTGGAAGGGATTCGCTCCAAAAGACCGCTCAATTGCTTTGTTCTGAGTAAAATCACTTCCTCTCCACTAGCACATGAGCTTTTCTAAAAGAGCTGGTTGTGATCACGAAGTGTACTCTCCCTAAATCCAACGTAAACCCGAAGCTATTCACCATTCAGGAGACCGATGCTGGAAGCATTTTTGTGCATATACACAAAAGAACGCCTTACAGATATACCTATGGACTTTTCAGATAATTTATTTTAAGTACAAGATGTATTCTTAACGTCAGATAGGTATAATGTGAGGCCCCGGGTCCTGTGCTGAATTAAAAATACAAATAATATCTCGCATTTCGTTCTCCTAACATTTACTGCACGGCTGACTTCCCAGCTTCTGCGCAGGGGGCTTCTGTTTTAAGCATTAAACAGATAATGAATTCCAATCAAAAATATGTCCTCAACTGTACAGCCAGATTTTATTCCTCCAAATACACGTCTTTGAGCTTCAACCTCTGATATATATATATATATATATATATAGTTCAAGTCTCCTCACTAAAATTTTGAATTTTTTCTTCAGCTTTGATTTTGGTTGTGCGCATTTATTGGTGAGGAATTTGTGTCCCGCTTTTAATGTCAGTACATTAGTGCAATAGAAAGTCTTCCACCTGAAGGAAAAGCAAGTTTTCGTTTTTTATCAGGCTACAGCGGCCCAAGACTTCATCAGAAATAAAAAACAACATATTTGTTTGACCTTCTCACAGACAAAGTTGCGTATTTTATAGAACTGTAATAGTTAGGAAGTAAGTAGTAAGTAGTAAGTAGTAGTAGTAGTAAGTAAGTAAGCAGATAAAACTTATGACCGACGATTTAACTTGGCGTCCAAAATTTTTGACAACTCGGACAAATTTCATTCGCTCTACCTACTAGAAACTTGGCGAACCACAAACTCTGAACCACATGTAAAGAAATATCATTTCTCTGAGATTGATCAAAACAAATCATATTTGGCTTATCTTCTGAGGAACCTCAGAGATTATCTTCGAGACTTATAATATTCCTGAGTAATTTTCTCCATCAGAAAAGATTCAGTCAGCGCATCCCAGGCTAATGGTAAAGTACAATTCAATTCTGAACCCATATCTTATCAACCTGTCAGGTGAGGCAACCAACTTTTCGAACTCCGTTTCTCAGTTTTCTGGAACATAAATCTAAATAGTTGTTCTTCTAGAGTTTGCACGTTGTAATGACGTCGCATCAGTCCCTTTCCTATATTCGTGCGCGCGTTCCCGTCGGAGACAAGATGAAGAACAGGATTAATTGATCCGATACAAGTTTGTGACATCTCATTTGGTTGCCTATTTGCAAACCATAAGAATTTGACATTACAAAAAGATCGACTGGATGTCAGAAAAAAAGGCGACTGGGAAACAAAACGTGGAATGGATCTGAAACGGTGCTTTTTCATGAAATACGGCTGCGAAAGCACAGTTTCAGGGCATATTATTGGACAAGGAAGAAAGTGGGTTATTATACAATGTCATTTCCAGACTGATGTACATTGATGATTCACGAGGCAACGACGAATATATGGTACAATGCAGGCCGGTATTTGGGAATAGGCATGGACAACTGCGAGACGTATGCCGTCGGCAGCCAACCAACAGAAAGTAAGTATACGCTAGAGCCACACAACCGGTGATTATACGCAACTTCACCCAGCTGTATCAGATGTTGCTATTTACCAGTAGTCCGGAAGGCAGTGGCATTTTTTGTAGTGTCAGAAAGATTCTGCCTGATGGTCAATTTATTAAGATTGAGGAAGGAGTCTTGAGTTTGATCTGCCATATTTGGTTAGGACAAAAAGTTCCTTGTATGACATGGCCTTTTCAAACGTTTTTAGTGGAATGGTGACTCCCAGAGGACCATTATCATCAGCTGTAAGGAAATTTGTGCATTGGCTCCTGCTAGTGAGTGATGTGGAAGCAAATTCATCGAAACTTTAGATGCTTAGACAATAATAAACAAGGTCGAATTCGAATCAGGGTTGAGACCTAGCTTGACTTTGGGGAAAACAGCGCATTTCTTGGCACAGGATGCTCTCATTCGTCAGCGGAGTTGCGGGCGATCGAACGACAGGTGGTACAAATTTGACTGATGCTTTCTGTGGGACGATGTGCTGTAGAAGCTTACACGTATAGCCTGAAGGTCATAATGAATGTGCTGTTCGAGTAGGACGCACTTTCGATAAGTATCCTGTTTCTTTTACAGACCACTACAATTATTCAAGTAGTGTAAAAATTGCTTGGATTTTTGCGGGGATTGTCCGCAGCCAGGAAGTTTGAAGTTGTGAAGGCGAATTTTTCGTAGCTTAGGTCTCCTGATTGGAAGGCTGTGTTTCGGGTTACTCAGTAAAACGGCACTCTGCAACCCGAAATCAATATTGCCAGTATTATATAAATACTCAATGCAATAGAGAATCAGAGATTTCGAAAACCCATCGAGTGAACCCACCTGAAACGTCCACGACTTGGTGGCCAGTGACAAACTTTACTGTACAGCTCAGTCACACTCATGTAGTTGGATTAATGAAAGTGCTCGAATCCAGAGCTTTGGATTCTTTTTATGCCTTAGACACCATGGGGCGACAGTTGAGGTTACGGAAAATAAAATGCACTAATGTTCTACGGTTGTTCGCGGACTACTAACAAGTGGCGCATCATTACAAAGGACAGTTTTTCCGATCGGTTTGTATATTTGCCTAGAAAAGTGACAGAACATTGGACTTCATCCGTCCAAAGGTGAATTAAGAAAACCCACGATCCAGTTTTGATCTGATGTTGAACTCTCAGATCTCGACAACCACACAGATGTCCTCCTCTGGTGTCTTAGGCTTCAGACAGTTCACTTCCGTTTATGGTCGACGTAATCCTGTCCCAATGTGTCTGACGTATGGTAGGGATCTCAACTCACTTCTTAGCTGTCAGAGAACCAAGTAGAGTGCAAACTTCACAAACTTCACTTACATTCGCATATGTATCTATTTGAACCTAAACCCTTTCTGATTCCAGTTTTGGAAACTGATTGTTGGCAAGTGCTGAGCATGTGATTCACTCCCCAACCTCCATCCTACTCTGCACACACGCGCATTGTCCGTATGCACGTCTATTCAGGTTGTCAGTCTGAACAGGCATTTTTTGCATGCGAACTGTCAGAGTGTAAGCAGCCTGCCAATACACCGACTTGAATGTCATCCAGCATGAAAGGCTGATTTATGGAACTTTGGAGTTTTACCTCTTTGTGTCGGCAGTAACAGTAGTACGAGGCTACGGCTGCTGTTGTTATTACGGTGACTGCAGATGTCTGACTGCGATCCAATCAATATGCTGGGGAGTACTGACACGAAGACAGCTGCATGAACCGAGGGAGTAAAAGAGCATGGGTGGTGGGCAGGAGGGTTTGGAAGAAGACAGGAGTTCAAAACACAAGGTATTCAAGATTTTTCTGGAGGGTGTTTCGACATTTGCGATCTAGAATGATAAATGACATGTGGAAATGAAAATTATTTATCTCCAGTCGATGAATAGGTTGACCGTCATAGATGATCGAGGGCTAGAAATATGTAAGCTGGCTGTTTTAATTTTGTGTCGAAGGTGAAATACTAAACAGCTTATAGTTGCTTTCTGCGAAGAAAACGTCAGTGGTTGATCCGTTTTGACCTTACTTGGAACCATTCCAGCCTATAGTATTACAAATGTCAGCATCTAATCAATTAAGTGTCCATAGCTTAAGTTACAGGAACGATTCTAATAGATCGTTAGTTGTTGTATCCAACTAGAGGGTCGAGTGCTCATTAACCACTAATGAAGATGGATGTGAAGTATACAAATAGTGAAGTAATGGAGTTGGTTTCAACATCACGATAAATGACGTGATCTTCTAAGGGGCCTATTGTTGGATTGAAATTAAAAGCTTAAACTTTAGGGTCACCTTCCGTCCACCACTCGTGGACTTTCGAACGGTTTATTCATTCTTGTTTAGTCCTATCTACCACCAATCGTTCGCGGATAGTTTGCCTTTTCAGGGTAAGGAGGCGGGCATTGAATTGTGATTCTTGTTTTTAAACAACCGATTGGGCGTAGACCCTAACGGCTAAATTACTGAGAGTGACACAAAAGGTTATGGATCACGAATAGTAAATGTCTTTTGGTTTTAATGCTTTTACTGGTCCTTTCCTAATGCTGACTAGTACGAATCAAATTAGTTAGCAACTAGCGTTTGCGGTACATCCAAAGAACAAGGTGCAAAGGGTAGTCCAATTAAAACTGCGAGTTAAACTTTGTTGACGAGAACCTATCTCCATTGTTGTTTGATCATGTAGTTTCCACTCATTTAGTCCTCCGAATTCGGATCTGGGACTCTGTACAAAAGCTGGTCATTAATGGGGCTGGCCGGATGTGGATGTGATTGTCCATTTTGCGGTGTTACTGGTATTAGTGACCTTTTATTAAAGGCTACAGGATGTAAAACTAATGAACTCGAACTACGTTCTTGTACAGGCCAAGCCGTCAAAACCCGCAAATAACAAATCAGTGTAGTCTCTATTTGTTTCCATGACCTCGACTTGTCAAAATTAACCTCGGAAACAACCAGAAGTATCGCGCATTCCATTTGTCCAGCTCGCGTCTTGGTACTCCTTTCTTGCCGAAGAGTACAATAGACGATTTTGTGTCACCGAAACCAGGCCCTTACTGTTTTGTGCACACGTGATTTAGCAAGTCCATGTAGAAGCACAGGTTACTTATGTTATGAGAAACGTTGTCACTCCTAGAGATTGCCTGCAGCGCGGATGCTGCTCCTTATGACCTCAGTTGGATTCTGTGTTATGCTGTCAAGCTTGAAGCTAATAGAATTGAAAATCTTCCGCGCATTTGGTTCTAGGTGTTTTTTTAAAATACTTCATCAGACACGAAAGCGTGTTTGTCCCCCTGCCTCACACTACGATAACGCCTTTACCATTGTAGATGGTCCTAGTTTGTGCCTCCATAGTTTTAGTGCAATGTTTTGTCCCAAAGGGTTCCAAAGAATGAGCGAATTCAGACCGTTTGCTTTTAGAAAAAAATAGAACATGTGGATTTCACCAGCACTATAAGCTGGAAGACAACTATAGATGTAAATGCACTACAAAACATTTTTCTCACTTTTTATATAAGCCCTTTATTGATTCATTCTCGAGAGGTGACAAATTCTAGAAGAGACTAAGTTTTGTCGCTCCAGTTAATCCTACAAGGGGAGACATCTACAACAGAGCTACTGTGCTGTGATTCATTTGTACTTGGGCTTTTCTTTATTAGGAGAATAAGAAATCCTTCATCTATCCTTGGTTTAGAATTTCGGCAAACCCCTCGCATAGACATGAGAAAGATCCCTAGAATATAGGGGTAAAAGCTCAATTTGGAAGTTGTTCTCTTCTTATCAGCAAACTGAGGAAAAGTCAGTTAGTCAGAGTGGGTATCCTGAAAAGTTACTGACATGTCCTCAAAGCCGGGTTCCTCAAACACACTATCATATACGAGAGACCTAAATACTTGTCCAAATTTTCCAATCGTTGTTGCCTTTGTTTTTTTTAGTTGATTGGCGTCATTTGTGTTATATGCCAGAAATCCGGGGCTTGTAATATAATTTAAAAGTATCTTTATATTTTAAGGTCAATAAAGTTCGAGCCATTTCTCTTATCGTTCGCATTTCGGTCGCTGGTAGGTAAAAATCTGACAATACATAAAAAATCTTGCCGTGTGGAAGTTACTCAACAAACATCAGACTGTTTATTAGTAAATGTTTGATTTTCAAACGTTCCCCAGGTCTCTCATGACTTTTTGCTAAAAATTTTCGGTCCCTTTTCAATTATTTCGCCATGTTCATAGGACAAACTCTAAGCTGATGTGAATAAGGGGCTATCAATTATCCCGTGGCCTACCTCACTTTCCATTCTTTGAATTCAGATTATTTCCGTAGCAAAAAACGTCGAATATAACTCATCATCTGACTCTGCTTACATCAGTGCGTTTAATCGCTTTGAGCACACAACGTCAGGACATCGCTTGGGGTGGTATTCGCCTTCTTATTCAGTATTCCAGTTCCTTTACCAAGTCACACACTTCATAAATTAGCTCTAAATTCTGCTACGGTTCCCTCACCCACCAAGAACATCCGATCTTCAAACGTAATTGATGTGTAGCATGATTGTGCACACATACCTATGTGTCCAAAGTGCGCTGTCCTCACCAAACGACAGCACCCCTGTATTCTGATGTCAACGCAATCATTGACTCTTCCATTCTTGATGACGACAAGCTGGAATTCGAAGCGCTGCCAGGACAAATGTGAAACAGGGACTTCCGAGAAGAACAGGACTACCAATCTGCGGACTACATAAACTGTATATTACATTATACAGAGGCAGTATTCTGTCTCTAGTGTTCCATACATGATTACACGCGCGCACTAAACTAAGTTTGTGCATGAATGCCGCACTGCCTATAAACAACCGGGGTGAGTTAACATATGCATACATTGCCTGATAAAGAAACATTAATTACATTTAATGCTTTGCTTGTCTCCAACTATGAGGCGGTTCGTTTGATCTGCTGATTGGTGTAATAAATTGCTTGCTTACCTTACTTTCCGAACCCTTCTGTTCTGCTGTTCTGCCTCTCCGCACTATGATGACGGTGTGGAACAGAACCAACACCACCTCCCAAACCAGCGTCTGTAGCAGTATGAGCACTTGGGCTACCTACGACAACAATGACAAGTCAAATGAGTCTAAATTTCTCACTCACTCATTCACTCAAACAGCTCATCAACGGGTGGGAGTGAGAAGTTTGATGGCCATTGGGAGGGGCAGGTTTTTGATAAGGCTGGTGCTGGGCGTGCAGAATTAGGGTGGGGTGAAGTACCCGGCTCACTATGGTTAAAGAGCGAACTGAAAGTACGGCAGGTGGCAGGAATGAACAAAATCCTGTTATCGAAACAGTTCTATGATGGTTCCGATAAGATTATGTAGACTGATTAATGGGTTGGATCACAATACGTCTAATTTTACACGATGCTCTTGTATTGCAGTTTTTTCTATCAAAATTTTGCTAATGAATGAGCTGCGATTTAGCAGATTATAACGCGACCCTCAACCTTGCTTGCGGGATAGTAACTAGTTTGGTGACAATAATGGATCAGCGTCCCTTTTGGACGAGCAATGGGAATAGCGGATGCCTGAGGTCCGCTTGGCCTGCCAGGTGTGTGTGTTTGCGTCTGTGATTAAGACAGAGTACAGGTAATTATGAATAGTAAAGTGTAAAAGCGGCAAGTAAATGGCTGGTCTCCACATATGAAACTGAAAGGGGCAGGTGTATAGTCGCGACTACCCATCATTCCTCATTCAGGTGCCCTGATCTCCATTGTCTTCACTTAAATCCAGACATGGTTGATTTCTTCAAGAGTTGTCAGGGGAAAGTATACACCATATTTAAAATGATTCTGCTTGCCATCAAAGACGGCAGATGGACTCCGACTTTGGACGGTCACGAAGGAATGGAACAGTGATAGATGATATGAACTATAGCGCTTTATTCTGGCCTACATGCCGAAGTATAGTAGATTCAAAACTCTCATCCTTTTGAAGTTGACCCCCATTATTCGACGACTGTGAAATGTTGTTTTATCACACATCAAAGTGGAGCTGATGCCAGAAAGTTGCTTGAACCCACTTTATACGGGTGGACCTCAGATGCAAACCAATGACCCCTGACCAAGACCAGGGGACTTTTCAACAAGACTGACCCATCAAAGTAATGTTAGTGAAGTCCCAACTAGCAACTGAGTTACCCAACAAAGTGGGTCATTTGATGTAGGCAGATTTAACCCTACAGGAAAATTCGGCCAAACCAAGATGTAGGATGTTTTATCTTGGTTTCACTATACAACCGAGATATGATCGAACTGGTTGCAAAAAGGTATTCAAAAGGCTAGGACATTTTTCAGTTATCCTAGCGAATGTCCGGGACAATGAAACAGGAAGATGACGGACCAATCTGCAACAAAACAGCAGCCTGTAAGTGCTTGTCCTTGCAGCCTAATGCAAACTCAGGATGGATTAAATTAAGATAATATCGGCTTAATTGGTGTTGACCATCTTGGTCAATACTTGCAAACAACCATGACGAAGACGTCCATGTAGCTGAACTCACCGCGCTGTCGCGCAATCGAAATGCCTCCTTCCTTGTGAAAGCACCTCCATTCTGCCAGAATCTTGTTCCATTTATTGCGCTGAACAAGGCTGCACGATTTTCGGGGAAGACCGCACAAAACTATTGGAAATAAGGTCTGAAGGCACCTCTCCGGAAAAACAAACAGTACTATGGAATGGATACATGTTCGAAACACTAGGTCTGCAATCATTTAAGGAGCCGGAAGCTGGGGACCCTAATGCAAAGTAAAAGACCATTTTTACTAAAGACCGCACATGTTTTCATGATCTTTCATCTAATGCTACCTTTCTTAGGCAAAAAGTGCCGGCATGTACAAATGTGCACAATCGAAGTAAAATATGGATGTTGACAAACACTTTCATTTGTCAATAACTTTGGTTTTTACAGGAGGCTCAAATGAATCCAGCTGAATCTCTCGGTTGTGATGGTCCTCTTTAACTGAATGTGCTGCATCAGGCCGCCACCTGTTTCAGTTGACATGATATCTGAAATATCGCAATACGTTATGGTCTGGACGTAACATTCTACCCCTTAGGCTGCCGAAAACTCTTCGACAGCACACGACCATCATAAGCGACGGAATGAGCTGGATTCAGCTAAGTCGCCTGTTAAAATGAAATTCATGCAAAAATGAAAGTGTTTATGGAAATCCGTCCAGTTTGGGTTCGAGTAGAATTGAAAGTTGACGAAAACTCTGGAATTGCACCTACCTGATGAGTCCCATGCAGGGCGAAACCGGTCGTGAGCTACCCCGCAGCTTCCAGCAACCTTATGAGTAGTGTTACTTCTAAATTGTCGGTGGTTTATACTAGAACTGCTGACTGTTCTTGTCCACGTGGCTGCTAGATCACGTTACATGCGTTATGGAAAGCAACACTAAAAAGAGATGTTTCAATCCTGCTAGCAATGTCTTGTAAGTGTAACTCCAAAGGTTCCATGCTTTAATACGTCCTCTTTGACTGGCTACCTTCGTAGCCGCTGAGTTTTATGCAAATAATTGGAGAGGGGCATTATAGAAATAATACTGTCAGTAGTTATGAAACAAAAAATAATTGATTAAACTATGGAAGTTTTGACCAGTGAATCTGAATGAACCTGAAAATTATCCATTTGCATCGGAGACAAGTGGTCTGAAGTTCGTCAGCATGCGTGCTAACAGCTACATTGTACAGACATCTTACATAGCTTGTTGCCCATCTATTTGAGGAGGCGTCAGCTATGGAGCCTTTCAACAACGGATTACGTGATGGAGACTGCTTGTGGTTTAAGTAGGAGTAGGATTTTACTTTGCCTGAAAGCGGGTTAATCCGTTTATTATCCAGTCGCTCGTAGCCTAGTGGTCGAGTTTTCAGTTACTGCTCGAAAGCTCACTGACTCGAACTTCTCCTGAAAGCAGTACAGTGCTTCTTGGCACTTCACCATAGATCAACTCTGCTTGCTGTACAGTCATGGTAACCTTGAGGAGCAAAACCGTATTGTAGAGGCGGGGACATCTTAGTAGAGCTCGCTTCTTATGACAGCTACGGTGTTGTTAGTAAATAAATCATGACCATTAAAACACTGCCGAGTGACATTGGACCATCAAGGTGTAGGTAAACACGGCTAATAAGTGCTATTTATTTTTCACAGTGCAGGCTGGAGCACGGAATGACATGGACACAATTAAGGCCGAATCCACTGGATCAGACAGGAATGACAGAGGGTTACACAGCCTGGACCTAGTAATGATGTTTAGTGGTAGGAAATAACTGGAATATGACTTTGTCTCGTCGAACATTTCTGGCAGTTTGGTATCATTTAGCTTATAAAATTCGTAGAAAGTATGTTGACAGGTTCAGACTTGTTTAGAACTGTCTTGCCAGGAATTTGATACTGCACCTAAGGTTAGTATTTGTTGAAAATCTAACAGGCAACTCATCGGTTTTTCATCCTTGTTGGCAAGGGTGGAACAGTTGTACCGTGCTTTTCGAATGTTCGATATGGATGGAATCCACCTGCAAGTTTAAACCTTCATTAGAATCAAGAATGGAAACTGTAGAATGAGTTTTTTCTGTTTTACACCCATTAATGTGTAGTCAGATGAAGTGATGAAACAGGTAAACAAAAATTGCCGATTTGTATGTGAAGAGCTGACGCAGAAAAATCACTTTTAGTCAAATTCAAAATGCTTGCCATGACTTCAACTAACAATAAGGGAGTTTTCTTCATATGTTGACCAGCACGCATAGTTGGACAGTGCTTTTCCTCACATGAATCCTACCAAGAACAGAGATTTTAAGATTTAAGTAGTATGATACCCATGACAACCGAGATGAGAACTAAAAATACCGAAAATACTATTTAGATAATCGTAAATAGACTACATTCGTGCATTGCACTCACCAATGTTTCCTCTATGAGGCTTCATGAGACCGGCACCACGCACTTTTTAAGCCAGATTTTATTAACACATCTCTGGCTGGAATTTCCGTTTTTCCTTGAAGGATAATCACTTTTGCGATAGTTTTTGCGTAGTTCGATCACTGGGGTCTTCATTTGGCGCAAGGAAGGAGAATCTGCTGAATCACCCGAAAAGAACCAGCTAGACAACCAGTGGATTTCTGTACCTAGTTGATAAAGCTGTTTATGAGGAGCCAGTCGTGATGTTAAATGCAAGCCACTGATGCCAATTGTAAGGTGACAGAATAAAACCTGTAATCAAACAAAAATAATCGCAGGAAGCCACCAACTGGCCACAGTACATTGGCTTAACGGTGAGATCTAACTCTAGTCCCTTTTAAGTAAGACACTAGCATGTCCCAGGAGGAAGTACCATAACTATGAGAACCATGAGTGACCTCCTCCATTTTCATGGCATGAAAGCTAATTGGACAGGGCAATGGTTATGCAACGTTTATTGTTACAAACCTGATTTTCATTCATGCACTACCGAGTTGATAGCAATGGACATCTTTCCGAGAGTATCTCCGTCAAGAAACTATCCATGTATTACGAATGTACCCCGATGAGATAAAAGTAGTGTTATACTCGGTCTCAGTGCAAATAAACTACCCTGCCATTGGCCATTGCACCTCGAAGCTATTGAGTCCTTCCCTTGTCCGAGAGGTTCCATGTTTGGATCCTACCTCAAGAAGTTCAACACTATGAAATGAATATCTATACAGGGTATTTTAGCTTCGTTGCATAGAATTTCGAATGTTAAAAATTCTCCCATCATGTGCAAGCCAGGGTTTTTGTTCACTTGACACCTACTGAGTGTGAAAGATTCGGATGCATCCCCAGTAGAACTGTCCTTTGTAATCCGATGTCCTGACTTTCGTACCCTGCACGGAACCTGTTTCCTTGTTATGATTTCCATAATAAAGTGCACATTGTACTTGATTTCATTCATTTTAGCTCCTTGTTTAGCTGAGCACAAATAAAGTTATCTTTACATGAATTTCACGCATCTCTTAGAAAAATACAACGGTGCCTCCTGCCCCAGCAACTAACAAGGTCACTGGCATCACGAGTGGAAGCGACTGACAGGTTTTGTACGAGTTTCAGACAGAAACCACACGCGAATTACTTTCTCTATCAATCTGTCAGTTCGAAATAGCTAGCCTGTATCACGTCTTGTCTCACCCCATATTTTTAGGGGAAGTGCAGATGTGAAACACTAAACTTCCAGTCACTTCGGCTTATTTTGGTTTCAAGAATGAAGGGAATGTTAGCAGCAGCAGCAACAACAGCAAAATGGGCAAGTCCCATGTAAAGGGAGTGAAAGATTTTCGAGGGGGACTGATGGATGATGGTGTTGGCAGCTGCAAGGCAATGTTCTTGACAGAGGATTTACCGAGCTCCGAGCCGATAGTTACCCAGCCAGAGTGTGTATTGTACGACTACCACTTAAAACACTTTTGGGGAGAAAAAATCCGATTCTTCTTGACAGCATTTCTGTTTACTTGTCAGCGAGAGTGAGTGACAGTCTGACAGCTTTGGGCATCTATTCCATTCTCCTTGTTCAAGTTTTCTCCAACGAGAATTTACCATCCGCCCAAACTCCGCACGAGTGCGCATGTGCGTAACTTAGAGTATCGTGTTATCTACCTGGTTGATGGCTCACGGTACAAACTTTCGATTGTATTGACGAGGACGCTAATGGCTCATATTTTCGGTTAGGAACAACCGTTTTTTTCACTTAAGATGTGCGTACCAAAAAAGCAAATAACACAGCGCGTTAGTAATGACAGATTGACAGTAAAACTGTCAACCATTCAGTTCACCCTAAGAGAAAAGTATGGTGGGGGCGATAAATTGAGTGTTGGGTAGAATTCAGAAGAGAACAGTCATTTTGTGTCATAATGAGATTTTCGGACACTGAAATATATACATCTTTACCATATGACAACTATGGTCGGAACGGCATGTTAACTATGGGTTGTGGGAGAACGGTGGTTACACAGGCAATAAGCCTAAATTTTTTTGAAACACAGATTACTTTTCACTGTGTGTCACTTCTGAGTACATGCAGTGAGATGACTAATACAGTACATATACGAATGGCGTATAGATATTTTACCCAGATGAATTCATGCTTCCTTCCTTCCTCCTCGTCACCATTCTGCCCCCCCCCCCACTGACAATGGATTATTTCCACAGGAGTCGCGACGGCAATTGTTTAGTCCACTGGTATTGTGGAAATGTGAAACGGATAACCACCAATTCGAAGTAAAATGCCACTGATATAAACGGTGGATTGAATGGCATGATTGCCACTTCACTGATTTTGTAGAGATAAAGACGGACAGTTGTGGATTGGGAACAACAGTTAGAATGTATGCATACTATTAGGTGCCTATTTGATTCATGTCTGTTACTGTCAGAGAACATGGAACTGTCTCGTCCACGTGACCACCGGAAGGTAACTAACAACCCAGCTGATTTTACAGCCTGTGTCCTTAGGGTTAAGCTGCCAATTTATGAAATGACCTACCCTAAACTGCTTCCCTTCTGCTGGAGTGATACGTCGAAATTGTGCTTTCTGTTATTCCTTTCAAATATCAATACACAACAATGATTGAACGATTACTCCTTCGGTTTTTGTTTCCTGGGAGTGGAGTGCCTTTTCAAACAGGCTTATGTAAGAACTGCAGGTACACTGAAACACGGGTACTTGCCAAGAAAATACGAAAGGCCCAACGAGGTGTTGATTGCTGTCGTCTTTCAGAGCTAAACTGGCACCATATCTTGCCAAATCTTTTCCGTCATATTTTGTCTGATATAGGCTACGTAATGTCAACAATCCATTGGAGAACAAGATACCAATACTTTTTGAGTCACTGGGCGTACAAGACTTGCGTTCGCACCGTCGGAATGCTATACTGCGTATAAGTGGAACTTGTAGATTCTGTGGATGAGGCACTAGCAGCCTAACGTTAGGCTGTTTAATCTCAGAAGATCTCAGGTTCACTGTATATTTATTCTGTGTGAGGTACATATCGTTGAGGATTGACTATGAGAATGAAAGTAGTAAACGGCCCTTTGTCGCTTTTTAGCATAGGGTGGCTTTACCCCACCCGGTTGCTTAAAAACCACCTACGTGAAAACCCCTCAAGTATGAAGGTCGTAAGAATCATAATCATAATCATAACCATACCAGAATGATTGCATCAAATTAGCGTTTCCGCTTCTGGGTTCATTTTAAACCCCAAATAAGTATATTTCACGGGAAAAGTTATTCCGCCCTGGTGCAGAAATGTGATCTGACTAAACCAACCAGCTCCTTGGGTTTCTGTGACATGTCCAAATTAGTGAACTTGAGTTTGGGAAGGTTTGTGGTAACAATGAAACTGTTTTTGATTGTCATCAACGTTCAAACCTTGTTTGCAAATGTGGCTGGAGGCGGTAAAAAGAACACTCAAATGACAGCACAATTCTACCCACTCCTGTCACCCAGCATACTTTTGAACATAAATACAGCCTGCTACTTGGGTGGATCAGCACAACTTTTTTATCAAAAGGGAATGTCACCATTCTTAAACAACTGAAGCTGCAGTGCAGAAGTATTCAGTTGTATTTTGAAAATTACAGTGCTTGGTAGGTAGGTAAGCTATGGTACAATTAAGGATGGCCTATCTTTCCAAACAGCTCGTTACCCTAGCAGGTCTGGAACGGGGCATCTGGACAGACTAGGCGAACTCCTCGGAGATCCCTTCTTGAGAAAGTGATGCCGAGCTGAAGCCCCTGCTCATTTATTTTGTTCACCTGCTGTTTAACTCCTAAAATCGCGAATGAGCCGTGCCGTTTACGATTATTTCTATTTAAAACCGGTGGTCAAACCTGCATGCATTCAGTTAAATAATGGATTCAACCGAAATGTTCAACTCAAATCGTCAAAAAAATGAATGCCTTAGCTTACATTGCTTTAATTTGTACTGGGAAATTCGGCCAATTTAGTAAATGCACCAAGACACCGAACATTACGACGAGAAGCTGCTAAGTGATTGATTAGGAACAATTGTTGACAAATATTGCAAAAAAACAGAAAATCAACTAACAACGCAGGTGACTGTGAATATTTCTTCTGGCTTATTCATAAAGCGCCCGACGGATGCTATCCCTAAGAGTTCAGACAAAATTCTTGGTACGACAGTGCACAACTTTATGGATCTCGATGAAGAAATCAGAGTGCCTGAAAAATTGTGGTCAGCTGTCCCATCGCTGCCTACAGCATCACGTGCAGCATCCAGGCAGCACAGGAAATTATCCACACCACTGAATGAGTAACCAATATTATATGCAAAGCCGCTGCTCAAAGGAATGTCCTCATTGTGGGTCTGCTTCTCTGAGGTTCCTTGGTCCCAAATTTGATTGTAGAAGGAGAAATGAAGCTCTGCCTCAGAGAAAAATGCGGCCGGGTAACTCAGATTCGAAATGTCATCCGGTACTCGAAACTAACTCTTTAGCTGGTTAGCTAGAGTATCCTTAAAGATGATGCAGTCAAAGCCCTCGATCTGGATGCTTATAATGTTATCGATGCCACTTAATCAGTAAAAGTTCAGCTGGGAAGAAATTTGCAGAGCCCAGAGGAACCGTCCGGCCAGTGGAACTGGCATAAATGAAGGCTAATACATTTGCAAAAGTCCATCAGGGGGCAAGCAAGTTCACTGTGTCTGGTGGTGTACTGATAGACGGAATCCTGCACCAAAACTGCCTTACCATTTAGGCGTTACAACCTCCAATTGGTCTAACTTGCACGTGAGTTGTCAGAAGAAGGGACCGCTCGCCGGTCCAGCCTCTAGGCGAGCTGTGATTGATCGAAAATGTGGACCCAACAATCAGTCATGTTCCAGTCTTCGCTGAATACCGGTGGCCAATGCCGCGTCCAGAAGGCGTGCGAAATTCTAGAATGTCGTCATTACATATAATTCGAACATGACACGCCTTCCATGGGGTTTTGATTTGTTGTGGACGTTGAATACATTTTGTGTACCGTTGGTGGTCCTTTGCTGAAACCCTAGTTTGGAAGGAACAGACCAAGAATTGAGCTGAGGCATTATCATTGTCACAAATGGCATAGTTAGCACTCGTGCTTAATGGTCGGAAAACTGAACAGAATCTCACTAGAGGCAGATTTTGTCTCAAGCGTCCAGTCATATTACTTTCAGAAAATATGGCTTTTTTCGATCTTAAAGTGTGAATAAACAAGGTTAATGGAAGCTTAAGAAAAACTTTTGTCGTCTTTGAAATGTGACGTTTCATTTCAGCAGCATCGTCTTAAGTGCGGTTATAACGAGTCTGATGAACAAAATTGGAAAAATGTTTTTCGTAGCTGGCCATGAAGTTTTGGAATTTAGCAAACTAAATCAGTCAGTCATCTGCTATCCCCTTTGCTTAAGAGGATAATATTACTAGTAACATCAACAAGAATTGATAATTGGATCATAAAGTACGGATTAATATACTTTTTTCCTCCCTAGAGCACAGTTATTTGAGCTTTTAACAGTTCGTAATTTAAGATTTCCGTATTCTTTTAACTTTCACCAAGCACTCCTCACAAGGCCAGCTTTAAACAACAAACCACTAACGCAAAATCCCACTATAAGGGGCCACTATTTTGCAATGACTCACTTTGTAATGTTGTGGCATACTGACTGGACGGCCAACTCAGTTGGCGCACACTTTGCTACTCACTACTTACTCAGACGTTTAAGAAGCTCTCGCGTACTACCGCCGTTCTTATTTGTTGCAGTATTTGAAAGCACTGTATGACAACAAAACAGAAGCTGTAGAGGACGTATTCATTGAAAACATACCTTCTACAGATGGTATGCTTTGATTGTGTAGACCTCGATTTCCAACTTGTTGTATCCAACACATAAGGCATTTTGCAGTCTTGTGAACTTAAATGTAGTTTTGACATGCACTACGTGTTAAAAAACTTCAACACTGATAAACAGTACAAGATTTGTTCACGATTATAACTCTAATATCCTCTGATACACTCGTTGCGTATGAGGTATTCTTATAAGTTCATTGCGGCGAGTCGTCATTTCCACCTTGACTGGCCTGTTACCTTCTGTCATCGTGGACTGTACCAATCTCATTCACATTCAGGCAGTTGCACGACGGTGGCGAACCATTGTTCGACCAACAACTCGTCATGAAAGCTGACTAGACTGAAGGTAAAATGTGTTTTTAATGGGGGAGAGCGATTGGATGCGCGGGCAAAGAGACGGGCGGTAGTTGCATTGTGTGAGCGCCCAAGAGGTGGCCATTTCGGATATGGACCCAAGTACACATGATACAGAAGATAATAGTGAGTCTTTTTGGGGGACTCGAACTCACGACCGCCCGCCCACCGCGCAACTGCTGTACCAACTGAGCTGTGACGGATAATTTCGAAGTCGTGCATGTACACTTAAAGTCCACGTTTATCCAACACCACCCTGCCAAGTGGATCAAAAACTGATGTCGGTCAGTGTAATTACTTAGCCCATCCTGCGCTAATGGTGTTGTGATAACACGCTTGTCTAGCACGTCAGATGTCTGGAGTTCAAACCTCGGCAGGTCAGGGGTAGGTAATGCCGATAAGCTCCATTAGAAGCGAAAATCGAGACCACTGCTTCTTCCGTTTGAAGTAAACGAACCGGAATGACTGTGCCAGGACTGGAGTAGGACCGTTCAAACGAGCTTTAGATGAATTTGAATGCTACACATCCCACAAACAGCTGCAACTAACGTTGAAAAGAATGGAATCATGCTGGTTACTTTTAAACACAACCAATGGAACCAGACAGTCAAACTGATTACGATCGCATGAAAAAGATTCGTACATGAAATCAACAAACCAGGAAAACAAATGTGAACTTCAGCAAGAATGGTCGAAATTCCCCGGAAAAGGGATAATATCGGGATTCTCAGAACGACCTCACCTTAGATTATGTCCGCAAATTTTGGTGGTTATCGCACTGGTGTCAGGATATGTTGTAATGGTCGGCTGCTCCTGTCATCTTCGCCATGTGTTTTGCTTGGTGGTGGTCAGGAGAGCCGTTTCTGGGTCGCCGAAATTCGTGACATAATTAAAAACGCCTCATTTTCTCTCAGAAGATAATCGCCATGACGTGAGGTAAGCAAGCAACTAGAATTCATTCACGTTAGTTTTCAGCTCACGAACCATAATGATGCACGTTGCCTAGCGCCAGAAGCCTCTCAAAGGCCTTGTGATAGACAGTGCACAAATATACCACACAGCATTATCTACTATCCCATACAGAAGGATGATTGGTTCGTCCAGTGAACAATAAGTTTTCAATAAAGGTCCCATCCTATCAGTGTAGCTAGTCTGTGCTGAAAAGCCGAGAAGCAGTGTACAGCTGTTTCATCTTTGTTCAGAATCACCGGCATTGCGCATATCACGAAACTCAGACAGTTTCGAACCCGCTACCCTCCGGTCAGTGGTTGAACGCTTAACCGTTTGGCCACGAGTGGCTAAAGGGCAGTGGGATTAACTCTCACTCAGATAGGACAACGTATCTCATCCTTCAAACACGGAAATTAAATAACATTGTCACGTGCCGACCAGCTCCTCGAGTGATGACTGCTCAGAGGGAGGTTTCACTCATCTTAAGAAATCATTCCTACTCCGAGCTGTTTATTGTTTTGTTTAATGTCTTCCCAAGCGATTACTTTGCTCCTAATGATGAGGTTTTCAGAGTTTTCAAAAAGATATGTGTAGCGTACAGCTAGAAATGTCAGGGTTAAAAACAAGAAACCCTCAATGTATGTCTTACTCTCGTCGGGTATCATCACCTACTTGACCTCCCGCCCAAGACATCCATATTGAGAGGTGAAATTGTAGTGTTTCTCCGGAACTCCCAACCTCTATAATACCACCCATTGGCACAGTTGACCAACAAAGTCTTCCAGCAGAGCAATTTTCACACCAACTAAATATTATATCGTTTTCGTCTGGAACCAGTAGTATGTCGTTTCAGTCAAATTTCATATTAATGTTGAGCGCCCGCCATAGACAATTTCATTTTTTTTCCTTATAGTTTGTACAACAAACAAATCAAATGCACGGTGTCTTCACAGGCGTTGAACAGGCGTTTGTAAGTTTTGGGATTGTGTTTTTTCTTGTATGCTGGACTACTCGACATTGGCGGAACCAAGAGCTAATAGGCTTTTAAGTTGACATACGCATGCCATAAATTATTTCGACCTACGCATTGATCGATGTCAAAGGTGCAAATAATTATCTACCTTGAGACTGAACATTATGACCTGTTGGTCTTTTAGAACCAATGTACACCGTGGCATAAGTGCCGGTTGTCTAGTCCACGGCAGCAACGGCCGTATTGAAAACACCATGGCTTCTAGGTGTTTGATTCGTCCGTCTCGGTAGTGTTTGTATGCATGATTGTGGCTTACATATACACGCACAGTTTAGCGAGAGAAATTTATGGACTTCTTTAAATGCAGTGTGATGGAAATGGCAATTTCATGTTTTACACACAATTTCTTGTCACATCTGTTGGCAACACAGAAACAACCGGGCAACTGAACGTCAGCAGGATGTGTGATATGGGAAGGCAAAAGGCACCATACATCAATTACTGGTGCCAGCACATTTGTCTTGGGAAAAATTAGTACGGACAGCAAACAAAAGCCATTGCCCATTCATGCACACTTGAGAAGACCGGATATCTTCTTTAAATGTTTCTCAAAATGTTACCCGCTTAGCTTACAGCTTCTTGTTTGGCCCTCTTTTCAAGCTGATAACAATTCTGGTCGGTACATATCATATGCCTGAAGGATGTGCTCGTTTTGAAAAGCACAAACCCGTGCGAATTTCGTGCACGAAAGCTCACAAACCGCGTTGAAAAGTCAATGAGCAACCGAAATCCGATGCATATTTTGCTGGAAATACCACTGGTAGACATCTCTTGAATAGTAAAGAGGGTTCTAATACACAATATTTGGCCAATGACAGTGACCAACTCACTCTCAAAACAGTCTTGACTGATAGCACATAATCTCTGGTCGTCGATGATACAACATACCTGGACTAACAGGCGCATCCTTAACCAAATCCACTGCAGTGCTATGAAGTGATGGTTTCAATGAGATAGTGCCAAGTAAAGGATACCTATCAGCCTTATGTGAGCAGAGGTCGAAAATGCATGCTGTCAACGTGCTTTGGAAACGTTGACATTGTTCCAGAGCAGCTCTGTCCAGCCGATTTTTTATTCGTACGTGACTTCATTGAGGTTAGCTTTGGAGCTGAGCGGCTGCTGCTTCTTGCAGCTATGGTTACTTGAATTGAAGGAGAACAATACTTTAATTTTGGCAATCCGATTAACCGCCAGAAGGGAAAGTGGTGAAAAAAGCTCTTCGTTTCTGGCTTAGCCGGTTATAAAACTTATCCATTATTTCAATTATTGTTTACTGGGCCCACAAAACTTCAATATTCTCGCATTGGGTGATTCAGGAGAGGGACGTGCAGGAGTCATCGACACATATTTTATACACAATGCTCACCAGGATAACTGCAAGTTTTCCCCCATGAAACCGCCATCTTATTTTTTATGTAGGGCCTTTGAATCTCTTCCTTAGATCTCTCCACACGAAAAAGTGCACCTACTGTTGCGCTACCTGATGAAATAATCTCTTACCCCACTGGAGTGTATCCTATCAGAATCTCATCAACCGTCTATCAGATGAATAGTTGAACAAAATAGTTAGTCCTGATGTCTCGTAGCTGCCTCGTCAGGATTTGAGGCTAGGATGTTTTTGGAAGATTTCAATCTGTTAAACGCTGTTGGATTTTCAGGTAGAAGTAAAGAGAGCTTCAAAGGAGGCTTCGCCCTGTGAATGAGGCCAATCTATGCTGAAAAACCGAGAAGCATCATACAGCTATTTTGTCTTTGTTGGAATCATCAACGGTGCGCGTCTCATGGAAATCCAGGGAGTCTAGGACGCCCGACATCGCGACATCGCGGCTAGTAGTTTGAACGCTTAACCTTCGGCCAGGAGATGCTGATCAGCAGTGTGATTAACTCGCGTTTGGGCAGGATAGGACGCCACCGAATCACGGCGTCCACATCACGTGATCACGTCTTGACTGGCTTCTCACAAAATGACTTTTCGCTTTAAACGTTTGCCCGTCCTACGAATTATTTTATCTGCTGAAGTGAAAATAACCTAGTCGTCCGCTAAACAATGGAGTTTACAATAACTACAATTTGTTTGTTGATTCATCTGAAGTTTAGACAGTTCTCCGTTAACTCAACTATCATATCGTTTGAGCAAACTGCTGCAGGTAAAATCTGATACTACTAAACTTTAGCTGACGGCAAGCAGAACAACAGACCGAATACTCGTACGCTCCTACGAATGCTGTACGACGAAGGTCTGACAAGACCGTTAGCCTGCTACTATAGCGTAAATGCTGATTGTGCACGTAACATTCTGGCTAAGTCTTCGGTCACTCTGGAAGTACTCAATCACCGTTCTTCTGCAGTCAGAATCTGCAAGATGGTTTTGGTGCAACTGCCAACCCTAATCACACTAAGCGATGCAAAGGAAAACCTTATTGATCCTGAAGCTGAATTAAAAGGAATTTCAAAAACGTAGCATATTGAATGTGTGCTAATGTAGTGTTTTTAGGGAGCTGTATTTGTGGCACAGAAACCTAGTACCCTAGAACCTGCGTGCTCTGGAGTCAGTGACAGCTATTCATTAAAAAAACAGTCAACTTTGTTTTTCTGCTGTCCATTGGCAACGTCTCCGCAAGGTCGTGCTGAGTATTATCTCGTCGTTCAGGTGAGAACAGGGCAGATTAGAGGTAAACACCAGGTGATCCAATAATTATCAAGGTGTCGTTTTAAAGTACTCGCTTTGATCAACAAACATTATGTGAGAAGCATCTATTGACGTGTGAATTATTTCAGCCTTGCAAAAAATTTGCCGATTGTTCGGTTGGAAGTCAATCCGTACATACCTTGAAAAAGCAATCAACAAGTGGGACTGTAACTAAATTTCCCATTTTTTCACAAACGTGAAAACTTGCTAAAGGCACCATCGATTAGCATTGTGTTTGAGTAACTAGAATCTTGAGGTACAGAGACAGATTTGAAAGGTGTTAGTCAGATACTGGTTTTCCACTTAGTGTGTCATGGGAGATTTTGGTTATTAGTTCCTTATTTCCTGAGCACAGCGATCGATGTAAGTGAATCGTAGGTTGATCTCCTCCCTAATTTTTGCGGACTCGACGCTATCGAACTAGTGGCAGGGCTGGTCGAACCAGTCACATTCATTAGGGGTTAGCACGTTCAAAATTTGGCACGAGAATTCTTATTCGAACTTTGATGACTGCGAGAAAAAATTGATGCCAACTTACAGTGGATGCGGCAGAGAATAATTAATCACGTTTAGAGGGTTGACGGAGCACGGTGACATTGATTGATTTTCGTTTTCTTACCCTATTTCGGCTGATGTTGACACGCCGTTCAATGTCGAATAAAGGCGCAAAATCTAAAAGTTAATTGATATGACTGATTGGACGATGTCAGCACGTTACCTATCTATGTGAGCGTTTCAGTTAGCATTTGTCAATACCGACAAAGCAATTTGTTGTCAGGACTTCGAAATGCGGAAAATTAATTCTATCAGGTCATGTCAAGTGCGGCAGAACAACACAGTGGTCCCGGTATCGAGCGTTCCCACAATTTTGACATCAATCCCCCCCCCCCACACACAGGAAGCTTGCGAAAGCATCGTGTTGATTAATGGTGACTTCTATCTACGGGTTGACCGAACACTCTATTCTTTCTGTTGTCAGTCGCTATTTGGTCTTGGTTGTCAGTTCTATGATTGTGTGTATCAGCGCGGGTGTATCTGCAAACGACACCGATCTGTCATTGTCACCTAGTTGTCAGTTTGCCCTGTTTTTGTCAACATCAAAAACAACACACTAAGGTTGTAGCAACCGATACGAGTCCGTGTAACTTCCCAATATCATCATCAACATCATCATCTGACGATCAGCATCCCACCCTTTTCCAACCCACCATCTATGTCGCTAGTTGCCCGTAGTGAGTTCAGGACATGTCTCGCTTGCATACAGATAGATACATGGGTATCATTCCACTGTATATATATATATATATATATATATATATATATATATATATATATAATGCTTGTTCGTGTGCAGCAGGCCATCAAAATGCCGACAAAAGCCGACAAAATCACATGCTAGCAATGGCTTATCTTTAGTCAGGCAGAGATAAATAAGAAGGATTGACTGACGTTGATTGTGCACTGACATATTGACGGCAGTCCTCCCAACTATCTCCCGCAGATAGAAGCGTACAAAGCACCCAAACGGTGACATTTGAATAGCTGCCTCCGTTGCCTCCATTTGTTCTCTGATGTCATGCTTATAAGATTTTGGTGAATAAATATCGGTAAATGGACGGTTTTTGATAGAAAACCTGGTATAATCATCCGGTGTTTTCGATGGATACAAATAGTTAGGGAAACGATTGCATTGCACACCCTCCACTGGAATGCTTTTGTCTGTGGTATGGGCACACCTATTTTGCCGATTTCGTAGGCAGCGGGGAATATTAGAAATTAATGTTTGGTTAAGATATTCAGATGTCTTTCACAACCCAATCTGCACACGCCCTTGGGATCGACCAAGATTTGATTGAAGAATGTTCTGTATTTAGGACAATAACTGTGGGACCTATGTATGCATATATGAACTCGACAAAAGGACAAAGGTGTTTGAAAGATCTTTTATCCATTAACTGAATGTAAAGCTGGATAGTTTGATCACCGTGTACTGGTAACAGAGAAGCTACTTGTTACTAATCACATTGATGACTTTTTTGATTGGATTCGTATCACACAAGACCACAAATTCGAAAATAAGACGAATAGCAGCAGTGCGCTCTGAGCATTACTCGTTTCTTAAATAATTCGGATTTTAGTCACCAACTGCTCTTTACTTTACTCACTGTTTTCCATACTTTTTCAAAGCAGGTTTTCGATGCATGATGATGCATTTTGACTGTATCACATCCTAACAAAGTAAACTGGTTCGTCTCTCCGAACTTTTTTTTACTTTGTGCTGGTTCATTCCATAAGCTGTTTAACAAAGTCTAGATATTAACCATTTTTACTATCACGAGATCGAACTACCGGAGCCTAAAGACCATGACTAGCCTGCCCATCAGTTACCTGAGCTCGAAGACCTAGTCGACACCGGACCATATGACATGGGGCTCATTATCGGGAGATGTGGCGCCAGCCCCTGCCTACGTGTATCATTCACACGATGGGTCGGCTAGTTTAGGCCGAACGGTGCTAACCGCGATCTCGTCGTTTCGAATCGCTCTAGTGCTCCGCCAGACGGGTGCAGCTGACGGTTCTAACCAAGAACGAAAAAACCGTTTAGTTCTCGTTTTTCACCCTGTTGGTTGATTTCATATGCGTGCTGAAGTCTCAGTCGGAACCGCTTTGAGCTGCTTGGGAGTTCGCTGACATTTAGATGTACGAATAACCGATGTCCACCAAATAATGTGTACCGTCATTCAGTCAAAGAGTGTAAGACAACTGACTAGCCCAAGTCAGATTCCGATCTTTGAGATAGCTGCACCTAGCACGGATTCGAAGTTAGCCTTGATGACGCAAGAGATTGTGCTCGTAGCTTCACTCGGCAGGAGTTTTCCCACAGAAAGTTGAAACACAGGAGCCAACGAGTATACACCCCTAGGAGATAAATGAGAAACAATGTGTGGCTGAGGCAGCGGATAAACAGCAAGATTTACTTCAGAAAAAATCAGAAAAATCAGAGAAGTTTCAACTATATACTTTCACGTAACTGAAGAGCCACCTGGGCTAATCGCACCTTTCTAGGTAGAATGATAATTTATTTGGCCACCAGATTTCTGCGTACGGATTTGATGGAATACACACGGGGTGTAAATTTTTAGTCGAAGCTACATCACCGCATGTGGGATTGTTATACAAGGAGAATGGCTGTATTAACCAGTGTGTTCTATGTTATCCTGCTACACACATTTGACTGGCAGTTTTGATCTGTAGACAACTTACGCATAATACAGACGAAAGATGAACAAGTATACAAAATGCATTTGATGGTATCCTAAGTCCGTCTCTGCTTCATATAGATAATCCCATGAAAAACATAAGGCGGGACACAACAAAAAATTATCCATTGCTCCTTAGTGTTAAATCAAGATTCATAGTTCCTATAAACGAGATATTTTACATGGGATCTTTTTTCTCCAGTATCCAGCAAGGCAAGTGGTGGATGAGATTAAAGTGTTTTCCCTTGAATTAAATGAGAAAAAAGTGTTCTCTGTATGTTTTCCTCAGATCG
The DNA here is from genome assembly GCA_004794785.1 of Opisthorchis felineus. NCBI lineage: Eukaryota > Metazoa > Platyhelminthes > Trematoda > Opisthorchiida > Opisthorchiidae > Opisthorchis > Opisthorchis felineus. Next base: position 356,359 of record SJOL01006373.1, on the reverse strand, counting down.
GCTGGAAATTTGTCCCTGGTTGAAAAGATACAAGTTTCAGTGAGTGTGCACATTTTTAAGCTTTATCGAATGGAGAGCATTGCGTTTTGACTAAAAAAATTAAAGCATGATTCTCGGAGGATTTTGTAATCCGGTCCCGATAGCCTTAGACAATAATAATCTTATTCGTTTGGAAACTATGTTCTCCAATCCATTCTAGTACATTCTAGGATTTTATCGCATCCTCTCTCACCTCATAAAACGTCATTCTTGAGTGGAATCGAAAGAGAATTTTTTTGCGTTCAGTCAGAGCCCCTGCGTAGCAAAAATTTTACGTACGGTGATTACACTCACTTTTTCGAACAATATCCTCCACGCTTCAATCAGCCATCTTAAAGAATCTACTATACTGACAACATGATTTCACCGCTCAGCCTAAATGATAAAAACCGTCAAGCTTTCTGACTTTTGACAGCGCGGGATCGTTTCTCCTCATTCTTCAAGAATCCCCTGAGGAACAGATAGCTGCTAAAACCGTAAAGCTCGGATTGGGATGTGTTATGCATCGTGGTGGTGAAAAACATACCTTCACGCTCTAGGGGTGGCGGTTAAACAATCAGTGGACTTGGTGATTGACAAAAGTTTTCTTTTGGCACACAAGCTTCGTCAGGACAAAAGAAATAGTTGCCCGTTTGGTCAAGTTTGAAGGCACATGGACAACCAGTCATTGAGGTATCTTGCAACTAGCAAGTTAAGTTATCCTTGAATGTTGATTAAAAGTTCGTGTTAGCTATTGAGGTTACTAGGTCTGCTGACTGACAAAGAGGAAGGTCTAAGATCAGATTTGGTCGGGTTCTGGGTCATGTTCTTCCTGTTCAAGTTTCAGCAAATGGGACGCCAAAAACAGAAACATATCACGGTGTTTAGACGCGCCCTTCTTGTATTCAAATTATACATCACGTTTACCAAGGACTCAACGCCAAGACAAATTCTTAAAGTTCAGCTGCTTCTGCAAACTAACTCCACGTGTGTTTACCAGTTCATTTGATCCCCGGGAGCAATTTATCTCAGTATCGAGATGAAAAGTTTTCCAAGGCCATACGAAGGGAACGTCAACATCACTCATCCGGCGCATTTTAGATGCACCCGAATCAACACTTCCCAACGGGTGAGCATGTTTACATTTGAGCGGTCTGATTGGTTTACCCGCCGCTCAGTAACTGTCCTAGTTATGTTGATCAAATGACCTGATTATCGGGTCTTCTCAGTGTGGTGTATCCATAGACACCAGAAAACTTGACGTTTTTTTCACGATATATAAAGGGAAAATATATATCACTCGCTTGAACAGTTCCCAACTGTTCGTACAAGATGAGCCTAGTAAGCCCGCGCGGAGGATGAATCAGCTGATTTTGAGTTTTGCTTCTACTAGAGCTCATCACCAATGCATATCCTTGCTTGTGCCTGGACTTGAACTTAGAACGTCTGATATCCGAAGCAAGCTTGTTATTCTTATTTCACCGGGTGCGTGAAACATGTGTTGGTGGAGTGATGGTTACATGCTGGTCTAGCAAATGAAATATCCGAGTTTCAAATTCCGGTAGAGCTAAAGATGTGCACCGTTGATGAGCACACACTTCCACTGCTTCTCCGCCTTGCGCAGGCCAACCCCATTCATTGTGTTGAGATAGGTGAAGAGTGATTCAAATGAGAGTGATGTGAATAAAATCCTGTCGACCTTCCAAAAGATTGTTTATTCACATGTCTATTCTTTCGAGTGTTTTTTGTAAGTTTTTTTGGTGTGAGTGGGCTATCACGTGCTGCGAAATTCTGGTTGAAAATCAACAGAGATTAAGTGGACGTGGATAGGGTCAAATTTTGTTCTTTAGATCTGAACCACGTCTGCTGATCACGTCTCTTCAGAAGTAAGCGCAGTACGCCACTTGTCAAATCATCTGGTTTGAAGCTGCTGTCCACAAGCTTACCAGTTATATTCTATCCACGGTTTCCACCGTGCTGGCCATCAGTCACTGTGTCGCGGATCGTACATCCTGCCCCAAAGCTTCACCATTTTCGAAACTTAAGTTGTATGCCGTTTATAGTGCATGTCCCACCATTGCCACGTCTCCAACTAGCAGAGCTTCATTGTCGAACTTTTCTACATCTGTTCAGTAACGCGTGTAATACCACGGTGATTACCGTAGGTGTTCCAGTTTGAACAGTGCGATTTTTTTCCAATAAGTTAAGCCCACTCTGACGTCCCACGAAGGAGGAAGATATGGTCACAGCTCATAGTGAACGCTTGTGTTAATATGTGGGATTTACGCTCCGAATGAATACAACTTCTAATGAGTTTAGGCCTAGAAGTGCCTTAGTTGACGCATACCCCATTCCGTTTGTGACTTAGAGATTCACCAGCCATTGGAAGGATCTTGCTGAATATATAAGATCCAAAATTCTGTCACACTTTATGTCTTCATTTAGGTGCTAACTGCGTCAAACCGTACCTGATGCGTCAAATGAAATAGGCTGTTCCTGTAGTCTTCCAAATTCCGACAGCTGACCAAAACGTCATTTTTAGACGCGCGGCGACTATTAACCAAAGCCAGTTCAATGCGATTTGTTAGGAAATTCGACTACTCGGGAGCAGTCACTTTTGATTCCCTCGGTTACTCCTTTTGAGAGCTTCCCACATTCTGCCATGATAAGTTACTGTTTTCGAGTATCAGTAATGAAAAGAACGCTATGACGTGGCATTTGGACAAGTATGGGTAGTAGTTTTTTCCGAGGAAAGCGAAACATGTGACTGTGCCAGCAATACACCCTTCGTAAGCGGATCCTACTGAAGTTTACACTGTCCAGTTGGAAATTGCCGTTCAGTTTTCCATGGCACCATGCTACATTTACCGCGCTAGCGGCAAACTCTTGGAATCTTTGTCATGTATAGTTTGACTGGTAGCAACTTTATGGTAGTTGCTTTGAATGTGGCGGCGCGTGAGATCAATTATCCCACAAAACATTTGACACAAGAATCCAATGAAATCTGTCACCCGTTAATGGCCTATCATCGGCTTGTGCACAGTCCATTTGAACGATCCCACTACTTCAAACAGTGTGGCGGCACTTATATCCTTCCAAAATGCTTTGAGTGAAGGTGTGATCCTAAATTAAAGGAGTTTACATAGGATATTTGTTGTGAAGAGATAAGGATCTTGGAACTTAACGAGTGAATGACCTCACTGATTGGCAAATTGATTTGTGTAGTGCGAGTTTACCACTGATTAGGTTGTGCAGTGCCTTCATAAAATTACTTGCAATCACTGACCGTTTCCTCTCAATTGATTACTCAAAGGTAAAATTCAAAACTGATATGCGTAGTGAAAACAAGATTACCAGTAAACTTTTTGCATTATGCTAATTTTTCTCCCAGCATACATCTTAAGTCCCTGCTGAGATGTCACTTTCGTTATGCTCGTCGGGCTTTGAGAATAGTTCCAATTTTAGGTCAGTCAGACAAGCTTTTTTCATTATATGGATGCGCACTATCTTTACAGTTTTCTGAAGCCTGCAAAAGGCTGAAAAGTAATGTGAGTATATAGGTTTGGCTCTAGAGAAAGAAAGACCACAGACTATATGTCATCAAGTGATACACATGTAGATTTAAGACATACTATGATTCATATATATATATATATATATATATATATATATATATATATATATATATATATATATATATATATGATACAAGGTATCCCTCCCGTAGATCGATCCCTTGTAGCTACCATTCGCTTGGTAGTGATATTCTGTGTGAAGTGTTACAAGATCAAAAAATAGGCCTTGTCGAAAGTCCGGTCTCCCAATCCTTAGGATGACCAATTTTCGAGTATTTTAACGAAACCTTCCTATACAAAGTCGACATCAATTCAGAATCTGACCACAATTCTGTTTTTAACGTCTGGTGATCACGCCGAAGACAGCTGAATAAAATACCGTTTCGGGGAAAAAGCACGGGTAAAACTGAACCTTCGAACCTGAGGAATGGTAAGTACTACATGGAAGATTATCATGCACGAATCAGCATTTTTCGTGACCAATCCATGACCTACATTCTTAGGCAAGGAAGATTCAGTCTTAAGTTTACTTGCAGCTAAACCCTCTTCAAAACGAAACAAGTCAAAGCAAAAATGGTGTTCGCAGGTCCACAGATGCATCCAGTTTCAAGGTTGCTGGGCAGTCTACGTCTAATGGGTACAGTCAAATTCCTGGCTTACTCTACGGGTCAGAGGAACACTTTTGTGCCCGTTAGTTCATGAAGCAAATTATCACAGTGTTCCTACTGGAGTAAACACTCTCCTAATGCTGGGCTTTTTGTGAAACATGAAAAAATGGCACTATGTGTACATATAAATGAGGTATACTTTTTATACAAACAAGCGAAAGCTGCTTCATTTGACTGAGCTAGTTGACATTACAGGAATTGACATAGTGATTCGAACTTTTAAATCATCCATTGGAGTTCTTGACTGGCGAGTAGTCGGGTTGAAGAGGACACCAATAAGTGGACCGCGATGAAGCTCTACCAAGTGGCAGTTAGTGTCAGCTGACTCTACAATTTCGAGATGTTTTTCCACGAAAACTGCTCGCTGACATTTGGCCTTTGATTTTTATTTCTAAAAGTTCAATCCATTTCTTTCTGTCCTATATATAATTTGAATCCGACGCTGACATGGCACACTGTCAGATTAACACAATTCCTGTTGCCCTCGATGACCCAATCTACAAATGCTATGTGCAAAGGGTATTTCGCCATTGCGTACGTACTTTATCAATTTGGTACTGACCGGATACTTATCCAATAGATTCCCGTAGTTCCTTAATCAAATCTTTGTGCGTTACATATCCATATTCTGCTGCTAGGGGACGACACTGCTTTATATCTAATTCTGCAGCGGAGTCAGAGCGGCTTAAGTACGACTGTTTCTCGAAAGCCTATCTTTTATTATCCTGGGTTAACCTTAAACATTAGGAATTTGATTGAATTAAAGCTGTCGTTCGGATTTATGTTATCTTGGCATAACACGCTTTAACGCTTGAGAGTGAACTCTGCACAAGGATCACAGAAACCAGCGTGGCGCTGTCGCATGCTCATTTGCGCGTGAATCTCTCATTGTAGTGTACTGGGCTGCTGTTTTGTCTTAACTAATTTACGGACATATCGCGCACAGTAATTTGCTGATTTTTCATGCATTATCAACGTAAAGTCCTCCGGAATAAATGGAGAGGATGAGTCCCGAATATCGACGTTCTTGAAAGAACGAAAGAAACGCTCCCGGAATCGGATGTGCTCTGATGCAAAACCAACTGTTTTTATCTGGTCCCTTGAAACAAATGACCTGAAAAAATGACCCAGAATTACTTATCCGCGGTCAGTTTGGGGGTAGGTTTCGAGCTCGTATACGCCCGCCGCTGCGAAAGTCGGAAGTTACGAGCGAAAGGTGCAACTTTCATCCCGGCTTATGGCATTCACAAGCAAAACGTGTACAACAGTGGATCGCGCATGCGTAAAAATGTACGTGGCATCTCAATTCACCTAAAACGAATATTCGGAAAGAATTCACTCTCCTGCCTCATCCACGACTGTATGGACTTGCGCAGCATGCGGAGACAGATGCCTTGCTGGAATCGGTCTTGCGAGATGCCAGCCTTATCATATTTGCCCATCTGTCAAGCATAAACAAATAGACTGAGTTAAGCTGGTGCCATTTTTCAATCACCACTTACTCCATAATTCATCCTAAGGACAATAATATCGGTAAGCGCAAAATCACAGGTTTATAATCAAACTGTGAACGACCTAATAACAGACAGCCCCAAGAATGGAGATGTGATACGATATTGGAATTCAGAGCAATGGACGGAAAATAGTGCTACTTTGATGCTCACGGGTGTCCGTTTGTACGCCAGAATGCTTAGACCCAATGGCAGCTGGCATCCGCTTGCCTTCTTACTGATAAGCTTCCTCGTTTCTACATCGGTAGTACCCCATCCGGCACCATAATAGCCAGTCACGGTTAGCCAACTCTGCGCAGACGTCCAGGGCATTCAGCATTGTTGGCCAACAAAGCCGCCATACATATGTTTGTCAGTGGTGCTTAGAGTTACGAATGTCACTGTATGGTTGCAAGAACAGAAGCGGTTTCTGGAAATCCGGATGTTATGGGTTTAGTGAGGTTGAGAGGTTCGTTACTTCTGGATCAAACGCTCAGATTTGGTTATCGGGAGTCTGTGAGTTTCAGAGTGGGTCAAACCTGCAGGTGTGATATTTTGATAGGTGGTTCTGTATGCTCCTACCTCTTTCCATCACCTTTTAAAATTTACCTGAAGCCCGTAGGTTTGATCTCACGGCCTTGCAGACAATCCTCGTAGTCGTCGTCTGCACGTGTGATTCGAGACTGTTTCATATGGACTTAATGGTATGGGCGTTCGTTTTCCAAAAAGCGGCGTATATGGGATACGATTTGACTGGTGAATGCGCACAATCCTCCGCGGACATCGTAAAGGATAATTAGTAATGCCAGGGGAGAAAATGCGAATTTGTACCTGACAGTGTTTTGCTGCTGTATAACGGTGTAAACTGTGCGAGGGCGCGATACACCTCAATTTTAGTACCCGTTAGCAGATTATATTGTTCCAAAAAATTTTCCGAAGCCTTCCAAAAACGACTTTATCCTCCGATATTCGTAACTTTAATTTCATGTTGATCATTGGCAATATTTATGGCACTACCGATATAGAAACACGCAATTTACTACTCCTCACTTCTAGGCTGGGTAGTTTTCGTCCGCCATAAACAGGCTCATAGAAAGCGAACGTTTAAGGTTTTTTTATTGAAGGGAAATTACTCACAATGAGGCTGAAAACTCTTCGAAAACCAACGACCGGTTTCTCTCTGTTTGGCGCTCGGCAGATAGCCGCGGTCCCCAAGGGTTCGTCAACCTTGTGTTCTAATTAAAATCAGATTGGACTCAATTCGCAAAATACAGTGATCTGCACACTAATTCGCTTAGAACGGGAATCGCTCGTTCATGATATCTTTCAAATGAATGTGCCGCACAAAGTCTGCCTCATGTTTCAGCCGGAACTATATTTGAGATATTGCAATAAATTTTCTTGACAGAACACTACTCTTAAGTTTACTAAAATCTACTCGACGGCTCACGACCGGTTTCAGCAATATTATAAGTAGTGTCTAATCGAGAATATATACCGCAATATCTCGAATGTCCTACCAGCTGAAACACGAGGCGGCTTTTGTGGAGCACACTCAGTTTGCTAGTATAATTCACGAGAGATTCAGCTGGATTCAGCTGAGTCATTAAGATCGAACTGGTCTATAAATGGGTGCATTTCACAAACTTTTGAGGTTTTTATTTATTCCTAAACTAGGTGCCGCAATTCCGCACTTGGTCGTCAGCTATCCAGTTTTCACGTCAGAGTACACCAATAAATCATATTCTTGAGTAAACAGCAGCACAAGGATCCACGTGTTATGTAGCGTGAGATTAGCTATGATGCGTTTCCAATTGCGTGCGTGACATTCCAGGCGACATCGAATGGCTTTGTCTTCTGAATTTCGAAACTACTGCATGTATGGTACGGTTAGATAAACGCTGAATGAAGTTGGAGCCATAACAAAACTTTGTTTCACCAGTGTCACCATTGAAACCTGCAGTTTGTACCGTACGCTAGAACCCTAGCCTTTAATGCGGAATGAAAAAAACTAAACAAGACCGACATATTTCTTTGGACAGTCCAATTTCTGAGGGATGACCCTCCGTTCACCAGATCAAAAGTTCACGTAGAACCAGCGAATAGGGTAGGCAGCGGTTTGTTGCTTTCGTGGCATTTCTGTTGCTGTTCTCTGAAAAATTAAACCAACGGTACCCCATTTGTCTCGAAGTGCACAAAGCTCCTCTGAGACAAATTCGTTTAAAATGCTAGAGTTCAGGCGACATGCAAGAACAAGGCATAGGAACTTTCGTCAGCAGCTCACGTATGCTGCTTCTTGGTAATTGTGATCTTCCTTTTCATTTGAATAAAGGTACTATTGCGGCATCTATTTTGTTCTGTGGGATCTCTTCGGCAGAGGTTTATCTTACAGACCTTACCAGCTTAGTCTGAAAAATTCAAAAGGCAATCCCATATTTCCAGAGGCCTTCCAATTTTGATAAATAGTACACCGCTGTGTTCAACTACATGAGATCACCGCGACATTTTCGTCAAAATATTCCTTTCTTGTTAACTTATACTTCCAACTATCCCCACTGGAACCCACTGTTTGGTAGTTAATTTGAAGGATCATCTTTACAGCACCTCCTGGGATTTCATTATCTTTCCCGAGTTTTCCAGTCTCCCGGCATCCAGTTGTATAGACTGTCCTTCAGTCCCATGGTGGTAAGTTTTTCTCGGATGAATGTGCTTCTCACCTTGTGCAAAGAATTATCCCTCTTGCGGTGTCGAAACACTGGTAACTCAGGTTCGTTTAGTGGTGGTGGCCTTTGACATGTTCATCAAGCTTGGCAACTGTCTTGCAAATGTTTCGGTACTAATCGAGAAGACATCCTCAGTTCACACTCAACTGCTGTCGTTACAGTTGGTCGGAATCCAAAATGGACCACCCTCGTCTATATGCCCACTGTCAGAAATCATATATTCGACCTACTTTGACAAAATAGATTAGTGTCAAGTGATAAGAAATCCAGGTTGTGCGTGAGGGTATATCCTTCTACCACAGACGGGAGTGGGAAAGCTGTTGAGGTGCGTTAGTCAAAAACCTAGGTCACCAGAAAATTTGGCAGCCCTGATCACATTGGTATATTTCCATAGCTAGTGATTGCGACAATTTCCCATTTCACAATGAAATGATGTGGCGGCAGCAACATTTCACTCCTCTGTTTCCGCACGACATTGTAGGACAGGCTGGAATTTGACATTTTTATGCCAACTGTAAAGCAGTAATCGTCGAGAAAATTGCCGCCACTGCTGCCGGTGCTCTTAGAAGATCAAAGAAAAGCCGAAGCATTTTTTCACTCATATGGCAAATGGCATCTCTGCGCATGGTCAGTTGGCGACTGTGGAGCAGCGGTTGACAATGATCGGAGAAAAACGCTTGGTTAGTTAGATGGCTGGCGTAAGTGCGCTTATATGCTCCTCAGCATGCCATGCCTTCAGTTCGAACTTTGAAGTCAATGATGATGGATTATGAAATTGAATGCACAGGCGCATTCGTGTTCCACTAGCCTTACTTAAGGTGGTCGGAAAAAGAGATATATGGATGGACCTCTGAAACGGCTGTTCCGGTGCCTAATGCCAGTATGGCGGACAAGCCGTCTGCTCTTTGATGTTTGCCGCACTTTTGGATCAGAATATGTCGGCAATTTTGTGACCACCTCTTTGCCCACAACTCCGGCTCCATTACAATGATACGCACTGGGCAGTTGAAGGAGTGCGCGCATGCATGCGCACAATTTGTACAAGAAAGCCGTGAAGGATTCATGCACGCACAATGACAGGTGACGCGTTTATCAAACAGTGAAGCATAAACCGATACACTTTAACTGTTTCCACCCCACGAGGGTGATTCGGTTGCCAACTAGACAGAACACGTCAATCCATGCCTTCTGTGCTTTCGGCGCCAGAAGAGCGGTAAGGTTGTATTTCTTCCATAGTTGGATGGCGTATGTAAATTTGCGGACTATAGCACAAAATTAGTGGAAAAGTCAAAATACTGTGAACAGTGCTGCGTTTTGATAGACAACAAGAATCCGATTGGAAATGACTATCTGTTCTTGAAATATCTTATCTGAACCAACCAGCTTACCATAAAAGGTAAATGGAAAATTGTTTTGATCCGGATGTTATGCTTCAGATGAGCTTGAGTTTTGGGGACTCACGTGTGATCTGAGAATAACAAGCGAGCTTGTCAGACTAACGGCTGTTTGGATTGAACGTGCCGGTTTTTCCTACTTTCTCAGGGAGATTGCCCTGAACAGCCGTATATTGGTCGAGCCTGCAGCTGGGGCTGGAATTCAGTTAGTTGAGTTGCAACTATAAACTTGATCATTAATATTTTCGTGTCAGAATTTATCTACGCCGCACTCTTTCCATTTGAATTTAGACACGAACAAGGAACAATGCACAGAGGAAAATGACGCGGAATTAGGCTCGTTCTTGTCGATTTGTCGAAATATAGGTAGCTCGGGTGTGTTTACTGTTGGTTGATCAGATGGCATTTGATCTGTTCGCCGACCCACCCAACTGCGCACTGACAATGTCTCCTCGACTGGGGACGAAACGTTTGCAAATCAATTGCCAAGCTCGGCGAACAGATCAACTACCATCTGATCAACCAACGGTAGGCTCGTTCTTTCCTGTAGACGAATTATCAATGTGTATATTATGTTCAATTGACGTGTGGTGTACACATTCTGTGATTTAGTCTTTGGAGCTAGACTGTCGCTTTGAAATGCACACCGCAATTTCCCAGTCATTACTCCTCTTTTAATTTGCTCTGGTAGTTGTATACCTTATGCTGTTAACCGTTCTGTTTTCTTCTTTCCGATGAATTAGCTTCAAGAGGAAGGCCAGCTCCCCGGTTGTTGTATCTCTACTAAGTATTCTGACTTCCGAATCTTAACCGCAAGGCGACAGATTTCGCTAATTTCGTGCAATTTGGGTTCAAGCAGAACACAAGGTTGACGGAAATTCGGGGACTGCGCCTACCTGGTGAGCCCGAAGAAAGGCGAAACCGGTCATGGGCTGTAGAAGATTTTTCAGCAACCTTATGAGCAGTGTACTACGTCCACACTAGAAGCATAGTTTACCTGTTTCACTTACAGTGTGGTACTGTAGAATTCGAGTAGAACGCGGAGTAGATTTCGAGCATCCATCAAGGAAGGATTTCATTACCAGGATGGATTACATTGTTGTGTGGAAGAATGAAATGGGCCCGAATATAACCACTGCGGAACGTTTTACACCAGCACGTGGACTCTTACGGTAACAGCCTCCGCCGCTTATAGTAATCTGATAGTGATTCTACGTGACAGCTTCAGTATGACCTCGTAAATGATGGGTCTGCAAAATGCTTGCTTGTAGCTTCGCCATCTCTCAGACTTCTTAGTGCCGAACAGTTTTATTTTCAGCACTTTTTTGTCATTTAGAAGGAAGCTTGTTCAGACACTCGTATCGACAACTTAAACCTCATCCACAGGACTTCGCGAGTAGGGTAGACAAATTGGAGGCGTCAAAATATGCGCGATCGTACAAGTGGTGCATTCAAACCATCTAGTTTCACCAAGTTGCAGCCCAAAGATTGACGTCAGCATATTGAAAACGAGAAGAATAAAAAATACAGAAAGGCAGATAAATGGATAAATGCAAACAGCGAAAGACAGATAGATAGACAGACAGATAGATAGATAGACAGACAGACAGATAGATAGATAGATAGATAGATAGATAGATAGATAGATAGATAGATAGATAGATAGATAGATAGATAGATAGATAGATAGATAGATAGATAGATAGATAGATAGATAGATAGATAGATAGATAGATGGGTGCGACCACTTTCTAATACAATCCCTCCATGCTCATCCGAATATTCTTTTTAGACCCAGTTGCTAGGCAACTGGTCTTGATTATTACGGTTAAGTAGATTACAAAAGTGCACCTTATGAATTTAAATACAATGTAAAAAATGGAGCATACAAAATGGGGAGACTTATCAGTTTGTTAGGTTCTTGGTTAGGTTGAGCGAAGAGAGGCCGGATGCAGGGAGTGTTCTCTTGGTACTATTATCGCTACACGTGTTTCTTGTTGTCCATGGCCCGAGTTTGCTGACGCCAGATCCAAGAGCCGATGCGGCGTGCAGTTGAGGCCCGCTGTGCTGGTGAGTTGAACCGGAACTGCGTTCTGACTTGCGCGTTTCTCCGTGACGCATGTGTGTGGTTGACCGCGTTGTGTCATTATATGTGTCGTTGCAATGAAGGTGGAACGTGAAAACAATGGTGGGGAATCACATGGCGTCCTTCAAAAGGTCACGAAACCGGAGTTGACATGTTGTTATGTTATTGACATGTTGTTCATCAAGGTCGTATTCATGTCACGATGTTGACGTGTGACTGGGAGACAGACAAAACAGGATGGAGATAGTAGGTGCAGGTGTCAAATTGATTGGAGGGGTAATTAAGCAGAAGGGTAACCGTTACAACGGCTAGACAAAAGGCAAACGGATCTTTCCTTGAGAATCTTTTAGAAAATCCTCCAAGTTTACAAAAGTTCATCGCAACTTTCTCTCAGTAAATTATTTGCGCAACTTTTACATTAGACTCTGGATCAAATGGACACATTTAAATTTCATGTCATCACCGGCGGAAGGTTTTTATAGGCAGGATGAAACTGGTCAGAATGTTGCTGATTATTTTAGTGCCCTGACTTGATGAAACAGCTTGAAAAGTCGTCCAGTGCTTAATACTGTCCTTCATATTATGGTAAAACCGTATTATTCGGTCCTAAATTAGTTCATGTTTGCCCCTTACGAGAATACATTTTGCGTGCATCCACTATTTTTGTCAAAGAATCGTTGTTGGACATTAATTTTTGCTCCTCAGTGCACCAAAAGCTGGTGACTCTAATGAGACATCACGTTTTCCAATGCCCTAAACATCACGACAGTACGGCTTTTCAGTAGAAATGCACTGAGGGCATGCCGGAATCAAACTGGTTTCAGTAGCAAGGGGACCTTGAAATGTGGCCAACAATATGCCGGACGTGTTCAGTCCACTGAAAATAACCGATATCATATTCTCGGTAACCATAATTTTCAACTACTTCCAGCAGAATACAGAATGTTCAGATCATATCTCAAGATGTTCACATCCACCTGAAAGAGGTTAAGATGCGCAGCTGCAGTATTTCTTCAGAAAGATAAAAGAGGCATAGCACGCTTATCAGATTTTAGCACAGACTGGCTCTCCTGATAGAATAATCTTAGGGTCTGAGCCTTTGGTATACCCCTACATGAAGCCGGTTAAAATTAGCTCACGACACTAGCAAGTAAAGTAATCTTATATTTACTTTTGAACTAGTCTGGATTTTCTCTTGTCATACTTTACAGTTCATATTAATATTGTACACATTTCATTATTTTTATGCAAGTGTGTGTGAAATGTCAGCCCATTGCTCACAAATTTTCTAAGCTATTGCGAAAGATCGATTATTCGCATAGTTAGGATGTTCATGACGTTAAGGTGGATCCGGTGTATGCACTGAAGCAGTTTTCGTCCCATACTTGTTAAATACAGAATGTAGATAAATGAGGAGTTAGACAACATTGGACTACGTGACGCGAACTGTGATTGGAGACTAGTGACGCCATATTATGAGCAAATGTGTACTGATAACATTTGTAGCCAGTCATCCTTGACCAAACGGTGTAGTGTTCAGCTACTAGGGTTATAGAATTGAATTTCTCTAGAAATTAGTAAAATACATGTGATTGACGATTCCTAGTAAAAATGCAACAACCGTCAGGTAACACTAGGTTTTTGAGGATTTCCGCTTCACATGGTATATGAAGTTTCATTTGAAAGTCCGCAATCTGTTCACCACACGGAAATGAAAATGTACAACATGTGAATAAACGGTGTTTCATGAAACTGGTTGTCCCCACCCAAGTAGATCCTTTCACTTCATGCGTGCTGAGTATCGAAAGTCCAATCATGATTGTCAGTAGTAGCAAGAAAGGAACGAATGTTCACAAAGGATGAAGGCAATTAAAGTTTACAGCACTGCAGCGTCATTATTAGGAATCTTCTAATATGCTAAGTGAGTCGAAAGTGGTTGCATCAGCCATGCTACTGAGTGCAAAGCAAATAAGCCTGATAAGCTGCATACTTAAAGTACACTTACATACAATGTGATATCAACGGCATTGAATTGTAAAAGTCCTCCATATCAGTTGATGAAGAGGAACTCCTCACTTCGTTGTTAATCTACCCAACTAAAACACTGGTTTGGGTTTCTTTTAAAATATCCATAAAAGTGCAGTTGAACACGGTCGCATATACTCTCAAACGAATTCGTAGTAAACCATGATTTACACGCACTGCTGAAATTGACTGATAGCCAGCATCCATAGCTTTCTCACTATCAAACAAAGTCATAAATTTAATGATCTGTTGCTTTTAGCTGCTGACAGTTGGCTTTCTAGCGATCCTATTGGAGTCATCATCTTCAAAAGTGTAACCATCATGTTTATCACATCAGAGGCAGTTTAAATCACCCGAGAGTATTTCCACTATCATTCGCCTTCTATGACAAAGTTAATGGTAAGGCTTCGGAAATGAATGGACATATCATCTTCATGTTTCGGGTACGAAATGTTTCCGGTGCGCGGAGTGCTAACTGATACACTTAACACCTCATCGTGTGTAGCGCATAGAAACTTCATAGACTTCAAATTTTTGTTAACGTAACGAAAAACTGTAAGCATTCCAACCGACTCTCTGAATGTGATTAGGTTGGGCAAGTTAAACTAGAACCGGTTTCATGAAGACGGTATTGAAACAATCATTTTTCAAGTAGTGGGAAATATATTTTTTTCGTCCTTACGATTTCCCACAAAGTACGCAGCCATACTTTCGGAAAATAAATGGATATGTAAACTGGAAGCGCATCCTCGAGATAGACAGTAAATTTTAAGGCGAATACTGTTAGGCTCGACCCCGTCCTGGTCACAATGTGGAAGCACAATTTTTTTAGAATTAACAGCGTATTCTCCGATCAATAACAAGAACCGACATCCAAGGGTTGTACAAAGCCTGTTGAACCATCTATTCGTTGAACTTTCTCTTACGAAACCACGGGCTTTTTTCATTTATCGTTTTATTGTTTTTAGGAATATTTTGAGTTTGCAGTTAGCAAAAACCGGAATTGGTAAAAACTTATGAAAGCGAGAATGCTGCTCGTGTTTAAATACTTTGACTCTGATTGACTTACAACCACATCTCTTCCTACCTGTTGATTGCATTATTCCGATCTCACACGTGTGCATTTCCAAGAAAGCTGGTATGTTGTTTATCCCTCATCAGTGAGGTGCGTGCAGCAGAGCCCAAAACTGATGGCGTCCTTTTCCGCCTCAAGTGTTGATGGACAGTACTGTCGCGTAAATATGGTCCCACAGAAAGGAAGAGTGAAACCAAAGTGCAGAGCAGTCTTTTTTCTTTCCATACTGTAGTGTAGACCTGTCCAAACCACAATCATTGCTTTTGTGAGTACTGACACAGTATAGCTGTCAAACTGTCAGCTGGTCAACTCGTCAGCCCCACGTCGTCAGGGCTCGCGTGTGTCAAAATCACCCTCACATACTACCTACTTTAACAACCAAGCAAACAGTTCCCAAACGCCCTTCTCAAGATTTATCCTCCATCATTTACTTCGTTCTCAGTTTTTTTAAAGTTGTATGCATCGCCTGCAATCAGGAGATGTCATGCAGTCTTCACTTGTCACCTAGACTGACGTTGGTTTAATTAAATCATTGCGTTATGTGCATTTTCTGTGCCCCGTAGATTTTTGTTTTAAAACTACCTGTGGATAAGAGTGAGTACTTAGAGAAGAAGAATTGCTCAAGCACAGAGATTCCAGTTTTGCTAGATCAGGTATGGAAACTTCTCCTGTAAAATTCATTATGAAGAAATGAATGAAATGGTAACGGGACTGGTCATTGTTGGTGCTATGAGACGAGAACATAAGGAAAGTCGCTGAAGTTTGATTGCGATTTCAACCTTGCCAATGCTTGAGCTACCTCAGGCCTTGAGGTGTGATTCGTTGACTAAGGGTTCCATATTTCGAACCTCTTGTACAGTCGTCCATCGTTCAGTTTAAAGTTAAGACAAAATGTCAGTTTCTTCTGCAACTTCATTGGTGAAAAGATGAAACGATTACTTGCCAGGCCACAAATGACAATAAAATGGTTGATGTAACTTAAAGTGCTCGTCCTTTTGAATGTCCCGACGTTTCTCAAGTGTTTTAAAATCCAAGGGGAGCAACAGTGTGCACTATGTAGGGCTATCAGTTCGAAACAACAGCTTGCACTGATTGAATTCACTCATAAGGATTTCAGGTATTCCAAATTACTGACATGGTTCTCATATGGTTTACGCCCCAGAGAAGACTTATTCAGTTAAGCTGTTCGGTTAAACCAGGTATGTCAATACGCCCCTCAATGTTCAAGTGCTCATATGTGATTTCTTCCCGAACCAGTGTGACATATTCCATGGCTCTGATGAGTATGCATCGCAAAGGTTTGTCATGAACTATTACGCAATGCAGCTTTAGGTAGAGAGACAATGAGTGTAGCTGTGGCCAAATCAGGCAAGGTAAACAGCATATGAGATTATTCACGGTTACAGTAAAGTGGATGCAGTCAGGCCGCAATACTGATGAATTACGACAACCGGAGTGAGAAGGTTTCGTTCGAAGGAGTTAAGTTAAACACAGTGTCGTCTGGTGAACTCGAAGGTTGTGGCTAACTAAACTTGGCCTGGATGCATGTGAATGTCATACACAGTTACCACAAACGTACATCAGTGTAGATGCAATCTCTTCACTCTAACAACTATCATTGAGATTTTTTCGGGAGACGAATTTATTCTCAGAAATGGTAGCACTGTCGGTTGGGAGACCAGGCAGGTCTAGATCTCACGTAGATGTATTTTTTAAAGTCACTTTTGACCTCGTTAGAAATGCAACAGTGGCCACCTCTTGGTTGGAAACACCGTAGAATGATTTAGTTTGCACGTATCATGAAACGACATTAAATGTAGAACGTGACCATATCCAAAATCTGTTTTGGCTTAAATATAACATATAGTAGTAACATAAGGATAACATCTGCTCATGTTGGCCGAATAAAGTGGATTAACATCAATTATGAGCGTGGATTTGACGACGTTTTCATCATTTTGCCCTGTTTCGATGTGAAAACGACTGAGTCTGCTCAGTGACACCTACTGACAGGGTAACGCTATATGCACAAGGCTCCTTACTGTCATTTGCATACAAATTTGGTGTTGATGGGAGACTCAACTGAATCCAGCTGAATCCCAAGTTTACGATGGTCCGCTTCAACTGAATGCGTTGCACCAGGCAGTCTCTTGTGGTGATTTGAGCCATTAGAGCTTTCAACAACTGGCTTCCACAGTTTTTGGATGCGGAGTTATTTGACTGCTGATTTCCAACATAAACCATTCAGATATTAAGGCTTAGTCCATCAGCACACTCTCTGTAGTGTAACTTCCAAGTAAATGGCGTCAATAATTTTACAGTTTCATATCTCTGAGTTCGAAAAACAGTCGTTAATAACATTCGTGGATGAAGATTGTGATGCAAATTGCATGTGCCTTTAGAAAAGTCCCATTTTGACCAGGATATTTACCACACAAAGGGTGACACAGTGAAGTCAGCCAGAAATTATCATTCGTGGAACCAGACAAAGTAAAAGTGAGCATTCGGATGAGAAAGGTTGAATTTGTTAAAATTAACTGAAGCTCAGATGGGTCATCACTCAAATTTGAATAGCATGAATGCAATTAATGGTGTGCAGTATTTTGTCGAATATTGGCTAGGCAGAATAGCGGTAGGGACGTTAAAACCTTGTGCATAAACAGCTGGGCGGGATTACCAACAAAATATATCATTTTGCGGTTGAATCATACCTGACGCAAAAGGCGTATTAGGAAGCGTAAAATATGGAAACCACATTGATCGTTCTCTTTTTGGCAGCGCTCTCGCACAACACCTGGAAAATATTCCTGTCCTCTGAACAATGCCATTTGAGATAGATCACAGAATCTGCGAAGGATCCTTTGCTTACCCCAGTTGTCCGAGATGGTTCTCTCGTTATTCTGGGTTTACCTTGTTTGCATTTGAAGAGTTCACATTATTTTCCAGACGTATTACTCCGTCTGAAAAAGAGTACTGTCTCACTATGTCCCACTATGGGATAAATTGTGGTCTGTAAGTGTTACTGCGGCATGTACGTTGCAGTAGCTGATGATCACATCCCGAGGAATGTTATTCACCACATAAACGCTCATACGGTTACGGGTAAAGCCTGTTTAACTCTTGACCAACGTGTCTTATGGCTTTACTACCTATGAAATCTAACTGACCTCATTGAGCGAACTCATGGCTGGTCAGTATCTTAGTAACTATGGTGTCTTCGACAGGTTTCTCTGTGTGCTCTGATGTGCTATCACTCACAGCGATGTTCAGAATACTTTCAAAATTTTATAAAACGGTCTGATATGAGAACTGAGTTTGTTCGCTGTCAACTCAACAGATGAAGCCTGAATTTTAAGACATTTGACATCATTTTGGTCTCATTCAGCCCCAAAAGGATTTTCAAAGGCCTAACACAATCTTAATTGTCCAATGATTGCCAAAATATTATTCCTCTGTTTCCACCTTGAATTTCATCTACTGTCACTCTTCAGGTATCTTAACTATGAATCACTGAAGACCTTTCACTTCCTTAATATGACGAAAAATGCCGGCTCATTGTATTCATCTCCAGAGCTGTTTGGCTGATGCACCATAAAGCACTACTACCAGTAGTATGTACCGAATGACCGTCAATATACATGTGGGCTGGCAGTTATTGATATACATGTGCGCTTTTTTCTCTTGAAACAAACGTCACAAATCCATTATGCCGCGTAATTCTGTGCGCAAAGACTTTCGTATGCTTCAGTTGCACGCTAAGATATCCACCCCGTCCTCCTAAACTCGACCTAAGTGACTTCTCGAATCCCACCACGGATAATTGCCTCGCTTGACAGGACATGCACATATCCGATCATAATGCATAGCTCATGTCCATCTACCGAGTTTCGGATACACTTTTTGTATGCACCCATGTCTGCGAACACATGTGGGTCGAACACATGGTCGCACACAACTATGCACGCATTCTGATGTGATCCATTCCTCGTGTTCCTGTCACAAAGTGATATATTCAATAAATTGTCCCATTTCATTCATACTTCTGACAGTAACACCAGCCGCTTTTGTCCCCGCATTGACCGAAGAATCAGGCCCTTAACGTACAGCACAGCGCTCCACTTCTACCACTGTAATGTTGTTGCTACTACGACTGGTGCTATTGATGCTGGTGCAGCAGTTATTCACCCGGGAACGGGATTTAGGCCAGTACGCATGCACACGCTTCGTTCGGAGAACAGCTACATCGACTTATTGTCTACAGTTTGAAATTTATGACGCTTGAGAAACATGTTTATTAAAATTGCATTTTCATGTTCCGCCTGGTAGCCTGTCAAATCCGGCAAGCAATAAAAGAGACGGTCCTCACCAGATCACTACATGGATGGGAGGACATTAACCCGGAGAAGTGGTGATTCTTCGTTCGGACATCCAATTTCGATTAAAGTCCTGTGGGTGGAGAAATCTGGGAATTCGAGGCCTTTTTTCTGATTATCTTCATTCACAATTACTTGGCAACGAATACTTGCATAACCATCTCGTATCTCGAAAGTAACATTCGTGTACAGACTATGTTTTGTGCTCAATATTCACACTTCGATGGGATGTAAAGTCTACCGACAGAAAGATTTGGATAACTCTACTCTTTATTTCACTGTACATCCGTGTTTACCACTAGGTTAAGACATCTATACTTCCCATTTAACGAGACACTCTTCTAATTCAGTGTAATTATTTGGGCTTGATGGGAATCCTCTGAGTCAACCATCCCTTTTTGTCGTCCGATACACTGTCTACCAAGGCACGTCAGCGTGCAACACCAAAATAATTTTAAGAATGTACGCGGAATCCCTCCATTCCTTCTGAACTTATCACTTATTTCTATATTTCCAGCTGTACGTTCAGCAAACGTAATATATGTTTTAGGACGGATTTTCCTCGGGTTCTTTCAATTTAAAAAAAGAACGGATTAGGCTGAAAAGAAACATACGAGTGGACGTAACAGGACTGGAACCCAAAAGCTCTAAAACTCGATGCGAGCTTGCTGCCACCGACACAAAACCGTACGCTGAACAAACCTGAATCACCACGACCAAACTGGGCGAATATGTTCGCGCTTTGAGCCATGTTCGCTTGTTCGGAATTGAGACAAGAGAGAGTTCAGTGCGCGTTTGTGAATTAGCAGTAACACGCTTGACTAACACATCAGGTAAACTTGAGTCCAATCTCTGTACAGTGGAAGGTACGCAGTGTTGCAGGGCATCAGTGGGAGCAAAAGTGGAATCCACTACGTCCTTTTCCGATGCAGTTCAAACACCACAAGAACGCGAAGGAAATGGTATAGATAGGTTCTGCGAATCCAACAACTCCTAACAAGTAATCAACTAGCCAATTTTAAATCGTCCAATACTCAATTGAGCAGCAAATGCCGAATCGAAGGTTTGGGCACAGAGGAGTGATTTATCAATCTAATGAGCCAATAAGCCAAAAAAATCTGTTAAAAAAATTTGACACATCATTTTTAGTTTGGTTATTTGAACAAATTTCTGTAAAGTGCGCATCAATCACGCGTATGTATACTCCTTATAAAATAAAGTGCAAGTGGCTTTCTTGAGGGAACATAAATTTGGTGAAAACTCCTCTGTGGCCCAAACCCATGCTCAGTCCCTTTTGCAGCTGAGTACCTTGCCTACCACTGACCTTTTTATATAACCCAAATCTGTTCCGCTAATAGCCGGCCCACACACAAACAATTTCTCCCCTGGTTTCGCAACCCCAGAGGAGTTCGCAAGTGTGTGTTGTACAGGGTTGAAATCAGACCACATGCCTTCCATATCCTGCATCCATCAGCCATGCTACCATGCAAATAAGCGAACTGATGGACCGCAGTACCATTTCCATCATCTCTGCTTTGAATCTTCACAGGGAAACAGCTAATGCTTGTTATCTGGTACACAATGGCCTACCTTCAGACGAAACCGATCATGAAAACTGGGCTGTTTAGGTCTCCTCTACGGCAAACGTAAAGCTAAACGTATCTGTCATCGTTGTCATACGTTTCTCAGTGTGAATCAAAGTGTCTCCGTGAGGAGTCCTTTAGGACCAACTTTGACAGACATCTCATGGTGAAACTCTAAAAAGCGGCGGAAAAGTACTTTCGGTAGCTACCTTTGAGTATGCCATAGTGAGACGACAGTTTACTCGTAGCAAAAGATAGAAAACAGGCTGGGCGTTTGCTCTTAGTTTTTAACACACTTCGCCAAAACATTTCTTTTACTTGCGGCTTTGAGTAAGGAAACAAAATTCTTTTTTTTTAGAAGTTTGATCTCCACGAATACCGATGATACTATGTCTCGCTTCATCCACTCGAAACCTACGTGTACCAAACAGTACCTCAGGTTCATTAATTTCTGTCCCGTGCAGCATAAACGTGCTTTAGTTCAGGCTTGAGCCCATAAATCAAAACTGATTTACAATCCAGATAAGCTCGCTGATGAGGTTGAATTTCCAACATATGTCCTGACCGTTTCATAAAAGGAAACCACAGAATAAGCACGAAAAGCGCAAATCACAATACCGAAAAAGTCTATTCACCTAGAGACCTCCTACATTGGTGATCAGGCTTTTAGTCAGTTTAAAAAGACCTTAAAATTTGTCCTGCCCTGAATCTATACTGCAACACAGTTAACAGTTAGGGCTACACAGAGCTATGCAAAGGCTACTGATCAGAGCTCCGTCAGTTTTGTCAACTAGTCATTGCATTTACCGATTCATCTGCAGTTGTATCTACTTGCATTGGTAGAACTGACCGAAGGCTAGGAACGCCGGCAAAAGAACATCTGCTCCAACCGAATTAGTATCCTGTCGGTTGATCGTGATTTAACTTGGAAGGACTAGAAAATCAAGTCATCGATCACTAGGCATCTGGTCGAGACGAAAAACAAAGTTTGACTTTACTCCTCTTCCCAAGTCATAGCACGAGGCGGTTGTCCAAAAAGACAAAATTGATTAATCGATCCAGGTCTGTATTATGCGCTCAGAAAGACCTGAGGTCACTCTCAAACTACTGCTAGGTTAAGTTACAGTTCATTTCCATATAAACGATGCAACTAGCTCTGGATTGTATTTCGTTTTATTCCGTTTTTCACGTATTGCAACAGAAGGGATAACAAGAAATGAATTCATGCCACAGCACTGTTGTTTCACTTGTTTGCTCAATCACAAATATCCCGAATTCGGTGGGATAAAGTCAGACGTGCATGAATTTCGATGGCATCCGAAAAGGCAGAGGTAAGCTAAGAGCACATCGCCAGTGTGTGAGCAGTAGAACTCCAAGTACTTTATCGGTTGGAGTCGTATAGTGGGTGATTGAGAGGCAACTGCTTCTGTTGTGCTACGGCTTCTAAAATCAGCAGTTGTCTTCCAAGGGTGTGGCCTCTCAAGCTACACGTCCATAGTCGTGCGTAGACGCACGGTCATGTCAAGAGTGGTCAGTGTTGTTCCACTTTGACAGCACCTGTTTCAGCATTGATCATCTTTCGTTCAGTAGTCAGTCAATAACATCAACAGTGACACCGCTAACTGGTTCGAAACCGATTTCGCTCTGACCTTTGCGATATATCGTAGTTGGGTTCATTTGCAACGTGAACTTCAGAGTTGGAGGTAGTGGTGATAGTTGGCCATGCCAAGAAGAGTTTAGGCCCAGATAATAGCGAAGGAAGCTATCTGAGAAGTCGGAGAGGTGGGATAGAATAAAGAGACGATTTTTCAAAAGGATAATGTAATGAATCCAAACATAATCAGTTATCCGTTGGGCTATGCCATGGTTACACCTTCTGGAAAAGAAAGAACATTCTCGATACTTCTAAGAGGTCATCGGAACAAACCAGGCAGTTTTCCGTGTGGTAGTTTTGCCAGTATCATATGCAGTATTGTACCAAGGAGAAATATTTCAATATTCTGTATGTAAGCTGGACTGAAAGATGAGCTGGCTTTTGCACTGTGTATCTGGTTGGTGTGTCTATCTTAGCTGTGTCTCACGTCATCAACGTCATAGTTTGAAAATGACTGTCTGACTACACTCCATAGACCAACACAAGCACACTGTGTGTGATACAGCACTGAGACTGTTTTCATAGGTTATACAGTTTAAAAAACTGAACGTTTACTACGAAATGCCCAAAAGTTCTCCACTAAGCAGCGACCGACTATGCATACTCACCAAGAATTGAGATAGGTAACTGAAAATTTTTGCTCTATTTTCTAGGTGGTTAATCAAATTTGAGCATCACTTTGGATTTAGGGATGCAACTATGCACTTCCTATACAGCAATCCATACAGGTCCAATGACTGTATTGTCACCTTTCCCCTCAAGCTTACATATTTAACCTAATTTTCAAACTTCCTAAAATCGGCGACTTAGTCTACATCATTAGTCTATCAGTCCGATTGTGATTACCATCATCTGACCAAATCCAAATAGTGTACACAGTATGACTTTCCTAAGTTATAGTGTGGTCCTTTAAAATTTGATCATCCTTAGATTTGGTCTAGCTCAGCTAAATATATGGCTACATGTGTAGGAAACCACCAGGTGGCCTGGAAGAAAAAGACGCAGCTTCGAGTAGAACGTATAATGTCTAAATTAAATATGCATGTAACACATTCTTTATAAAGTCAACGCATATTCAAGCCCCAGGCTTCTTATTACTTTTCATGCTTTATTGTCATAATTGATGTGAGCTTAAGTATGGTCTACAACCTTACTGTCACTCAAAATCCACAAGAGACGTTGTCAGATTTTTTCTGTCACTGGAAAAGAAGTGCTTCCTACTGTGAATGAGCGGAGATAATATTGTCCAACTTTTTACGTCTAGATAAGATAGTGACAGACGACGTCTAGAGAAGATACAGATCAAGATCACCAAAGTTTGCCAGAATGAGATGAAGTCGTTCCTGTTGAAGGGGTATAAAATACCCGATTGGTGACCGCATTCCCAATAGTTGGTCCTCGTGTTCTAGCCGAATATAGTATATGACCAATTTGAACTGTACTTCATCTACTGGTCACTCATTTGTATATATTTTGGTGCTGCGGAACCATATAAGAAAATAGAAGGTGGCACAGCCTAAGGCATTGCTGTGAGCCAGCAAGCTGCTTCGACACCTTTCGCTTTTTCATAGCCAATATCGTTGATCTCAACAATATTTTTTCGCTACTTATCTGGCAATTCAGTTCCCGCTAGTGCCAATGTGTCAGCACCTAAATGAAGAAAAATGGCTTGCTTTAGGCGGACTGAGCTATTGGAATTATTGCTACCTTAAAACTAATATTACGCGCTAAGATTGTTTTCTTGCTCCGAATTGGGCTTTACTCAACTTGTCGTATCACGCAGCTAATCCCAGTTTTGGACAGTTTATTTCTTGTGAGGGTTAGAAGTTTGCAGTTCTTTCTCAAGATTGACCTGCTCGGTACTTAAACCAGTCAAGTGGCTATTGCAGTTCTAATTTCATCCAAACATGTTTGACTCTGACCTAAAGTTGTGAATAGCTACATAGTAAACCGCGTGCTTAAGTGACACGAAGTGGTGCTCTTTAGCCAGCATAACGCTACTGTTAAAAGCATAATCCCTTTGTTCCATAGGACAAAATCTGATAGACGGTTTGAAAAGTTATTCCAGGGCGGGTTGAAATTGTGGCTTTCCATTGATCTATCTTTCAGATCACTGGTTGGTTTCAGGCCCTTCCTTCGCACAGTTACATGCGGGCCAATACATCATCCAAATGCATCATAGCCTAGCTCATAGTGTCAAGTGAGAGCCCTGCTTATTCAGTTCTATTCGAGCTATATATCACCATCCGTCGAGAAGACCTCTCGAGTGGATGAAGCATAGGTAGAACAGAGTGAATGCATCTGTATGCAGATGCCGACGATGCCATTAACATAAGAGTGTAAATCATCCCTGCTTTAATGCGTTAGGTTTCAGGCGCCGGCATACGGGTTGGCATGATTAATGGACTGCATATGAGTTCTCATCATCATCATCAACACCGCCTTTTCCATCACCAGATACAACTGACAAACGTCTGTGGTCGTCAGTTCCGTATTGCTGTTGACCCATATACAGTATACTTTGCCACTGAGATGTACCCCGATTATTTGTGTCGGAATACTTCACGTAGAACAATGAGCCTATAAGACGACATGTTTATTGGATTTCAGACGTACTTCGTACACTCTGATATTTCATGGATTTGTGTTCGGTAAAACTGCGTCAAATATCTGAGCCTTTCTGTATGGGCCCGTCATTTAAGACCAGTTGTTCATCAGATATGCATACAGCTTTTCAGGAAAGACAGTTAGAATCGACCTCAGCAAGTCGAAACCTGAAGCTGGGGTCACGGGTAGAACCGATGTTCTTGTAGATAGAGTTGACGCAGTTTGCAAGTATTAGACGTTAATGTGAACTCCAAAGCGTAAGGGAGAACTTCGCGTGCTCCATCTGTGGGCTACAAAGCAAACACGGTCGAATGCACTAGCATGAGCAATGGCATATCTTACCTCACTGTTTCAAAAGCTAGTGTTTTATATGGAGATGAACTTCCGTCTTGATGTAGTACAGCTCACTCAGTGGTACGGGAAATATCAGGACAGGAAACACTACAAAATTAACCAGCCAATCAGCCCATCACTTGAAATTTCAGGCGGCTTCTCCACACTTCTTTATAAAGCAATCCAAACTGCTCATATGGTTTTGTAGTGACCCCTAAACATTTACCTATTTAATCCGGTTACCTAATTTTCTTGCTTTATTTTAAGTGTCCAACGAAGAACATCAACCTTCATCTAAGCTCAGTAATAAGCGTACTGAGCTAAGTTGCATTACCTGCCTCTTCCACATAGGGCTACCATAATCAGAGTCAGTCTGGTGTAGCTGAATCTACGAATGAATGGGTAAGCGGTGATCGGGCGATTTTCAAATAAGTGATCAGGCATGTCAAGCACTAGAAAGACAAATAAACTAATTCCCGTCGAAAGACATTTTCGATTTAGAAAAGTCAAGGGCTATCCATTAAATACCGAGCGCACTTCAGTGTTGAGAATGGAAGACGAGAAGGAAGCATTTTTGGGTATACGGTAATAAAAATTGCTAGCATCGTGGCCCAAATAACTAGGGGAAAATTAATTTACAGGTTTACAAAAAAGGCCAAGAGATTCGTCCATTTTTGAACAGATTGTACTCTCTCACTATCCTAAATTCATACTTACTTAACTTTTTCTCGCTGAACTTCAATTTTCTTAAACTATTTGCAAGTGAATCAAGAGTTTTGTGTTAAAAGGTAAGCTACACTTATTTAGCTATTTTGCTGTGGTCTAAAAAACAACACTTTTGTCCTTGTCTTCAAAGCATGTTACTTTCCAAGAAACTGAGTAAACGGGCAGACGCCAAGAGGTTCATTCACTAAAATACAAACAGACACATACTGATCACGACCATCACAGAATTGGAAAAGCTGTTCATTATACTATTCTGTTGAAATTCATTTGTCTCTCGGTGCAAGGTGGAAGCTCATTGGGTTTCAGGTCTCAATCCTATGGTAAATGTTTACCTCCAGTATGGGTCACGTCCTCCTCGAATCCACCGTCAGTGAAGAATACCTCTGGGTCAAGGATAGGTCACTTGCAAAGACGTACGTTAGGAGTGGGGGCCCAGCCTTAATGCACGTCGGTATTTTGAACCAACTTACTCGTACAAACGAGACGCAATGGAAAATTTTAAGAAGGGATGCTTGTGGGTAGCCGGTGGTGAAAATTTCTCCTCTCACATGAGTTTCATGAATGCCCAACTAAATATCCCAAATAACTAAGTGATTTTTTAGCAGTATAAGAACGTGTGTTGGAAGTAGATGAGACTGATTTTAGAAACTTTTCAAACTACTTACTGTCCAGCCAACTTTGTTTAGTTACGTTTTTCCGTAGGATAGCCTTAGCGTATTACACAAAAGAAGATGTCTTCCAAAAACTGGTAACCCAGCAAATTTTCGATGGCATTACTTGAATTCTGTCTAACCAAACGTTCTTTCTGTTAACACTGTTGTCGTGACGTATTCCCAACTCCTTTGGAAGTTCCACCTTTTTAGTAAAAAATAGCACAAACGTATGTTTTTCTGTTTGCTGGGCTAGGCAGTTTGGTCTCAAAATTTGCGACGATCGGAATTGTGCACTGAAAATGGCACTTCTATGAGCGCCAAGACGTTCGCAAGGAAACTGCCAAAGTCAGATGACAAAAATGGCCATCCACACAACCTGAGCTACCAACATTTCCTTCAACGTTGCATGAATCTTATTTTACTGCTCCTTCGGATATTTGTTGTCGCTCTCGTTCGGGACTCTACACCAGAAGCCCGATCGGTAAGCCCATAATTCAGCTAGGCCGCTCTTCCCAAACGGTTTGATTCAAACCGTCAGGCAGGCTCATTTATTCAGCCCCAAAATAAAAAAATAGAATAATATCTCTCTGGTATTGTGTAGGTTGATATACCAAACTTGAACTTAAAAATATATTGGTAAAGTTAGTCTGTTGAATCTCTCTTTTGGGCAGACATGTAGAAAATTCGTCTTCAGCTGTTGCTCACTCATGGACGGGAGCCATGGGGATGGCTTCCGACAACACGTAAAGGTATGAATTTCGGAGGGTGAGTGTATAGGTTTGTCCAGCTGCACACATTTTTATCAGAATTCTCTATTTTCCACTGACTGGGCTACCAGAGATGAATCATCTGTGAAAGAAAGTAATGGTTAACACGAAGTGGCGAACATCCCTTGAAGGGATTTTCGGTCAGAAGGGAAAGTGTTTATTTTCCTTCTCTCAGGTAGCCGAATAGACGACCTTGTGGACACGTCGACTGAATTTCCTCATGTAATTTCAAATCGGTTCATTTGTCCTTCCGGAAAAAAAGCATAAGTATACTCCATTTAAAATTCTGCCCCAATCAACGTGTAGTTTTTAACTATTACGGAATTGTAAATGGTAAATCCAAGTGTAGCTCCAGAGTAACACTTTTTAGGCCTCTTACTGAAGAGTTGTACTGTAGTACGCAACCCAACAACCCATTTGGAGTTGTATGTATCGGATATTGCAGATCACAGGTGCTCTATATGTAGACATGGGTGTACGACTTTACTGTCCAAGATCCATGGCTTTTTGGATCCAGATATTTACCGACCTTATTTTTTGCTATCAGAATGCACTGTACACTGTGCACCGGGTAATACAGACAAAAAATGCCATGAGTCTTCGTAAAAGTCTAGTTTCAGCAAGGTTCAACCTTTCGGAAAACCGACAGTTCAAAAAGCTGCTATTCCCCTTGTCTTGGTGACATAAAAACTGAACTCAACGAATTTATTGTGGATGTATGACACTCTTCCAGGGTTTGATGTGAAAATTCGTTCAACTTGACCCCATTTCCAACCAAAATGTGTCACGGTATCGTGGTTGACAAATGAATGGGTTATATTGTCCCTCTGTCATATTACACATGCTCGCATACTGCTCAAGCACGGTTGCCTGACATCATCAAACATGTGGTTGACTAACCATTGATTGTTAAACTGATTACATGACACTCGTGTCATCCCAACTAGTAAGTAATCAAGCTGCATCGGAGAGAGCATAGTGAACTGATAAGTTACTGTTCAGATGCGAGTGTCAGAGCATTAGTTCAGGTCTAACCATCTCATTATTCATAGTGGAGTGCCAGCTTATACTTCTAACGGTTTTGCTTTCTGGAGTATCAGTAGCCAGAATTCAGTTATAGGATCTGTCATCATTGGCCAAACTCGAAGGCGCTTCACAGTTTGGGAGTATGGACGTTTAAGTACCGATAAATGGATTTCTGGAGGGAGTTCGGAAGAAAAATCCACCGTGTCTGAAATGCTTCTCAGTGCTGTAACAATAGTTCGTATGTCTTTTCTTATGAAACGTTAACGGGGAATATACACCAGAAGACATTCAAAATCATCGACTCAGGCTTTATTGTTTTTTATTCTTGAAATTAATTCATTTGCTGTATAGATCATGCACTAGCCTCCTGCTTGCTACACACATGCGAGGAATTTAAGATTAGTTCCATAATTCTTTCCACCAGTTAAATTTTGTTCACATACTTTTTGCGCTGGCCACCTGATCATGAGTTGGTCGGAACGGTTCAGATCAAATCAGTAGCAGCGTACCACAGTACTCATAAAGCATGCACGAAGGCCTTGAACCACTGGTCTTCTGAACGGTCGTGCGGGTTATCTACTTGAAGTGACCGGTTCACTGAAAGCCGGCGGTTGTATCGTCACGCCAGACGACATGCATCCTAAAATTTCGGTTTCTGGTGCACACCGGGACAGGTCCAAGTTTCGTTTCAGTTGATCGTTCAGTCCAAACCTACTTTACTTATTTTCATCATACTGCTTAAATGAAGCCTCCCCTTAGAAACCATACACGTTGGCGGTACTTGTGTTGTGTGTGTGTGTGTGAAAACCATACTCCTCGATCCACCAGGAGGTTACAGGCGGTTACAGGCGGCTACCCTGGACATATGGAAATCTGGCCATCCCCACGATGGAACTGGGAAGATTGTTCTGGAGTCATCACACTTAACCACACTGCAAGACCAAATTCATCCACCTGCCTTTTATATATTCTGTTCAACAGATTTACGATGAGTGCTTGGCCTTTGTTCATCGGCGGTGACAATAAAACTGACACTTCACGACTGTCAGGCTTGGAAACCAGATAACTCATATTACGAAAATTCCGTGAGTTTGAGCATATCAAGACGGAGTGCAAGATGAGCGGATAAAAGTTGACTGGTGGTCATGCAAGACAACCTGAGAGCTGACAACCAAGGGAAGTTAATTTGCGCAGTAACAGGTGTTCAGATTGAGTACTCTGAGTCCACCAGAAGCTGATCCAGCGAAGATTCCTGCATATCCGTGTTCAGTCCCTGATGTTGCTCAGGGGTCTAAGAACAATGGCTGTCACTGAGTCATACCAGTGGCTGCGTGTTGCTTTATGTTTTGTCCATTTAGCTTTTTGCTATCTTATGTGACAGTTCAGTTATCTGATAATACATAAACCTAGTTTGAGTTAAGATATATTATGAATCCATCTTAGAGTGCATTAAAGACTGCTAGTTTGATGCACGTATTAACTGGAGTTACAAGACAACAGTTGAATTTTTCCGAGCCAGACTATTAAGATAGTTGGCCATACACTTGCTCGAATTTTCGTTGAAGATTTCAACCCATCTTTATATGTGTACCAGGCATTGATGGCTCATGTTCATCTTTCAGAGAATAACGTAACAACCTGGCCTATAAATCACTTATTCGGCTTTTATTCCTCGAATAATACTCCCAGCCCTATACTCCAGCCCCTTTATCCAAGGAAGATTTATTTTCTAATAGAATTGAGTGAACTTGGACCCAGAAAGAAGACACTTAGCGGCTGCTTCTTTATGGATAGGGTGACAGGTGATGGGGTCAGCTTATTCGTTTGCCTTTTGAAGGCATGGAATTGCAGCCACTACATTGTGTGTTCTCTATGGGAACGTGCAGCAACTGTGCAAAAGCTGAGATGACAATACTTCAGAAATCCTCGCAAATCCACCACCCTCTGATCAAGGTTTACAGTCGTTTTATTTAAGCTAAACGAGGTTGATCAGTGATCAACCGGCTAAATATTCCCTCCTTACAGCACGGTACCAACTGGTAGACCAGCTTCGCTCATGACAGAGCTACTGTGAAGTTCCTGTGATTTACAGCTGAATCCTGATAAGGGTGACCCACTTTGCAGACTCAAAGAATTCGACGTCTAGAAAATGTGACAACGCCACGTGTTTTGTAGTGACATAACTGTTATAGAAACATTGAACTCATGATAATGCGAGCTGCCCCTGATGAAGGCCCCACTATTTAAGCCATGGAACCGTGAGGGGATTTAACTATATGTTGCGTGAGTCGAGTAGTTCCAGGTTGAGGTTAGAAGGAAGACAGAATAGAAGGGCGTAGTGTATGCTTTAATCGTCTAATAACGATAGTACATGAGCTGAAAATATAGAGTGAGAATTACGAGTTAACGGTGTAGGCAAAGGTATGGTTTATATAGTCATGACACTATACCGAAATTGCACGCTCCCAAACTGAACTCTATCTGAGTAGTTGGTAGTTCTGGGAGTTCAGTAACAGAATTGTTCGCAAGGCTTTACACGACAACTCACACATTTAAGGGCCATTCATTTGTGGTTATCCTGCTCGCGTCAAGCAGCTCCAGTAGTTAGGCTTCTTGAAATAATACCATTCGTGAACATATGAAAATTTATAGTCCTGTGGCAAAAACGGCCCAACTAGCCTTTCTGTCAGACACAGAACTGATATATATCCGTAAAGAAGTTTTTCGCAAATGCTAATATCTGATATGGCTTTGTCAATCGTAGTTTAAAAGCTGCTCCTGAGATGGAACAACACTGCAAGTAGCTTTACCGTTAGATAGCTATTTTCCATCTACCTTTTCCATCTTGAAAAACTAGTACCCTCTCAGACATAATCAAATAGATGAGTTCACTTTACGTATGCACACTGTACGGCTATTTAGTTAGTGCACCTGTTTGACCTCGATTGTAATGACGGACAAGAATGTAGTCTGCAATTGGGAATTTTCAGCTTCGTTGAGTTCATTCACTCTCAATGCTTCCTTAGATTTATGCTATCAGTATTCATTAAAACGCCGAGTAAATCAGAAGACACATTCCGACACAACTTGATGGTAACTCACGTCTGTCAATTTCGACAAGCAGTAAGGCGGTGTTTCCCTCTGAGGGTTTTCCCTGCTGGGTTTTGTGCTTAGCATGAGGTAAGATGTTTGTGTTTGGAATGAAAGAAGAACAAACTTAGGCGTGAGAAACTTGGAATTAAATATTACTCGGGGATTCTGTTCCACTCAGTGACGCAGTAACTTGCAAGGGTTTTGGGTCATATGATAAACAAATATGAGAGCGCCTTACATGGGCATGTATCGATGGTGAACTAAAAAGTCCTCGCGCTCTTCAATCTGCATGTCACGAAATTTAATTTTGTACGAATTAACAATCTAGCGGTTTCTGAGCGCTGCACGGGATATTGCACTGTACTCTGGGGTGTGAACTGCTGGTTTGTGAGGTGCATTGAATGACGGGAAAGAGTAGAATACATTGCGGCACCACTTGGTGAGAGCGACAGACGGCCGATTACTGGACAAGTGTTTGGGAGAGAGGAAATGGTTAACTCGATTGAAAGAAACGCAACCTTAACGCTGACCAAAGCACGCATGATACTCTGCCGAATCGGACAAGTACGTTAACCTGAAAACACAAGTCAGATACATCGATGGATGCCTGCTTACATTTTATAATTTACAACCTATATGTGAGACATTGAACACAGTGGATAATACGCAACGGAGGAAGAAGCACGCTTTGGGAGTTATGCAGTTAGGATTTGAGGCTAGATTGACCATTTGGGTTGGCGAAACAAACTTTAACCTGTTTTGCTGCCTAACCAGGGACATCCACTTAGAGGTGCATGAACGCACGTCATTATGGTCACCAGTGAATGGAATAACTCGCGCATTCTTAGTGTAGTATCACTAATGGGCTTCATCAGTTTTACCGTCTGCAACCAATGGATGCGGTAGCTGATGATTAGTTTGCGTTCACAAGATGTCGACAGGCTGATCATTGATTCCATATCGATGCGTGCCACTCGCACCTGTGGGAAGTCCTCCCAGAGGAGAACTTTAAATTTCCGGTTCTGGTGTTTTAAAGGCCACATTTCCCGCCTGTCAATCCTACTCTTGGTGGGTAATGTTGCAAACATTATACACTAATATTTACTCCGGGTGGGTGGGGTATATCGAAGTCACATGTCAAGGATTATATGTGACAGACCTATCGAGAAACGTTTCAAGGAGATTCGACCAGACAACTCAGCAAACAGAAGTGGAGGTTGAAATTTGCGGAGCGGTCAGCGAATGTTTCCAAAACCCAGTTAATCATTGAGAGCTGTGTCCATATGCTTAAACATGTATCACATGTGTGTCACAGTTTTAAAATGTGGGTTATTTCGTACTTTTTTAATAGGAACAAAAGGGACAACAGTATAGGAAACTGCACTTTCGCTGTGTGTCATATACATGATAGGGCTTGATCACCATCACAGAAGCTGTGATGGTAAAAGTAACCTATTTTTCCCAACTGGTGAATGTTCTGTCTCAGTGATTAGAGGTCGGGGGTTTGGTGAACAGCTTGACTTTCATCCTTAGGCGATTATTTCGAGTAGTCCATACCAAACGGGGGGGGGGGGTACTGTGCTCGGGTTTCGCTCAGAGTTGCGTCTGTCATGCCGTTGGTCACTTGAAACGGCGACCATAACTGAAAATCAATAACGCCTCCTGTCTTGTCTACCGCTAGCTGTTCGAAGCACAGGCTTAGCTCCGAGCCATCTAACTGGTCCCGTGCCCTACCGGTCTTATGAACTAGTCTGACTTTTTCAACACGGGATTGACGCCCGCATGACGGCGCAGCTAGTGCTCAGGGGCGTAATGATGATTCATGTTGTCTGTGAGCCCATCCGTCTCCAGTGCCGCAGAGAATGTAAGGTGGCACTTACGCCAAAGTCACATGAGGCATTTGAGCGGTCTCGAGCTCAAACATCAAGGGCATTACGAGCAGCCCATGTCCTGATTGTGTCTCCGTACTGACGCAGTGATCGGCTGTCATGCCAAAGCGTGATTTTCACTGACCGAAACCCACTGTTCACTGAACCGAGGGTGGCGCGAAATGCCATAGGTCCGTCGACACTGTGCGTGCTACCTACAGCCCAGGAATAGGTATCAATATGGGGAACGCGTTTCAGCCTCTGTTGGCACGACAGTTGTATTTTATGGGCTTCCCGCCTGCTCAATCAAACTACAATATTAAATAATCTAAATAAGTCTGCCTCACGGTTTGGCATGCGCTTCACACCTGCAAAGTGTAAAGTGCTACTGCAGGACTGGGAAGGCTCGAACCCTAGCGTCATGCTTGCGGATGAACCGACTGAGGTAACAGACAAATTTGTTTACCTGGGAAACTGTATTAGCCCCGGTGGTCTCGCGAAAGATGATATTTCCATCCGGATTGGGAAGACCAGAGCAGCTTTTGTGAACCTGCGTTACCCGTGGCGTAGGCGTGACATCAGCTTATCCGTCAAGGGTCGAGTTGACAATGCTGCGGTGCGCTCCACATTACTATACGGATCAGAAACCTGGCCGCTGCCCGCCGAGGGCGTCAAAAGACTTTCAGTGTTCGACCATCGATGCCTTCGGAGCATTGCCCGAGTCTGGTGGGAACATCGGATAAGCAATGCTGAAGTACGTCGAATGGTATTCAGAAGAAGTAACTCACCCTCGATAGATGAACTGATCACACTGCATAGGTTGCGCTGGCTTGGCCACGTGCTGCGTATGCCAGTCGACCGATTTCCTCGAAGGGTTCTTTTCGCAGAACCACGTGAAGGGTGGAAATGAGCCAGAGGAGGTCAAATAATGACTTGGCAGCGAAGTATGAAAGCCATTATCAGCAAACTCAGCTGTGCTTGTCATTGCCGTCTTCCCGGATGGGGACCCCGAGACGGGCCACATCAATGTTTGGAGACATTGTCAGATATGGCCCAGTGGTACCCTCAATGGCGCACGTGAATCCAAGCTATTGCCTCTAGTGCATAGTTCCCTTCCCAATCCCTCCAATTAGAAGTCCACTGACTGACCTGTATTTACGCACTAATTTATCAGCTCCCAAATCCAATGCTCAGCTACATACCCCACCTCCCCAAATCGTCGGTGGACGAAATTGTGGCATCTACAACCACTGTACGACAAGTACGCTGTTCTTACAGCTGATAATGATGATGATGACTAGATATTTGGTAGAATGATTCTTGAGTGCTGTGTTGAAAATATGACTAATCAGGGTTAAATGGGGGCAAAGGAACTAAAAAAGAAACCCGCGATCCAAGTACCGTTTCACAGCCGACAAGGCCAAAATTTACCCATTTATCTCTTTGTCACACCCAAACTCATCCTGAGTGCACACGAGCAGAACATTAATTAGTTTAGTCTTTTCCTTTAGTTTTCAATTCCGTGGTACGGAATGGCTCTGCATAGTGATTTAGAAGAGATGACATGAATAATATCGAATTGTCATTCAACAAAGAACGGTAACCAGAACAGAGGCTTCTTTGAATGGGATTTAATTCACGGTAATTTATTGACCTATTCAGCACAATATGCATTAACATCATGAGTGTTTACTGTTTCTAGTTGTGATAATAATAAAAACACTTTGAGATACCGTTTCATCTGACAGTGACTAAGAATGTCACAATGCAAATGATAAATGCGCATATGTAACCAATCATTTCGCCTTTTTAGTTGCAAATATATTGCCCCCACCCAGACCACGATAAATTGTTAGTCTTGGCCCAGCACTGAAAATCTTCGTTCGTGACCGACATGAATCAACATTCCAGGCTTGACGATGGGCTTAGAAAATTGTGATTTCAAACAGGCTGCTGTGTAGTTGGGTGTCGTATGGAATCCATTCGATGGGGTCCAGCCGTGTGACCTTTTGTTCATCAGTATTTCGGTGTAGGTCAGCTGTTGGCACCTAGGAAGCACCCGTTATCACTGAAAATTCCTTTAGACTTGAAAACGCTTTTCATACCCAAACTACGACTACCCAGTACTAAAGGAAATATTATCTCCCGACCGCGGATGAATATTTGGCCAAAATCTTCGGTCTTTCACAAGAGGCAAAGCACGGTTATATGAGTAAATTACCGAGGTGTTCGCGTCACAATCAACTTCCGAAATTCTTCAATCTTGGGTAATCTTCAAATAGGATTTATTACAGGGAATAGAAAATATTCCTTTCGTGAAGCTAACCAGAAGAATTAGGACAAGCAAGATTAGTACAAAGTAGCAACTTTGGAAGTATGCCGCAAACTTAGCTGTGTACCTGAAAGTATGAGGGCCTAGTACTAGTAACACAGTTGCGACTTTTAATGCCAAACAGTATTATCGAGAACTTTTCCACACCCTGATGGTTGTCTGATGAAATCCCTGGAGCCAATTCAGAAAGCCAAGTGTCTGGTCCCAACAAATTCATCATCTTTACCGTTTATATCAGATGAAGAACTTAATTCAGCAAAGAACCAGGAGCAGCAATTCATTAAACATGTCATGGATCAGTGAAATGATTCAACGACTCAGGATGAAACGGCGCGGACGATGCTGAGTCAGATTATCAAATTTACAACCTGTAAGCACTATTAGGGCTGGACTGCTGAATTGGCAAAAATGTTCACCATGATCGAGCTGCCTTCTCACTGGTACAGTGAATTCATTACAGAAATGTATCCTGAAACGACTGTTCTACCTTTAAACACAGGTAGTAGTTGACAGCAAAACCTGGACATTAGTACTTAGCCGTGTGCGAAGATTGATTAATATAATTCTGTTCTCACGGGCGAATTGAAAGTAAGTGAATTGTGTACAACACAGAATGCCAAAAGTTTAACCGAACAACGTTGTTGGAGATTAATGTTAGTATAGATTTGATGTGGTTTTAGAAGAGGTAAAAAGCGGCCTTCTTCCTGTCTATTGGTCTTTTGACCTTAGGAATAGTCAGTGTTAATCCTTCTGCCTCTTTTTTACGCACCGACGTAGGATCGTGCTAGTGCCATAAAATATCTATTAATCTATTCACCAAAGCAGCAGCTAGCGCATACTGAATCATTCAGACGAAATAGCTCACGGATATAAAGAAAATGTGGTTAGTCCTGAAAAAGCAATCCACTAAGTGTTTCACCCCGGTTGACACTCATCGGATAGATGTAGCAGGGCAGGTCGCGTTTCTCTCTGCGTTTCTTGCAGCACCATCGACCGCCCTTGAGCTTTATGCGAATATAAACTACCGAGGTCTGGAAAATGGTTACTACTTAGTACACAATAAATAAAGGGTATTTTCCTGCTTCTATCTTTGTGAACTCCTTGTTCACCAAACTAGTATGCTGTTAAGCATCACGGCCGACAGCAAAGTCTAGCATTCGAAGGCAGAATACCTGTACCAGTTTCGATGGGCCTCGTGATTTTTGAGTGAGGTGGGACCATATTACGATCAGACACGTTATAAAGGAGTAGAGTTCGACCACGTATATAACGCTTGGGTAGCATTAGAGCTACTGTGGTATCTAATTCTGGCTGACGGAATTTTCGATACATTCAATCGTTGGTCTCAAAACTGCAAGTTACACACCATCGGTTAAATCATAGAACAGTTTTTCTTTCTCTGAATAACCAATTCTTTTGCTGGAAGAATTATATTATTAAAACTTCAAACAAGAGTGATGGTGATGTGAATTCTACAGGTCTGACAACCGCTTACAACCAAAAATATACAGTTAGCTAGATCCTTAGGCTTAAATTTAAAACCACGGTGGGGGCAACAGTACGCTAGCGGTGCAAACTTTGAACACATTAAATTTCCGTCAACATAAGGTTGACGGAAACTCGAGGACTGTGCCTACCTGATGAGCCCCAAGAAGGGCGAAACCGGTCGTGGGCTGTCGAAGGATTTTCAGCAACCTTACGAGTAGTGCATTACGTATATACAAGTAAGCTCTTGATTAACCGATGACAACTAAGGCAAAACGCGATGCTAGCATACCGTGTATACTGCCCAGTTGAAGGAAGGGTTTACGGAGAGGGCCATAGTTATGGTGGGTTCCAGTTGCATTCATACTGCTTGCAAACCTTCCGTGCGCACGTAAACATGGTTGCAGACCTTCACTAATTTAAACACGACAGCGTTGAAAATTGTAGAGTCCAGTTGTAATGGTGAGTTGGGAATTCAAAGCAAAGCAAAACACGGACAATCAACCGCGTAGACATGTGGCAACAAAAGAGCAAAAGCGCTTGCTATCATGTTTTGCTGCATCCCACACATATTTACCCCTTCCATGTTAAAATTTGCCACTGTGATACAAAAGACCATTACTGCTTGGGAGTAAAACAAAACATTTTTCAGGAGTCTTTCAAATCCGTTTGTTAACCGAAGTGCTGCCTCATTTATGAACATTTTGCAATTAGTAGATTGAAAAGAGAAAATAAAATCCGAGCAGTTTGGTCTTCACTTCAATTTTAAATGTACTTAACAGGCAACTCATTTTTATACATCCAGTTGAATATAAAATTGTTGCTAAAAATAGATACAAGTGAGCGTCATCTGAATCTGTTGTTCTTAACAATTTACCTTTATAGCAATATTCATTTGGATGCACTGCGAAAAGACCGTCTTCTGTTTCCGTTGGAACGATACCCAACCCCAGCTGTCACCCAATTACCTTTAAGTTCACGCTGGTGCGTAATTTGGTTTTGCATTTTGTACTTTTATCGGCCCTAGAGCCTTAGTTAACAAGCCTACGTCCTAGTGTTTCACCATGGAAGGAGATTACCCTGCAGTTCTATTTCAACACTGGAATAGTCCAGTGTCCAATAGTCCAATAATGTTCGGTTACGCTGGCTTATGTGATCCGGCAAGTTTTACCTTGCGCACGCAGTTCGTCGTATACGCATGGATCTACAACAGCAGGAAGCACAAGCAATCGAAAAGAATATGGATACTTTCACCATTCTTAACCCCCTCCCCAATGTTGCTAATGGATAATAAGCTTGTAGCATAAACGTGGTTTACTCCAAATTTTCCTTGTAGTTTAAATCAGGGACAATTTCTGTTAACACTGGGCAGCCTGAACTCTCCAAGCAATTTAATAAGCTTCATTACTTTGACACCTGCTCGTATTTCTCTCAGAATCCTCTCATGTCACCAGCTATAGTCCGCTGTAAAGCATTGTAAAATTCTTCGCAACGAAATCTTGAGGTAGCGGAATAGTATCAATATGCTATTGACTATTAGTGACTCCATAGAGTCTCCAACTCAAGCGGACTTATTGTTCATATGAGCTGAAAAGTGAACGTTCAAGCAAATGGCTGTTTAAGTCAGAGAATGACTTCTCTGCTTCCATGGGATAAGCCCATCTAGAGATCCCAAAACAGGGTGAAACAAGGTATTAAGTTGTCGCGGATCTTGAGCACTTGTTCCAAACTTCACCTATTTGGAGTAGAAAATTTCAAAGTCAGTTGCATTAGTCATCTCATCCACGAAGGCTTGCCGTCCCTTTCGGTTCCTTATTGCAAGAGTAAGAGAGGCAGTTTCGCATTGTACATCAAGATGTTGTGGCCTTGCTAGATGGTTTTAAGCAGAGGGACACTGTTGCTTTCAGCTGGACAAACTGAAGAAAATTTTTCAGATGCCACAAACAGAGTATTTGCAGGCCTTGGAATCGTGTATCAGATGTATTGGCTATCTGACAGCAGAACTTTTTAGGTGCTTCAGTAAATCTTTAGCTGAATTGAATTCCAAGTGAAAACCTCGTGATACACACTTGGAACAGGTATTGATATTTACTGTTTATAAATTTCGACCCAACTTTTAACTGTCATTTGACGGTATCGGGCCTAAGTTTGTTGATTACTTTGTCTAAAACCGTTAAAAAATGCAGTAGATTTTACTTGTAATAAGCCTTCAAGCCCTCATCTCTCGAGGAATAAAATATGCGCTAACCTACGGTCCGAATGTATGGCGATTTTCATACATACAATATGGGAACGGCGTAAAGGCATTTCCAAGGGGAGAACTTCGACGTGTTCGAACTTGTGCCTCCTGAGCATTGTTTCTACAAATTTAACAAACACAAGGAATCCTTCTTGCTGAGTGAGTCTTTGCTTAAAGTTTACGCCGCTATGAATCAGAAAGAGAGCTGAAATCGTCTCGAACTGGTGTGAGTGTGTACATGAGCTTCATGTCGTCATCTATGAAACATCTGATGCGAACAAAGATAATTTCATCAGATAGCATACTCCAGTAAAACAATAACTGAGAAAACTGCGAAGAATTGTGACAATGTTTATCAAGCTTAAATACTGAACTCTATTGTTAACCATGAAAGTGGATTACAATTACCTGACAGCCAGAATCTAGACTCCCATTGTATGATCTCCTTTGAAAACCCGAAGTTTCTATTATCTCTCGTTGAATCAACTTGACAGCGCAGTAATGCGCACATAAAAGTCTGCTTTAGTCTATCTGTGTGACAGGCTTACTCGTGTTTGTCCGTGTAAGAAGGTGAATCTTACTCCAATTAATCAGTAAAGATAAGGCTTTTACGTTAGGCCCACCAGTGATGTCCTATATTAGTGTTCAGTAACGAAGAGTAACATGCGTCGCAGAGACAGAATATCAACCGAACGGTTTCATCCTAAAGGAAGGATCGGGATAAATCTTAAAAATGGCGT
The DNA here is from genome assembly GCA_004794785.1 of Opisthorchis felineus. NCBI lineage: Eukaryota > Metazoa > Platyhelminthes > Trematoda > Opisthorchiida > Opisthorchiidae > Opisthorchis > Opisthorchis felineus. The sequence goes on along the minus strand of SJOL01006373.1, from coordinate 315,826 downwards.
GCTTTTTGTAGCGTGCACTTCTTAAGCCAGGTGAACCAATAACACATTGGTTCCTAACTTCTACCTCTTCTTTTGCACTCCATATGACGATTAAAGTAGTCGGTTATGTGTTGGAATATTGGTAGCTCGGGTGCACCCACCAAACAACACACTGATGATGTCTCCTCGAATGGTGACCAAATGTCTGCAAGTCAGTTGCCAAGCTTGGTGACGAGATCAACAGCCAAGTGATCAATAACCAATGATATCAATCCTGATAAATATTTTCACGGTTATGAAAATTACACCCACTAAGGTTGTATATTTATTCAGGTTTCTCTATTTTGATAACACACATTATGAATTCATAGATTATTTTTAAAATTTGCAAGTTATGCAAGTGGCCTAGCTGCACACACTTCTTATCTGATTTGTCTCGATAATCACTGTTACTTTAGGGAGCAATTTTCTCGTACTGTGTGGGGTTTCAAGACATTATATAGCCTGGTCTGAGTGTGAGCAACTGCGAAAATCCTACTTGATGTCTCATACGTGATAATAAACAGCTTAGGCAATTTTGCACCTGTATTTAATTGACCGAATCGCCCAGGAATCACTTAGGATTGTTGGTTATTTATTAGGTCAATGGAACCATCGTCAGTATCCCTTGTTTTTATGAAGGAAGTCTGACCAGAAGGAACAAACGCTTCGTTTTTCACACAAAATACGTTCAATAACTTCTTGGCTGTGACTAATAGATGCTCAGTTGTATTAGAAATGATGTCGGGAATTAAGAGCACACCCCCCTGTGTTTGTTGCTTCAAAAGCAACAAACTTGCAGACATTTTTGTTCCTTATCCATCTGGTTGGTTCTCTGGTTACTGGTGTAAATCAGGGGCTATCTATCAGCGTGACTTGTGTGGTGCCAATAAAAACCAATGGGACAATTTAAAGATTGATATTTTCCTTTGTGAAGAATTATTTGGTAGTAAAAAGACAATATATCATTAATGTGTCTTAAATAAGTAGGTATTTGTATCCGTAATTCGATTATGAATTTGACCGATGGAATCGATTAAATTTTCCAGCTTCCACACCAAGACGGAGTAGTTGTAGGTCAGGTGACTGTTGATCTGTTCACCGGGCTTGGCAGTTTGCTTGCAAACCTTTCGTCACCAATTGTAGGAACATCGTCAGTGAGGGCATAAATAAAACAGAACATAATTCGTTCCCATTGGGATGTTGAAAGCAATTCATCCGGTAAGGGCATGGCAATGTTGTGGTGGATTGCTTTCAACAGGGTTCTGGTTTCCATCTTCTGATAGCAGTGACTTAAACGAATTACAACACATTCTTGCTTTTGATCTTGTGCACGTTGTGTAACGCAGCTGCTGGCCCAGTTCCAAATAAATGACGAGCTGTCTATTAAACCGGTATACATCGTGCACTTGCATCCTAATTTGAATTTGAATTAGGGTGTGGTGAAGGCTGACTGACACATTCTGCCGCATCCATATCGGGATATTTCCGCTTTTCCGAATCGAGATTGAGTTTAATGCATGTGACCAGACATCCAAACCTTCAATGGTTAAAGCAACTCGTCTGAGGTCAACTCACAAGAGATTTACAGGACAGCAAAAAGTCCATTAATTTAACTCGATTGTGTTACTTCGAAGTTTACAGTAGAAGCAGCGGAATTAACATGCTTTGTCTACGGACCCAATGAAACAACAAGAATGGGTATCTAGATGACTAGAAACTGAGAAACTAATCACACTACTGGCCAGCTGCTCGTGATCAAACTGTTGAGTGTCCAACCCCCAACCGGAAGGTTGAGGGTTCGAGATTCCCTGAATGTCGTGAGATGCGCACTGCCGATGATTCCCAGCGAGGATGAAACAGGTGTACAGTATTTCTCGGCTTTTCAGCATACATTGGTTTCATTGGCAGGGTGAAATCTCCATTGAAAATTATTAAATCACCTCACCACCATCAAATACTGATATGTTTCTGTCAGTTTCCGATACAGGATAGTCAGTTACATTCAGCTGCGTATGCAATCAGTCGATGCATACAACTCTCAGTCATCCACTTGATAACAGTACAGTCAAAAGCTTGTTTAATCAATCCTCAAAAAGTTTAGAATTAGTACTACTCTATAGGGACCATGAAGCTCGAGTGGTATTTGTCGCCAAATGCTATGCTTTTAGAATGTTCCAGATTCCCTGGACACTGAGTGTCTGCTCCAGTAAGTGATCCCCTTTGTCATATGTTTCACGTATTTTGCTTCAGCCAATGAAGCCCTGGGGAAACGAGTCAGTCTAGGTTCCAACCAATGTCCCCTGCATCGATCATCTGCTAGTGATGAAAACCTAACAATCCTCAACGGATTCCCAAGTAGTTCTCATACTGCAGAGGCTAGACGACAGCAAAATGAGCCCAACATCTACGGTTCTGATAGTGACGGCGAGTCGGTCTTTGCAACTAGCATGTGTGATATGGATTGGCTGGCTGATTCGGGAGGGTACGCAGAGTATTTATTATATACCGTATTGCCTGCGCTACACACTGCTTCGTTTGGCTACCTACCTGGTCCTATTTTACCGGTCTTCAGTTGGACACTTTTATGGAGTTATTACGCCGTCGGTATCCCTCAATGGTACAATGATGTCTCGTTTATAACTCGTAGGAATGCACGTTGTGAACATTCCCAACTGCTCTGCTGAATGTTCTTTCCTTTACGAAGAACCTTTCCTCTGAAATGACTTAATGGTGAGTTTTAAACACATATTGATGTTCACTATATCTATTATCTATCTCGCTAAACACCAGACAAATAAGTTAAACAGGGAAGTATAGACAGGAATAATAGACTTCTAAGGCCATTAGCACGCATCAGCCTTCCTTTTTGTGCTCACTGGTTTGTATTCGATAGCGCTCTCAAGCTCTTAGCACACCGGTGAGTAACCCAGCGCAGCCATCCTGCGTCTACACAGTAGGACACTTTAGTCGAATCCTTTGGGGTGAATGTTAAGGTGATTGTTATAGAACACTTGCATTTGTTGATTGTTTTTATTTACTGAAATGTAGAAGCCACTAATAGTCTTTCAGAGGCACACTGAATGATGCGTATCACTGAAAACAACAGATATGAAAACCGTATTGAGACTACCGGATCGGCAAAATTTCATTCCCCTCAAACAGACAATCAAATGTAGTTCAACTACTTCGAGGTTTACTTGGATATTGGCTGAATTCAGACTATTTTCTGGTTTTGGAACCCAAAAAAGTATATCAAATCATTTCAGCTGATTGGTCATTCGCATTACCTTTCTTCCTCCTTTTTTCACGTTGCAGACGTAGACAGAATGAAATACTATTTTATAGGTTTTGCGTTGTCCATATCTTGAACAAGTTGTATTATGGTTACCCGAGTTCGATTAAAATGAGCTCTGACCCAAAAAGTCTTCCATGATTAACTGGCTTCCATAGTAAACCGCTTCCAGATGAATTACAGCAGCGAGTCCCTGCAGCACACACCCCAGTACGACAGCCAATGATCGTTTCTGAACATCTGCCGTATAACTTGAAAGCCACAGACCGCGTCAGTGAGCTGCTGTCAAAGTGTATCTCCCATCGTTTAGCAGCGGCACATCCCGTCGAGTTTGTGTCCCTGTTCCCCCACCAACCGCTTCCGTTTGTTGGGAACGAGCACGAGTAACAGGCGGATGAGGTTGTGGGAATTTTTGAACGCCGTCCGCACTCACCTATTTCATTTTGGACAGTGTGAAATGATGATAAATGACTACTGTCCATCTCAGATGTTCCGTACCGGGCTGTCGTCTCTAACCGACTGCATTCCCAGGTTTCGGTGAACGCTACTCTGTTTCTGTGCTGTCAACCATTTCGACATTTCTTTCTACAGTTCCTGTACGGTGTGTGCTTCACTATCCGTGATTCGTAGCAAATGGTGAATTTCGGTAACTCCGGTGACGGCGTGGTCATTTAAAATGTCTTTTTGGTTGTATCGGTTGCAATCAGGACATCTTGACAGATTGATCGCTCTTTGAAGATAACGTAACCGAGGCGGATGTGCGGCACATGAACAGATATACACACTCAGGGATATGAAAACAGAAACGTTTGCTCGGAGAATTCAGTTTGCTTGTCTTCATACGCCACCAGTCCACCCGTATGTGCACGTACACACCGTGTGGAATGACAGGTAGGCTATCAATTATGGGTGGCTTGAAATGAAATGCGGCAATAACGTTCAAACCATCATACTCACTCAAGCGTGACCGTTGGCCGAACGAGTAGCCGATGGGTGTGTGCCTGTAAACCACGGTCGAATGAGCGGCTGGTCGCTTGATGGATAGATTATGAATGGCAATCCGTCAAAGCCCTCCGCCAGTTTGGCGGCGATCCCCATGGGAATGAACGGCGGGCTCATGTGGAGACTGTTCGAATTATTTACGAGTTGATCAATCATTTCTGCTTGTAGTGTGCGCGATTTTCATTTGTAGGTGACCTTAGGAGTCTGGAAAACGTAACCAATGACAGATTTGACTCAAAGTCGAATGACGGGATCTACGGCTTATTCAACGTTTCTAAGTTAGAGAACCAGCAGGATGGGTTATCGAACGTACAATACGATAAAGCTAGATAGGCTAGCACAAGTCCAGTCTGAGAACATATTTCCTTTGTTAGCTTTCAAACCAGGTGTAGGGGAGGGGAGAACTAGAGCCTTATGAGCTGCTGGTTCATCGAGAAAATAGGGGGAAGTTCCAACTAATGTCCTTGCGATGAATATGTTGCACCTGAATTATGCCGTGCTGTGCCCCTCTCTAAAAATAATGGTGGTTAAAGTTAATTTGGAGATTTAAAATCGAAAGGCTGTCAGTAGCTTGAGTTGTTCAACCAAGCGAAAAGACTACCGACGGTTCAGAATTGGCCCATTCCATTGTGAGCATTGACGTTTTGGTTACACGACCATTCCCAAAGAAGAAATCCTCTTGCTTATTTCAAGCCATATCCATTCTTTTAGTTTAAAGTCGCAGGTTTATCTCAATTTCAGTGATAGTATGGAATTTAGTCTGGCGTGAATTCCATTATTTGTTCCCCTGGAGGGCAGTTGAACAGATGTCACAAAAATCGTAATTTTCCATCCTATATACTAAAAGGCCACCAAGTAAATTGAAAAATTAACATTCACCTACAAAAATACCCTTAAAACACTTTTGTTGCGAAAATCCATCATGCTTCTTACAGCGCGAACATGTATGTGGCGGACACGTGGTGCTGATTCCGGTATCATTTGTCCATAAGTCGAAGCATTACACTCGTGGTCCATTGCTAGTGCGTCTAAATGCGAACTTCTGTTGGTATAAACTGTTCAAAGGAAATTTTCCAGGGTTACATACTTTACAATACGATCAGTGAAACTTCCATGTGAGGAGTGACTGCTCGAACAGCCAATCAACACGTGTGACCATGTGATGTGGATTTCGTGATTGAAGCATAAGCGGCGCCATATCCAGCCTAAGTGCGACTTAATCACACAGCTGATCAGCCGCTCATGGCTGAACGGTTGAAGTTAAACTTGTAGACTGGAGGTCGAGGGTTTGAGACTCTCTGGACTTTCGTGAGATGCGCACCGCTGAAGATTCCTAATAAGGATGAAGCAGTTGTACAGTGCTTCTCGGCTTTTCAGCATAGATCGGCTTTTTACATGATTAAATCTACACCAAAATTCCCAAATCTTTTCACACTACCAACAGTTTAAAGTAGCTTTATGTAAGAGGCGAGGTGTTTTAGTTACATCAACGTCTTCTTAGTCATCACCACAACAGGCCATGGATTATACTTTCATTTCAACCTAAGACACATCGATATTTTCTTGAAAACACTTCGCTGTTCTTGGGACTTACCGTATGAGCACACATCGCCAGTTTCCGTCAACTTTAGGTTCTCCCCAAACACAAATCGCAGAAATCCGCAATATACACTAGTTGCAAAAATTAAGCTTGTGTTAATGGAAGATTTAGATTAATCCCAGCTGAACTTCTCGCTTATGCTATTGTGATTGACAGAAAATCTGGAACTGGGCCTACGTGAGTTGCCGCGAGAAGAGAGAAACCGGTCGTAGGCAGTCGAAGAGTTTTCAGCAACCTAGTGAGTGATTCCTTCAGAAAAAATATATTACAATGTCTTGAATATCGTATCTACTGAAACATGGGCGGACTTTTTGCCGCAAATTTAGCAGAAGACTAGATTAAATGAGAGATTCAACTAGCATTTAGTTATCTCTCTTTACTAACAACTTGATTTGCACACTGGTTTATTTCATCTGTCTGTAATATTCGTATGTCTTGACGCGAAACGGAAAAAGTCCGTACCCGAATTTATTGACTTTTTGCTAGAAAGCTGAAGACATCTGGAACCGATATGTCCTGTGGTGTGATACACGTTAGAACTTAGCACCGTGATTTTGAGATACTTTTGGAATCCCATCAAGGCACCACGTAAAGTGTACTCAGTAAAAAGGTAAGCAATGAATGGAAACAAGCAGTGAGCAGCCGGAGTCCTGCCTTGCATGAACTTGGATCACAAATTGAGCCGTTAATGTGAAGGAGAGCAATGCACATGAACGCGACATCACCTCAAGACATCCGCAGAGAACCTGCTCTTTTTAACTCTCCAGAAGGATTACGACCAAGATTCGTGTAACCTTTATCGTAACACTGACTCGAAGAATGTTCATAGTGCTACGCTCGAGACTCTACATCCCATATTCTCATCGATTCGCCAAAAATGGTATACTCGGGCACGAAACTACTAGTTTTCGCCTTTAGTTTTAGAAACTTAGATTTCAAGAGTTACTAGAAATAACAATAATTTATTCAACAAAACTAAGTAAACAATAATTGAACACAGCAATATTCACTAATCTTGTGACAGTTATACTAGCATGGACAAATTTGACCAACATATCTTTCCAAAATGGATTCAAATTACATTAAATGTTGCTACTTTGGGTACAACAGAAACAAGGACTAAGGGAAGAGCAAAATCTAGTCTTCCATACATGGCGCACTTTCATTAATTGCACGAAACTGTAGTTGAAACCGGATTCTCAAATCTGTAGCAAACGAAAACGAACCAACTGAGAATTTTCGAAGGGTATAATGATGGTTGTTTTAGGTTCTCATATTCCCTTCCAAATAAATGATGGTTTAAGATCATTTGTGAGTAATCTGCTGAGTCCTATCATTTTACATGCGGCTTTACGCTATTCTGACGTCCAAAATATCTTATCCGCTTTTCATGAATTGTGAGTTTTCGGTCGGAGACCTGGGGCAAATCAGATTAAGCATTGGCTGCGGTAGACATTATCATAAACCGGTAGCAAATTCGTAGGGATTTCATTTGAATATAGTTACATGATGGATAATTTAGGGGCGTTAATTTGGTTTTATTCTGTACTTGGCCACAAAGACGATTTGGAGATATCAGTGGCGCAGTGCGTTGTGTTGCTACGACCGACTGAAATTTGAAATCTATGCATAGCAACCACTTGGCTGATTAAAAATTTTCCAATTTCCAAATAATACAGTCAAATATACAGTGTCAGATTACAACTTGAATTTACGGGGATCTTATGCAGTTGACTGCTGATGTAAGATCCATATTATGCACATGGCGAATGATTCCATTCGGTCCAAAATCACCTTATACAACTAGCGTCGTTTATGGATTAATCTGACCTTCCCAAATGTTCAAACATGAACAGGATGTTCCCAGCTGACTACAACAGCCTTACTGTTCAGCTCTAATCGGATGAATATGACAGCAACTCCGTGACCTGCTTCCGTTTCTACTCAGAAGAGAATAGTTGACAGGGGACAGCTGCATATGAATCGGTTGCCGATAGACAGCACATGTTACTTAGGACTGCGATGTGATACAGGTGACAATTTCGGCTTCTAGGAATAACTCATTTCAGTGATTGTACGCTTCAGTCCCGTGACTTTCAAATGTCGGTACCGAATGAACAATTGCAGCTTCGAACTCGTCCTTTGGTTGACCTCTAAACATTTAACCATACAAGCTACATTCGCCGAGTTACTGGTGCCAAGCGCTAATAGCCAGTCGAAATACGAAACTTCAGGTAATGGATTATGTGTAGTGTAATGACAACGAAAGCTAGTGAAATTCTGTTACGTCGAAACTTGTACGTTCTTAAAAATATGTCAGTTAACTTGAAGGCAACGGGTAGAGTCTGCCGAGAATCAATAACAAAGGTAAATTAGGCCGAAATGAACGACATGTATCTGTGCTAGTGAACTACTGAAAAGCGGTATATTCTGCGTAGTTGAACTACAGAAGAGCCTGGCTGGCTTCAAAATTCATAACACAAGGAAACTTTGAATAGTATCCACGTGCCTCATTCCCTATGTTTGGGCTACAGGATAAGTGAGCAAGTCTTAATTATCAGGCTGGCACACAAACACATCTAAGTAGAATTTGAACAAATTTTAGAGTGTAAACTTTTATCTTGAAAAGATATTGTGTGTGGCTTTCACACTCAGACAAGCTCACTGATTTCGAAAGAAACTTGGAGAAGCTGAAAAAATTACTATTATGGAAAGTAATTATCACTGCAATCCGTTTGAATGGAGTTTGGATTTAAAAATTCAGGATAACGTTGAATTTGGCGTACTCTGGAGTATTTGGCAGCACGGTAGTGAGTACATTCCGTCGTAACTATGAATTCAATGGAAGAGATTAACGTAACGAGAAAAGCACAGAGAAACTAGATATTTACTTTTACTATGGGCGGCGTCATTCTTCCGAGGGACCGCTCCATAGCTCATGGTTCATGCAAACATCCCTGTGAACGCTTCAGCGGAAAAACATCACTTTGTATGGGGCGCTCTAGGGAAAGGACCACTCTGTGGTGGTCAGGCTTGATAGTTTCTGACAAATAGGATGATATTTACCTATTTGGAGCTGTCTCAGAATCGATTAGCATTTGCTACCTGTCCATTTTTAATAAGGTTTATAAAAACACAGAGATGCCGGTAGACGTAGTAATACGCAAAACTCGTTGCACAAACCCTGTTTGATTTATTCTTACTCCTCCAAAGATGGATGTTTGTACATGTTTTTGGCCTTCTGTTGACAAGATGAAGGCGATTTTTGTCTGTATTCTTGTCAACCAGCCGCACCGACTAACATAGCGACCCGTATATTGCTACATGCAAGTCGCCTGCATCATATTACCCCGTTCCGTCCGCACACCACACTGTACAGCTTGCTAAAATCGACAACAAACTGGTAGTTTTTGTGGGTTTTGAGCTCAACCGGTCAACGGATGACAAGGGCCGAGCCACACATAGACAGGGTAATCAATCATCGTACGTGTGTTCTACACAACAGTCTCGTCAGAATGCCATCACGAGAAGGTTTCTCGAACTGTTTATTCCGCTTTTGTTCCGTCGCTCTATCTACCTATATTGTCAAGATTCCAATATGTATGTTCGCCTGGTGAGCGCAAGTGTGCGCACACACGAGAGAAAGATAGCTGTTCGGCTAGCCGTCATGTTTAACGCGGGGTTTTGCCTTGACTTGACAGCAATGTGAGAGAGGGTGCGTGTGGGAGAGACTAAGCGGACGGGAGGGCCGGTGTGAGGGAGAGGGACAGGAAGAGAGACAGCGATGGCGGATACAGAATGAACTCCAGCAAATCGCCGTCAAAGCAACCATCAAACCCGATAGCAGAATCATCAATCACGCAGAAATCAAAGCCAGGCGATGCCTCTCCGATAAGAAAGCGCATGACATGAGGTTGGTAGTTTGTACAAGCATAGCTACATAGGTGTACAACAAGCATAGGACCGATCAGCTTGGAAACTGGTTGGATTAAAGCTGAATTTTCTGCTGTTGGACATATTTTCGTCTGTACCGTACGTGTGTGCTTATATACTAAATATCCCAAAACTCGAGTGAGCCCGTCAGAGGCAGCCTGTATATTCCCGGACCAGCGTGCCAGTCGACCACTTGTAGTCAACCACATCAAAACCGTCTGACACATGAGAGCTGAAACTGAAAGAAACGCACTTCTTGCGCGCAATGTTTCTGTGATAATTTTGCCTCAGTAAACTAGCCCCGAGTTTTACCACCAGGAAAATAGTGCCAAAATTACATATGGAAATAAACCGTCGACATGTTTTGCATTCCAAAAAGACGTACATCTCCCCCTGTACTAACAAGGGGGATTACAAAACTTGGGAACAGAACTGATAAACGAAACAATCTCGCCCTGTACGTCGCACATCAAAGAACAACCTAGGAAGTGGGTGTATTTGGGATGCGAAATTCCTGGAGGTATTCTGTTGTTACTCATGAGTCCCGCAAAATACAAAGTCAGTTACTCGGCCTCTTTTAACCTATTCATTTGGATGAAAACCCTTGCTAATCATAGTTGCTACGTTGCAGGAAACCCTCCCTCCAAGAGCACACTGAGTAGGATGCTAGTTACGACATGGCGCGGGACGCTATGTGAAGTAATTAGCACAGTCACCATATACGCAAACCTTACTGAGACTGCACTCAGACAGCCAGCAAATTTAGCTAACTGCTTCACTGGTAACCACATAGTTCCTCGTCAGTCAGTTGAACCGGATGTCTTCAGTTAAGGAAGCGTCTTTGAACAGCATTGACGAAGATGGGTGTGAAAAAGAGCAAAATTGCATGCGTTATCATGGACCTTTTTTGTGAATTCATCAGGGTAGCCAACAGACCTATAACTGATGTAATTCCGTATGGCAAACGGGCTATTTATCGTTTAGAGTAAATAATCAGCGGAGAGAGAAACCAACTGAGTGGTCAATATGAAATACTTAAAGATGTTTTCATTCCGATATTTCGGTAGGTTTATATTCTAACAAGTAAGTTACTGAAAAAACTTCAATATAACAAATAACAGCATTCAGCATCATACATTTCAGTCGATTTTTACCATCAAACTAACCGTCACATGCTGATTCAGATTCTCCCGTGCGCTGTCCATTTGTACCCACCTAGCTAATGAGATTACCTGTAATTAAGCCCCGATCGTGACATTGAGAGGTATCTCTAGACAGGTGGCTTTTCTTGAGACTGTTTGTGAGTCAGTACAGGATCTTTGGGTTACATAAGTCTACTGGAAGGGTTGCCTTTTTATGTTTATCTGGCATGGTTCCCAGTGAGCTTCCCTGAGTAAAAAGAGAAGGAACGTTATTGAATACCGAAGTTTACAACCAGTCACTGCGTACTGGTCGTACTGGAAATGCCACTCTGTTCAAAGGAATTTAGTGCAGTATGGTAGATGCAGTATATTCGAATGTGTGTCAGGCAAGAAGTTTTACTGTCATAAATTCGTCTATCATTTGTCCAGCATTTTCTATGTTCACTAGCGAGATGTGTTCTAAAATTGAGTCGATCAATAGTTCATTTGAAATTGCCAAATGATGACACGTTTTTGTTTCCGTCAGATGACTACTGACATGGTACGCAGTTTGAACCGAGTTGTGCATAGTTCAGCGTTTTAGTAGCGTTGTTTACCCCCAGGGTAATTTTTTTCTTGATAAGTCAAGTTAATGAAGTCCGATTTTGAAACCAAATTTGTATCCACTAAACAGTACAGTATGTCTCATTATCCTAAGCAACAATTTGCCTGAGAGGGTGAGGAAAAAGTGAGTGTGTCTAAAAGCTTTTTGTGCGTCAAATATTTTTGTTACAGCATAGTCTGTTTTTTTTGCATTGTGCTTGGTCCTAACAACCTGTTGAAATATCCCCTTAAAAGTGGACTGACTGAAACAGATTCAAACGTTTTTTTAATACGTGTGTTTGACCGCACGCCATTTAAACCTCTCCCTGGGGTTTTAATGGAAGGAATATTTTTGTGCGACTGACTTCAGATGCTCGGATGACTTTGCGGACAGTAAGGGCAACAAAGTTCGGATATGCTGTCGAAGCTTGTTTACGAACGCTGCAGTTAGAAGAGATGAAAACTTAACTCATAAAATGATGTAATGTATACAGGGGGTGTTGCTGAACGTGAGCAAGTTTCACCATTGCGATTAGGCAGTGCTTCACACGCGAGTTTGGTCAAGAAGGATCTTTTTCCTTTAGGAAACCTGATCTTTAAGAGCTTTGAGAACACGAAACTTTACTTTTTTGCTTGTTCCAAATGTTCCATTTGCTTACAATAAATGCAGTCCTCATTTTTAATGAGACAAACTGAAGAACTTGACAGAAATGCTCTCTTGTACGAGGAAGCCTCATTTGGTAACCACTTTACTAGTTAGAAGTACTTCGAGAGATCAGTCAAAAGTGCATATTTTCATGGGGTGATCTTTTTCTGAAGGAGAGAAGGTTCTACCCTGTCTAGTTTGAATAGCGACACTGATTTTATTTGCATTCAAGGTGCTTTGGAACTTATCGCTGCCTGATATCCTCCCTCCACAGCAAAATTTCCGATTTGCTTCACCCTGAATGATATAGATCAGCATAACTTCATTTTCGTTCGCTTGACCCGAACAGTATTCAGCAGTTTTGAGACTCCCATCAGGCTTCCCGCCTCTTTTGATCGGTAGTTGGCACAGACATTAAAAATTAATGTTTCCTGGTGCCTTTTTCCTTATTAACGAGCCATACTTTGAAACAGGTTATCATAACCTTACTCTGTTTTCGACTTATACACTCATCTGCATTCTAATGTGGTTTTGACGGCCGACTCACCTGGAAACCAGCTGAATCTCTCGTTTGTGATGCACCTAATCCAGCGAATGTGCTGCTCCAGGCCGCCTCATGTTTCAATTGGTATGACATTCGAGATACCGGAATACATTGTATAGACGTAATAGATGTATAAGTCGAATTTCGTGCAATTTGGACCCAAGTAGAACATAGGGTTGACGAAACCTCGAAGACTGTGCTTACCTGATGAGCCCCAGGAAGGGTGAAGGGGTGTCGAAGGATTTCGGCAACCTTATAAGCAGTGTATTAAACCTTACTCTGTTTTCCTTCCTGCAAGCTGTCGGTGAAATAAAACTGATCTTAACAAACAGAACAGCTGATATGGGCTGAGCCTTTGGCCGCAGAGTGAATGTCAGTTTATGACCTGTACCCTGTTGGTTAGCGAGATTAATGAATTAGCTGTAACTTTCAACTACTCTTAGCTTAGGCTGTTATGTACTGTGTGCCAAATACAACAATTTTTGACTGGATGTATTTTTGGAAGGGGAAAATCCACACTATTGGAGACTATGTCCACAAGATGAATACAAAGTCCTAAAAAGACAAGGTAATCACCAAAGTGACTCCACATTGAAAGCATTTATTCGGGTAGCGTATTGAAAGAACTGGGATAGCTAAAATAGAATGCTCCATCAAAAACCGAAATACTACAAATTTCAAAATATCTGACCAGATCCTTCTTGCGACTATGAACATATTCATGAAGCTGTAGTAAATTCCAATCAGTTTTAGTGTGCTTTTCACGGCTTCTCTTGTTTGCTTGCATTATGATGGAGATAACGCATTTATAAACAATTTTCACACATAGTTGAACTTTGTCATGTATGTGTGCGCGCGCGCACCGGTGTTTGCCACGCGTGAAATACCTAGGTGGGTAATACGCTTGCGTGAGTTATGGGAATGATATGAGCTATGTTTTCCAGCAGGTCTACCATAATTTGCTGGTCATTAACTGGCATTGGACCATTTGATTCCTTTGATGCTCCGCTCACCCCGGCCCCCAAGTCAATGACGTCTTCCCATGGGCTCATCAACGATGTACTGCTCATTCATCATTTGCCAAGCGACCTGAATTTGCTATTCTATCGTTTGCTAAAATAATTCCTTTATTGACAACAGGTCACGCGTAGGCGCCATGTAACCAGTCCTCCACCCTGTGTTATGCTATGCATAATCGTGTTCTGCTTTGATGCTCACCGCTTTTCGTGCGCTTTGCCATTAGATCGCAAGCGACTGGTTCCAGCAAGTCGTCATTTTGCGCATCATTTGTTGTCTGCATATTTACAATTGGCGCTGCAGATGAGTTCAAGCAAGTTCTGTTGTTTGGTCGCAACAAGTCCAAACTGTCAGCTCTATGCCACATTGCACGGAAGCAAAACACTTCTCTGGTGAATGCGTATCTCAGAGAAAGGGGAAATTGTTAGCCTAGTGGGATTTATTCCCTGAAGATGTAACCGGTGTAGACACTGTGTAGAATTAACATTGGAATGAAGTTTAAATTGCAGTTCGGTACCCCGGTCACCGCATCTTGGTTGGGATTTATGTGGGAAACCATCCAGCGGCCCTGATAACTGATGGTGTCCTCATAAGCCCTCAGCAGAACGCTGGTACTTTGTGCAGTGGTTCGGGCTTGACTATCATATGTGACCAAACTGCATGAAGCACACTGACCAGCTTGCATATATATTCGACGATTACTTCAACCCTGTACATGCTGTCCACTTTTAGTTTTTATAGGTAAGCGGACATGAACCACACCTAAATCTCCACCTGATATACGAATTCTCTGCATCGCATGTGCATTAGGACTACCAGTGAATAAGAGTTTGTCAAAGCCTGCCCTGCTTGCAGTCAAAACAACACGTAAGGATTTTGCTATATATATATATATATATATATATATATATATATATATATATATATATATACGTATAGACATAACACACTACTCATAAGGTTGCTGAGAGCTTCGCGACATTCCTTGACCGGTTTCGCCCTTCTTGAGGCTCAACAAGTAGACACAGTCCCCGAGTTCCCCTCGACCTTATTTTCCGATTGAACCCAAATTGGACGGATTTCGAAAAATACTCTTATTTGTACATTAAGAAGGGATTCAGTGCGTCTTCAGGGTTTGTAAGGGGGGTGCCTAAATTTTGGCTGCTGAAAGTGAGAACGAAAATTGCAATCAAGCTGTAACCTAGCGGTGTCAAAGGCGACTTGGTTGAGTTAATCTAACAGAACTTGGCACTGTTCCAGTAGGCACCAATTCATACATTTCCACACTTTCTTGTTCAACTCAGGTAACAGTCCCTGAAAATACAGATAACTGAAGTTATTCCTCAGGCGTCAGAATATGATAGCTATTGTTGTTTGTGGAAAGGCTGTTCTTCCTCTTCAAGGTTGTATAGAACGATATCATTTGGCGAAACCGTAGTCCAGTGCTTCCCCCCTTTGGCGTGGACACACCAGAATAATTAGACCAGGACAGGAGGACGAGTGTTCAAACGAGTGTTGTGAAAGTGAATTCGATAAATCCCGCAAGCACCTAGACAAATATTTTGGAGTCGCTTTTTATACCTATCCCTTTGAAACAACTCCAGCCAAATATGTGTGCTCACTCTGTTGCCACTCGCAGACATTGCCCCTTTTTGATATATGACAACCTTCTATAGGCTCGGAGTTGCCATTTCTATCTGTGTAGACTTATTTTTCTCAGTGACTGGCTCAGGCATATGTCGCTGTGATGCACACACAAGAGCGAAAAAGCCACGCAGTCACATAGAGATGAGTCCATCAAAACCACTCATTTAGTTGATTTATCAGTCAATAAATCGGTCAATCAGACTGGTTGGATGCCGGCGAGACTCCTTTCATGTGCGAGCACTTATGAGTCGTGATAGAAATCAGTCACGCTCTTTGAAGCTGTTACGGTTTCTTGTGATCTTCACCGACGCGTGTCCAGTCAAAAGTGACTTAAATCCGAAGACGCCTATGCATTGGAGCCATGCGTCACCTATGCCTTTTGAGTCTGCTGCAGGCACAAGCGCGAAAAAATTTGGGTTGACTTTGTCAGCTGATTAGTCTGCCGTCGTTTAGTCGGAACCCTATTCAAACAAGATAACTGGAGACACATATTTGACGACGAGTTGGGGTTTGCACGTTTGACAAGTGCCAAAGCAAACAGACATTTTTCTCCTCTCTGTCCCTGACGCCGACTTGTATGTAACACAAAGCGTCTGGTTTCATTGACCGGATATTTGTGAACCATACCTGTAGCTTCAAGGTCTGTGAGGTGGGTTGTGACGAAACTATGTGGAGCATATTTCGATGGCACTCGTGAAGTACGTTCTCTTTAGATGGTTGCCACCTGACTACTGTTTAAGATGGAACCAGTTTCACTTAGGCTAAGGTCGACATGCACAAACTTCTTTTAGAAATCTGCTTGCCCTGCACCAAAAAATGGGTAAATTATCCACCGTTCAAACTGCGGTAAATGATGGTTAAAGTCATTTATGATGTGCATTCCTGTGTAAAGTTTATATATGTCCTGTGAAATTGGTGACGATATATGTTACCCAAGAACTCTCCAAACTTTCATAAACCGATAAAGCACACTGTTATCAGGTGAACTAGTCCTGTGTATTATGTTTCGGGTGGAAAGTTGCGTCCTTGTGTATGTTGACTGGCTACCGTGTAACATGTGCGCATTCATGTTACAAATTCTGCATTATCATTTTTTGTACTATTTCTGCTTACATCCCAGGCTGAGACGATACACCAGTCAGCAAATGAAAGCAAACTTTCTTTGCCTGTGTGTGATACGCCCATTTAGAAATTCGACGAGCAAACAACTAATTCAGGTTGATATCTAATTAACTCACTCGTGATAACCAAATTGAAATCGATGAACGTAATATGCCGATATTTCTCTATTTTTACGCATTTCGCAGCGCCGCTGCAAATCTCGATAGGATCGAACTCGAACCACTTGCTTGCAGACGGACCGACTGACTTGGTGGGTGAATTTATGTACTCCGTTGGTTTTGTGCCTCGGGGGACTCGCTGCAGACGGGAAAACTTTTCGAATCTGGAAGCCACAGCAGCTTTTTCCAGACTTCGACACCTACGGTGCTGCTGTGACGTCAGTCTCTCTGTTGAGAACAGAGTAATGGGAGAAAGTATGTAACACATAGGTAAGGGAGAGAAAAGAGGTTATTTCATACATGATTCAAAAACACGTGAAAATCAGTCCTGTCAGTCGCTGCCACGATTAGATGGAGATATTTCAGCAGCACAGCACCTCGCAAAATAAATTATTTTGTCTATTAGTATCAAGTTTTCACAATGACTAGATGACAGTTTTGAGGGTGGAAAAATCAGTTTTCAGGAATCCAGAAGTTCATGGCTTCAAAAACAATTTGGTGGCTCCTCCGAATAGCAAATGAAGAGTCGGATGTGCGAATCTCTCATTAGAACGTTGCACGTTGTACTGACCAGACCACATCAGCCCCAGACACTATTTTAGTCCCGATATTGTCTTGGGGAGATCTCATGATCGTGTCCTCAGTACCTTCAAGAAATATTCCTGTATCTCCTCATTTTTTCTCAAATACTGTCTGCTCTTCTTCGTCAGAGAGCTGTTCTTCTGTATCAGGATTGTGAAATCGTGCGAGTTTCTGTGCTTTGTCCCGAAATGCATCAATGAGAAACTAGCCGGATCAACATTGGGTGCTATCCGTAGGATGGTGGCTAAGTTGTAATTTAAGGAAAGAACAAGCAGGAACTGTTGTTTTCAAGGTGTATTTCGTCTAATCTCAGCATACATCAGCTGTTTTTGAGTGATGAATACACCCAATAGAGTATAGGGTGAATGACGCCGTGGGAGCTACATGAATTTATTTTGCGGCGCTTATCTTCGACATGTGAGGCTCATGAAGCAGGCTTTCGACCTGTCAGGGTGTGCATTGACTACATCTTTGCATTACAATAAGTGCCTGAGCAGCTCCGCGTATGCTGCCGACCAGAAATTGCGGCTTTCCTTGACGTTGAAGACACCCTCGACTGCAAATAGATTAACTCTCCTAAATAACCCTTGTAGTTCATAAAAAATTACCGTGCCCTTTATTCCCAGAAGCTTTATTACTAAAAATGAATTTCTCTCCCCTTTCGCTCAGGTTTTTGCTTGGCATTATCATAGAGAAACTCTCCAGGATACCATGAATCTAGCCACCGAAAGCACGTACGGAGGGAGATCAGTGGACTTGGATTATGTAGACCTCGGTTTGCCGTTCGAAGCTTATTTGTCTGAGCAAATTAGCTTGAACAGTATATCGGAGTTGATACCATGTTTTGTCACGCTTTTTGCCTTTAGATTTCAAAGTCTGACTTCAAGATTTCTTCTTGTTCTGTACTTCTCCGAGACTCCAGAATGAGCATTTTGACTTTGTTGCAGCTGTGTGAACCGTGCTTGTACTGTAAGTGATATAATCAATGCGCGGATAATCGAGGCATGAGCAGCCTCTGATAACTTGCTTCATTTATGGTGCCCAAACTGAGTTTTGCTGGAGCCAAGGGGCGGGTTACACAGGATAACGGTAATAGCGGTCTTACTTTATGTCTGCGAGAATCGATCCCTCCAATTCGAGGATTCTGGGCGTCTTCAGGCCTTTGATCACCAGTGTATCCGTAGCACAGCAAGAGCTGCAACAAGAGCGCAATTAAGTGGTGCGTATTCAGGAATATGGTAACGAATTCCAATTGTTAGAGCAGCAGATTAAACATTCTAGGATGAGATGGTTAGGACATTTATTATCCACAGTTTACGCAAGAAAGCATTGCTTCCCATTCCAAGCTACTGGTCTGGAAAGGTCCACGGGGAGCTGGCCAAGACATGACAACTTGAAATAAAAGCTGAGCACTGTGGGATCTTTACGCCTTCCTGGCTGGGGTCCAGGAGAAGTTAACCGCGTAATCTATAATCCGTGTAACGTGGTTTCTGTTGAAGTTGGGATGAAATTTCCGGTCGTTTGGTTGACTGACGCGCAGTCGTTTACCACGTCAATGACAAGTGTAGATCGCGATCTTGTATCTTTCCAGCACCGAACAAAAGCGCCCTGATTCCGAACAACTGAAAATTACCGAATCTTCTGCTTTTAACAAAAAAGCACAAAAGTTAGCCACCCGTAGAAGTGTAGCACTATCAGGATAGGAAGTCAGTAAATGCTTGCATGCATGTTCCAAGCAGATACTGTTCATTTTTCTGACCTGACAACTCGTGGTTGCACTGGATTACAGCGGACTACAGGATCATAATCCATAGAAATTCAAGAGAGTTCTGACAATCAGGCTCTGCTGAGGGGGATATTCAAGGGAGCGGCACCTTGGTATCGGGTCTAGGTATATATGTATATATTACATAGTTAAAATAAATGTTTGACGAAGGAGGATGCTGATCTCCATCACTAATCAATTTTTAGTTTAGGGTTCCGTGTTTTGACAATTTCCAGGAGCTATATCATAATTTGCAAATACAGTTGTCCCAATTCAGATAGACCACCTTCAGAAGAGGTCATCTATTGCAACAGATGACTTTTATTGGGTATGTGAAGTCCATCTGGCAAGGCTTCCCTTGGAAGAAACCATGGCTGATCGGTTCTCAGATATGGTCTCTACAGGGAGGCGGAGTGTGACTGTTTATGCGGTAAACTTAGGCACGGATATTCCAAGCCATCGACCTGAATCAACAACATATACCTAGTTGTGTTCCACTTTCACAAATCGGTCAGAATACGGGGATAATATCCAAAGAGTTTCGTTTTGAACAAGAATTTAGATTGTCACTTGGTTGAACGAAGCCATGCTCTTGCTACGTTGGCTGGCTGAAGGCAAGTGGAGTTTGGGTTTTCGGGAAACTCCATAGTGACAATATAGATTCCAACTGAGATCTGGTTCTCGCACAGATGTGTAGCTTTTCAGGTCAGCTGTCTTGTTTACAAATGGCGATCTTAGGCATGTGAGCGCTAGAGTACTGCATGACTACCAGCCATCCCTGCATGTGGTCAGTCTCACTCACTAACCAAACCTTCCAAAACACAAAAGCTTTTGGGAGTCGGTTTTTGAGCTGGGATATGGAATACAACCATTGAACTGGACCATCACCGCGTGAGGCCATTTGGTGGCATTACAGGTACTTTATGTTTGACCTTCGCGGTGACTAGCAGGTACGACACTGGTACACTTATAAGGGTGGGTCTGCGAAAATAATACACTGTAGTAGGCGTGATATCAAAGCCGACAGATTTTGCGACACATTCTCCAACGTCGCGATGTCCAACCTAAACAGCCTCCGATGACAGTAGTCAAATAATATGACCCTGGAGTCTAAGATATTTTTGACACTGATACTTAGATCGCGACTGAGCATCATGCACAATACAGACAAAGGCGTTCAGATTCGTAAGGTTTCGAAGACAAAGTGGGTGTGAGTTGATAAGGCAGACCACATGATTCTTGGGGAAAAATTTAGATAAAATGAGTGGATAGTTATCGGGAATACTTATTGGTCTAAAGGAATAGCGGTAAATTCTAACAGCAAGCAGCAGTAGGGTAACATGGATTTTCTGCACGGCGTTATTAGCAGCACGGCTCAACCCATCATTTCATACCGCCCATACCGGCAGCTGTCCCAAAAGAGCAACAGTTCTGAGGGCCAGGCCCGTTCTCCCCACAAACAATTTAGTCTTCCGTTAGTGGAATTTCGACAGCTTCTATTTCTATGGGGATTAACATGGAATAGAACTGACCGGACGAGGTTACAGTTGGACTAAGGTGAAGCATATTAAACTTGGAAATGGATATGCTTTTGTGCACACACGTTTTAAACAGGTCATCCGGAAAATTTCGAATCTGTCGTAAATGCGATTGCTCCAGTCAAACAGTGTACAGCAACACAGGCAAACAGACTGATTGTGACTGGTTTCGTAATTGGACATATGGATGGTTTCCTCAACAGTGAGTGCGTATAACCATGGTCGCCCGGTATCATTTTCAGCGATATGGGTCAACAGCCCTTATCAATGAAGGCTTTCGTGGGCTTTTAAGTACTAATAGGTGGTAAGACAAACTCTCAAGTATGTATATAGTATAGGGAGGCTAACTGGCACGCTCATGTAAACGATCTCATGGGGACTTAGCTTTCGGTTACTCATTTGCCTGTCGATTGGTATTCTTGGCAAGTTACAGTGCTGTCACAGGTGTTGTATGTAAAGCGCGCACTGGGAGGCGTAAAAAGCAACCAGACTCAGAAGAGGGCTTCATAGCACCTGAGTTTGAGGAAATGAACCTTGATCATAGACTCCGAAAGAAAAATGTAGTGATGGCCTGAAAGTGATCGCAGTTTGTCAATATCCACTTTTGACATTTACCAACTTCATGGACGGGTCGTCACCAGTATTGCCTACTTCATTTGCATCAGGTGAAATCTGTTATGCAGCATTGAAATCGCATGCGTGGTGGGCTGTACAAAGCGACTTTATGAGTTGTTTGTCCGGAACGAAAATCCCCCGACATCTTTCCGCTCAGGCCCGTAAATGGCCTGTGCAGAGCCCCTTTTCATACAAACTATTTAATTTACTGTACTGCAGGCGTATTGATTTCCGACATTGAAGGATTTCCAAATTACCCTGAAATTGTTGCCATTACCGCCCAGCCAGTTCGGCAACAAAGTGAACAAGTTGGCACTGATTCCCTTGACGGAACACTACTCATAATGTTGTTGAAAACTACTTAACAGCCCACAGTGGGTTTCATTCTTCTCCGCAATAATCAGTTAGGTGCGAGTTTCCGTCAACCTCAGATCCTACTTGAACCCAGATTGCACGCAATTAGCCGAATACACTCATTTGGTTTTAACGGGAGACCCAACTGAATCCAGATGAATCTCTGGTTTATGATATTCTTCAACTGCGTGTGCTGTAAAAACACCGCTTCGTGTTCCATTTGATGCGATAGTTGAGATATCGCACATCTTTTCTTGAAGGAACACTGTCCACAATGTTCCTCAAAACTCTTCGACATCCCACTGCGGGTTTCGATCCTCTAAGGGCTCATCAGGTGAGTACGTTCCTCGGGTTTCTGTCAGCCTTGCCTTCTACTTGAGCCCAAATTGGACACAATTCGTGAGATACACTGACTGTTACAATAATTTGGCAACTTTTTCCAGCATGTTCAGTTGAACAGTATAATAAACGAGACATTCGGCTGAACTACACTAGAGTTCCCTGTTAAGACCAGATTGATGTGCAAATTTCGTACAAATTGAGTCCAATTAAAATATCAGTTTCACTGAAACTTGGGGACTGCGCCTATGTGAAGAACACAACGAAGGACAAAACCTGGTTAGGACAGTGGAAGAGTTTTCAGCAACTTTGTGAACAGTGTTCATTCAAAAAATATACGAGGCTGTAACATGAGGTGGCTTTTGTATAGTACATTTAGCTGAAATGAGTTAATGATTCTCTTTGGGATATATTATTATTCTGCAGCATTAGAACCGGTTTTGGCGCATCTGCACCTGAATTACTAGGTCTGAAAGATATCGGCAAGTATTTATCGGGTGGAGTTCGTTAAAGATCCAGTTATCGTCAGTCAGATCCATTTGTACTGAACCTAAACATAAAACGTTTATCGAAGGCTTTCTTCGAAACGAATCCCACCTACTATCGGCTGTACTTTTCAAACGCCTGCAATTATCCGCGGAGTCAAACATGTCAGTCTACTGAGACGAAGCGCACGTTATCATCTCACCCTGAGTGACGTATTCCAGACGTCCCATTTATGGTCATGTCCAACAGTCGCAGCTTACCATGCGTTGCCCGTCCGCGAAAATGTTACTCGCATTATTTACCACGAAATGACCTTCATAGATATCTGTCGATCACACACTTGTCATGTTTTGCAAGGCTGCCCTCACGGCCATTGTTTTGCTATCGAGTGTGAAATATTCGTTCACTTTGTCCAAAGGTCTGGCAATTGTAATCCGGTGCCGTTGTTTGACTAAACTGACTAGAACTGTCGTTTGTCGTTTACGCATAAACTGAGTGACAAGCTTACTGGAAACAGAACAGCAAAGAATGAGCATGCAACTGTTTAATATGCTTTAAGCACAAGGTGAAAGGCATCAACAACCAGTGTTATAAGACTATGACCCCGTAAATTTCTGGCACAATTTATCTCTTGAAGGCCAGAACTCTACGTTTCCCATCACACTGTCTATTTACACATCAATTATTGAGCATGGTAAACATTTCTATTTTTATGGGGAAACGCACAAGCTTCCGAACCATGGTTTCCAATCGCGTCTCATTGGGCAAATACAGCAATAAAATTTAAAAAACTAGGTTAAAATGTCATATAGTACTGCTGCACTAATGGTCTGAAAACAATGGCACTATCTACTCAGCGGTGAGGAAGTTTGATTGGTAGGTCAAGGCCACATGCCTCTATTGGTGGCAGAGAGGTCGCCCGTTAGAATGGCCATCGCTCCACCTGTTTCAAACATCTGTTGGTGAATAGCATTTCAGCCGATTTCTCAGTCCTTGGTAGATTATGCTGGATGTCTGGCCAGATAAATCTGGTGGCGTTTGTTACATGTTTTGCTGCGTCGGATTTCCGGTAACTCGTTAGGAGCTCCTTAATTCTACGAGTGGCGTGCCGTTCAACCCACCTAGTTTATGGACCATTCGCCAGTAAATGAATGCATAACCATGGGGAAACCATGAGCCGGTACTTTGTCCTGGAGTTTCGTAGTGAAGGGTCGAAAATGTTGAAGTGTATCGTCAGATGTGCCGCATTGAACTTTGATTTTCGGTAGGCATTATGCAATGTGTCAGTTATTCTGAAGCCGTTTCGCTTTCAGATGGCAGATTGGAGCATATGAGCTGCGTATTTTTCTTCTGCCATTGCATATTGATTTAAACTGTTATATTTCTATGGACTTGCTCGAACATGAAGTTTTGAGTCCAACTATAGAGCAATTGGCATTTTACAAACGATATTTTGATGGCTGAGTAAATTGACTCATCGTTCGTAATCGAACTGATTCAGCTAACTAGGGAAATCTTCGCAAATGGGAGCAGCCGCCATAGAAGAAACATTATTTTGTTTCGAAAGTTGTTCTGTACCCCGCAAAATAGCCTTGGCATTCTATAGTATTCCGTGATGTTAAAGTATGTTTTTGATGATGGTGCTCCTCATGCTTTTGAGCACTTCCCCTACAAAGTAAAGTACGCAATTCACTGTAATAGTGAACCTTGTGAGTGTCACCTATGTATTTCTTCACTAAGTAATCGTCACATGATTGAAAGATTAAACTTTCTGACCGACACATTACGTGTCCGGAGATGTCATTTTATTGGTACCACGCCTCAGGTCCCTACCGGTTGACTAGCACTTACCCATGGCCCAAATTATCCATTGGAACAAAACACTTTGTGGTATGGCACAGGACTAGCTGAGTACAACCTTTCAAGTTAGCCGCGGATCACTAACTTAGGATGGAAATCATTGACACTGCTCCACGGACCACCGCGTTCTTTTTTCTACCTTCTCCAATACTCATTATTCCTGCATGTTTGGACGCCTACTCCAAAAACAAGCTATGTGAAACTTAGGATGACTCATTTCAGAAGTTCCATTATGCCCCAGACATCTATCGAAGAAGTCTAATTGGACTTCTCATTGCTGCACAGTCTTGGAGGCGGATAGTCCTCCTGATGAATGGGACGAGTCTGACCTTAACAGACTTTACAACAGGTTTGAAGTCGGCCATTTTGAATTCCAAATATTGTAACGCGTCAGTCGGGATGGCCCAAGAGAGAAAACTACCCCTGTTTTCAAACAGATCAATCTGTGCTCCATTGTATTCCAGTTATCAACATAAATTCTACGGCCTTATCAAACAGAATCTGCTCAGTGTTCCCCGATGGAAACGATTATAGGACACGTACTGATATCCACTTAATAGTGTGAGTAATACGGAAGTCCGTGCCGAAATATCAAAAACCAGAAGTATAGAAAAGTGCCTGAAAAGCTCAAATCCCAAAAGTTCCAGTATTCATTATGTGAGACACAACAATCTGCAAGCAGCGAATGCGCCAGCGACGGCTTCTGGGGTGTTGCCTTATCATAATTAACGGACGCCGACACCAATATCTGGCTTGCCCGCGATGCTGAACCTATCTTCAATAACTGCTATGTACGTGAGGAAAAATCAGCACACTGTTCTATTCCAGATGTTGCTACCGTGGCCAAGATGGTCAAGGGTATAACAGTGCTGAACACAGCCTTTCATATCCCAAAGTACCCACAATTTTTCCATCTTCTTGGAGTTGCTTAACTCTACCACTCTCGCAGAAGGCCACAGCTACCCTAACCACTGAGTGACATTTTCTGATTTGCCGGTACACCTGGTAATACGGTTTCCAGATACAAACAGAAACCCACCTGTTTAGCATCCGATAGGAGAGAAGGATACTTTTGTGCCAAAACGCGGCAGCCACGGACCCTCCCATCCTCCTAATCGCGTTTTCGGTGTTCACGACCCCAAATCCGAAGTTTGCAACCTCACCAGTGCGAGTTAGTGCATTTAGCTCAGAATCTATGTCAAGAATAACACGCCAGTTACTCACCTGTTTGCATCAATTGTCACCTTTTTTGGGTGAACGAATGACATTTATTTGAGCTCGAATTTTGACTCCGCCGTAAGTTCTGCGAAAGTTACTTTTGCCGATATTTATGTGCCTATCTTTCAATGTCAACTTCCTGTAACAGTTTGTTTCGCTGCCTATAGTGCGCCGACGGTAAATGATTGATTTTGAAACCACGTCAGTCACAAATGAAAGTTTATCTGGCGCTGGTAAAAATGGAAATAACGGTTTTCAGCGCTTAGGTAACAAGACTTCAGCCGATCACAGCTTCCGGCCGTCTACAGTGCTAACACGGATTGCGCCATAAAAAAGCAGCACTTTTCTGCCAAAGACTTGTCTCGTGCCGGACAAAGTCTGGACAGGTGAAATGGAAATTCTTGGGGTGCTTTAAGCTGGCACAATCTGCCCTTCAAAAAGGACCCTGGATTTATCCTTAAATGTAGTATTCTAAGAGCCTAAAGACTGGCGTCTGAGTGGGGCATTTAATGCATCATCGGTCGAGGACCGTTTTCCAATCCTGTGCGATTGAGACATTTCGGCCGGTCTGCTAGGCACCCGTGTGTTCTTGAAAACCAATCCGGTAAGCGCCGATCACCAGATTTCCATGGATGAGGAAAAGGTCCCAAATAATTTTGTCATCACTCCTACGGCTTCATGAGTCTTCTCGACCGACACTAACTCTAAAAGATTCCAATTCAACCTGTGGTTTTCTACACATTACATGACCCAATTGTTAGAATTCGTTTGCTCTTACGCCGGCAATATCTTATTTGGTAGTCGCAATGTAACTGCATTCCAGTAACACATTGCCACCCATCCCAAGGACCGGGTGGGAATTGGGTATCGCGTCTAACGTAGACAGGTCCAGACAGAAGTCCAGTTCATAGATTCATGTCGCACTCTAAAACAGGGTAGTAAGTCTGAACCAACTCAACGTTTCACCTTATGCTTTGCAGTTTACACAGAAAATTTGGTTTGAGACACTTGTTTAGCAGTCAGTCGTAAATTGTAAGCCAACTAAGCGGGAAAGTGAGTCAAACATGGGAGTTCCCAACACCGTCTCATCTCAGACTGGGGATCCCAAATGTAAAAATTAGGACGAACAATCTGATGAAAAGTACTTCAAGTGAACATGACATTTAGCAGTCTGGATCAGTCGCTTTCATTTGGATGAAAATCCCAACATCAAATAGGTTACATAAGCTTGATTTAGCACAACCTACATTTGATAGGCCAACTTATCACAAGCCATTCGACATTTGGCTGTGAAAGTTCCAATCGTATTTCAAAGAAGTAAGCACAATTCTTATGGCGTCACTTACGCGATTGGATGATTAAGGCTTCCGTTTCATTCTGACTAAAGCTCGTTAGCAAACTGTTTTGAAACTATGGTCCTCCAGATGGTCAGTAAATCGACAATTCCACAAGTGAATTCATCATCGTTAGGTGAATTCAAAGAAGGTAGGTCAAACAAGATCGATTACTGATGACTGCAGTGCGATTCCCTCTGAGCCCAACTTCTAAAACTATGGGCGTAGAAAGCTTCAGTGTTTTTTTAATCGTTCTTCGATTTCCAGATTTCCTAACTACAGAAGGCTATAATCTCTCTGGAGTGGCCCGTTTAATATGCTACCTAATGCTATCATTGTGAACTTTTTGTGGGCTGACCAACGACAATAAAACAACAGTTTCCAATATTACCCGCTTCAAAGTGGATATAAAGGCATTAGACAGAGGTAGGTTGGAAAAATATTGCAGACAGGTTTATTGTCCTCGATGTCCGTGGTCATTGGCGGGGTTGTTCAGTCTAGCGAAACGCCTATTCGCGTCGTTATACACGAAGCCATCGACATAGCCGTCGTTATGTTAGCTAGCACGTGGACGTGCATATTATTAGTAAATCACGCCTGGCGGGGAATGGAAATTTCCAGGAAACCAGTCGGATAGATCTCTGGTGAACGGTATGACTTTATTGCGAACGTATTGCACAAGTGAAGCAGTGGAAATTGCATCGGACATGGACACCTAACGATGACGCAATCTGAAGAGAGTCTACCTACCTTCGATGTTTTTGTGGGTTCCACCAAGAAGATTATGTGGATCAGCGCAACATTTTGGGTGTCTTGTAGGATATCATACTGAACATGGTCTATTGAGCTTCTCACTAGGTGGTCTTCTTTGTCGTTAGGTACTTTCAGCAGATTTGCCATGGTGTGCTGGAACCATATATGAGCATACGAACACTCTCTTTTCCCCCAGTGTGTCATGCGCACATATGTGTATCGCAGATTCATGAGTTGCACAACCACCGTCTTCCAGATATTGTGCTAGTCCTGGGCTTTTCGGCATTAGATGTATTCATCGTTAATGCATTTGTAACTCTCTGGGATAAAACTCTTGTAAGAAAGTGCCCCTCAAAAGGCACCATAAAATGCTGATCCCTTGTCGTGTATTTCGGCAACACTCTTTGAAGTGATAATTTTGCAGAAAATAACATTTTGTCCGGTTCCTTGGGGCGATCTTTTCGGAGGAGATGGATCATATCAGCGAAGCTGTTGATGACAAAAGTGGACGACGTTGGTGAACTAACTCATTAGGAGGAAGAATGTTGTTGTGAGTTCCTATTTTTCCAGTCGATCAAATGACCGAGTTCCGACGGAAAAAAACTCCTGGATAATTGTTGGTGATGTGGTTGAACATTCATGCACCCCATGGTGACACATTTAGAATTTCGTTTCAGCAACTTATCCCTACACATCAAAATCCTCCTTGGTTGCTATTCTACAGAAACAAACATTAACTGCAAGTAAATTCCCATCGGGATTCTCACTGTGTAGACCACAGCGATCTTATCATGACCAGCTTCGTGCTGGAATGCTTTCGAACCGGAAACGGCAAGGAAATACAACTCGAAACAGGTCGTCGTTGTCAATGTTGCTTTCGCAAGAAAAGAATCGGAAGTGAAAATTTAGACATCGACACGCACATTACAATATACAGCTGCGCGTGCAATAAAACCAGTGGACCGACCGACCGACCGATTGATATCGTTACCTTATTTTTGGCGCCGTTGCTTTTAAAACACAAGTGCGGATACACCACAACACAATATGTACGCGGCCCGCACTGAAAGACAGAATCCTGGATAAAAGACCTATTAATCTTGACTATCTGCATGCCAACAAACCTGGGTAGGCGTCTCACGCATGTGCACTGTGCTCCTTCAGTCAGTTTTCTAGCCCGCAGCACCAGTCGTCAGAACAGGACCCCATTTGCTATTCTCCTTGCTTGGCTGCCTGTCCGCTTGATTGCTCTACCTTCAAAACAGAGACCGGGCGAAAGCAGAAAGAGAATGATTTACTGGAATTCACCTCAGTGCGCCACTATGGACGATTTCATCAAAATTACCAACGACGCTGCTTGGGGTCACACGACGAAGAACAAAGCCAAAATGCCGACACCGCCATGGCGACAGCGGACCGGTAGCCAGAACAAGTGAAGTCATGTACGGGAAGAGGGTGGCGAGACCAACGATCTTGTGATATATGGCTTACAGACAAGGTCGTTTTGATCAGATGTCCTCGTCTCTCATTCGTATGTATACATAGGTACGCTACGTTCATGTTGTTCGAAATGCTCTAGTTACAACCACGATGGGTTGGGGGAAGGTATTTTCGGTCAGTTTTCTGTCCAGTTCCTCGAATGAAGAATGGTGGCACAAAATTTAATTTTTTGACTGTAGCACTGAAAAATATTACCGAATCTCAGCACGCCGCCACTAGTACATGATCTGCAATATTACATGTACACTGCCGATGAATTATGTTCACTTGTTTCCTGCGTCTTTGTAAATTGAGTAGCGTATCTCATGAGGGTATATGTATTTTAATTGCAAAGAGAAAGCTTGATGTCTGTTATTAAATATACTATATGCAAACGCTAACACTGTTCCAAGATTCTTAACACCCATTTATGCTCTTCCTCGGAGCATTTTTCCATAAATTACAACCTAGACTTTTTGTAGCCACACTAAGAAGTAAGTTTAACTCCTATACATTTTCTTTTTCGACTCACGTATCTACATCCTGAAAATATCAAATCTCTACTGGAATGCAAACTGTCCCCTTGTTAAACGAGAGTTTTGGTGTGGGAATGAGTGTCACCAAATGGTATGGCAACTATTCCTAACTCAATGGCTCAGTACCTACGCAAGCCAGTAAAATTATAGTAATTGTACGTGGCGTGAAAAATGCTTATATCTGAGTCTATTGTGTAAATACATATTGTGGATGACGGTGGGCTACAATCTGGATTTCGGGGAATAATCTTAGCTGTGGCGATTTCAAGCTCAATTAGCCTCCGAACTTCAGGTCTTTCATGAACTCTTTCATGTGTTTCGACTTAGGCTCCAGAGACCCAATAAATTTGTTGCGAACATCACTTGCTCTGTTCCACTGTTCACCGCCAAAGGTAAGCATTCATTTCATCTCGGATTTTAAATGTCACTTAGTGTAATTGGTGCTTATCTTACTGGCGGTACTTCCTAAGGCATCAAAGTCGTGTCGACTGACATTCACTTTGGTGGGGGAAGGTAATATACTGGTTGTGCTGGTCAACATTGTCAAATACTCAAGCGTTCGATTACGCAGTTGGTGCGCCTTCGCCCATCGCACAGCGAACCTAATGTGTTCGTGTTCAGGTCTGTGGGTGATTGAAGGAAGCCGTCACCATCGCTTCAGTCCATGTGTTGTCGAGTCAATGAGCAAAGGGTGCTATAAATCATTCTGCTGTAGTCAGCGCGCCGACCCAACTCGTTTTATGAGCGCATATGTGAACGGCGTGATGGATGGGCTACACATATGTATCGAGATGTCATCTGCGGCCGGAACACTCTGGTGACGATAATCATCAGAACATGTGGCGGGGTCCACTGATTACTGGTGTAGTGCGTGACTAATCCAGATTCGGTGCTTCACATACGACACGTTTTGCCATTCGTCATTGGACTGGAGATCAAACGACCGCATTGTGCCGACGTGAATAATGACAAATACACGCGATTTCGCACCAGTCCTATCAAACAGGCTGTCAAGGCACTGGGAAACTGCAAAAACAGTCGGAAACTGTCCCCGTCATGTCATCCTGTTCCCTGGGGCTGTAAGCGTTTTGAAGATAGGACAAAAATCGATGAGCAGAAAAGTGAAAGTCATCAGTATCCAGCCTTGCAACTGATCGTTCAAAGAAGAGCAGATGGTTGATTCGAAACCCCTATTTGCTGAACATTACAACCTGAAACATGAGACCCTCTTCGTGAAAGGCATTCAAATGACAAAGAAAAGATTCAGCTAGGATCAGGTTGAGTGTCACTGTAAAACTAACTCAAATTACAAACGAGTGTATTTCGTGAACCACATTGCCTAATTAGTCAAGTAGAACATTCTGACTTCAGATAGCTTAACAGTAGGCAGCCAGTCTTCATGTTTTACAACTTGTTCTTCTCGCTCCTGTGGCCTGAAGTTCAACAACGTAATACCGTGTCTAAGGTCATTTGACAGAAAGTTAATTATGTCTTGATTGGAATTCATGCTCGCGCTCCAGTTCATCCAAGCGAATTTCACTGTTACGTGCTTCCATCGTTCCAAAGGTGTGAATGTTACATCTGGCATTAAATGGTATGAAATAGAAAAGTACGGTTTTACCGCAGATGATGGATTTTCCCCCAAGAATATCAACTTTCCATCTCGGTTTTCTAATTTAACCATCATGTCCTCTGTGGCTTGATGGTGGGATGTTCGCCAGAGTCACGCTATCATCCATAATCATACATTCGTTTGTTAATGATTCAAGAAGCAAATCCTGGAAAAATTTAACACAAAACTTGCCGAAGTGAATTATGGAAGTAATAAGCCATTCTTCACTAGAGACGTTTTATAAAACTGCTCTTACTGCGATGGACACTGCTACCACTACTTGCAATTAGTGAGAAACTCACGTTGTCTCTGCTAAGTGAATGAGGCTCCTGTTGGGTTCACTATTTCAACCCTCTGAATGCGACTTCCAATCTATTCTAGGAACCTACAAGAACATGACTAGCTTTTATGACAGGAACGATAAAGAGTATCTGCAGCACATTTTTACATTACAACGCCATGCTCTTACACTCAGGATTTTTTAAATAACTTCCTATCTACTCACAATTTGGTAACAAGAGAGCTATACACCCCAAACGTCTTTTTGTGAATTCGTCAAAACACTGGCTTACAATGGGACGCGAAACTCTATGAATTAGCAGGCTGCCGTTCAACCTGAAACCTTAATAATAATAATAATAATAATAATAATAATAATAATACCGATTGAGAAAAGGCACACTTTTCGGTTATCGCATCCTCTACCTACATATTAAAATTTGGCCTCATCTATGGGCGCGAGGCGAGAACACTGTTTGATATATACACAGAAAGCGGATCTGCTAAACAGTTTTCTAATATACAACAGACGCGGTTGGAAAGGTGAGTCATAGAGAGCGTAGGGAAAAGGCATCGTGAAAACAAGAAATAACACGATGCATTCAACAGAAGTACATAGGCGGTGACTTAGTGCGGTCCGAAGATCACAGCAGAACTGCAGTCACCAGCCCAGGAGTAAGTGAATTCTGTATAAAGTGGAAAGGCCAGTTTACGGTGCCGGATGCACATTGCGCAAGCTTCGAAGTGAACAAGGGTGCAAAAGGGCGTTGACGGGGAAAGAATCGCACGGTGGTATAAACAGCCGGAGGAATCTAAAGGAGGGGGAAGTGTGCCAGAAATACAGTCACCTGAACTGGCCACCACCAAAGGGATAAATGGATGCCATTTATTGTAGGCAAATAGGCTAATCGGAAGGAAGTGGCGCTGTCTAAGGTATCCATGGAGAGCCACTGGAGTCGTACATGAATTCTGCCGTTGAAATACATCGTCACTCGGTCTCGTAATGTAGCCGAATGGCTGAGGAAATTAAAAGCAGTGGAAAAAATACGAACAAACCCCAATCCGATATTCCAGTGAGCAGCATGACCTGAACACAAACAACGCACAAATATGGAAGAAAGGACACAGCGAAAGTCAGTGGCATGTAGCAGACCAGCCAGTATTGATTGGTCCATGGAAATTCCGCCTATATTTAAATCGACTTGTTGTTTTACCTGTTTGACTAGCCGCAATAAACGGCTGTCTTGGCAATTAGCCTACTCGCTTAGTCGTGAATACTATAAATCGTTAACCGCCCAGATTAGGCATTCGTGATAATGATAAGTGAAACCTCATGTATTCTGTTCATGCCAGCTTGCCCCCGCCTTCATGATATGTTTCAATAAAATCCCCAAGCGGACTGGATATGAAGACTAGTGTGCGTCAGCAGCAATGGAAAGCTGAGCAAGTGTCAAATTAAAATACCCTGAGAGATGTTTTTACTGTGGCATGGAAGCTCGAAGAAGTACGCACCTTCCAAGCCACGTCAAACGACGTCGAGTCTTCCAGGTTTCTGTCTAGTGCCTTTAACACTTGTCCGGTTATCACGAGAATTTTATAAATCAATCTTCGAAAACTTGAAACAGCATCTTAACATGAAAAAGTCCATTCAAGGGATAACTCTGTTGACAAGCTCCCATAATTGCGACGACTGAATGCTGTTTAATAATGGGGTTGCATGTGAGCTGTTTGCTACTCGTGATTTTTTAATTGAGGACAACACTGTTCTTTCCATATCCGAAGTCTCCGACTTTCAAAGTTCATTTACTCCAACTCAGTGGTTTGGCCGTTATGGCATCACTGAGCTTTTCTTCCCCGAGTCATATGGCCTGCAGTCTTACACTACTTTTTTCAATCTCTGGGACAATAACGGGGCTGGGGAAACACTACGTCACAGCCATAGTTTTGTATTTCACAACCATCTGAAGGGGAAATTTAGTGGAAATTTCATCATTATCACCTAATGGGACCGCATAGTCGGAAACGTTCAATCTGTTTGGTGCTGTGGTAATCGGTTGACGAATCGAGTCAATAAGTAGACAAAACCACCCGCGTGAATTTCAGTGGATAGACAAACACAACAGTACTTTGAGAGGTTAAAACCAGGTAATCCCCATTGAAAACATCATATTAGGAATATGCTGCTATAATTTTCACATTTGCCATACTGTGTATCAAAACAGCTTTATGTTGTGAATGTCTCCCATTGTTAGGATTTGGGTGCTTTCTTATACCATGAATCGGCTGGTGGGTTTGTACATGGCGGAAGCAGTGTGCTAACGGAATAATCCGAGGCCTTGCTCTAAGGCACACGTTCATATTTAGGCTTATTTAGTTCACATCATTCGAAGTAAACAGATTGTGATCTCAATACTGAGTTTGCGTTAGGAGGACCATGTAGGGCTCCTGATTAATACTACTGTTTCTTTTAAGACAGTACTTTTTACCATAAGGAGGACATTTGAATCCGTGTGACTCTTCTTCGAATTGTCCTTATTCTGTCCCATCGCAGTTATTTTACTTAGTCCATGCCAAAGTGGGGAAGAACTGGGCTCAAGTTTCACCCTAATTAGAGACCAGCAGCAGCGACATTGGTGCTTGGATTTGAGCCCCAGACATCTGATACGCGAAAGCAGTGTTACCATTCCCTAATCACCGCATGCCGGACTTGTCGGACGAATCAAACTTCGCTGCTAGGACCTAATGGTAACAGACCGTTCCAAAGGCAGAAGGAATGCCGTTTAGCCATAAGGCAATATATTTTCGCCACAAAACTCAACCCAATACGGCTAATTGTTTCCCAACAGTTGTTTTCCACATAACCACATGATATGTGAACTCGCAGTACAACGATAAACACAGTCACAATCCCCATCTATGTTCATGAAGCGCAGAATATCCTGTTGTCACGACGCAATCGTTGATATGGCAACCACGTTGGGTGATTTAAATAGTAGTGGACGCTTCATGAGGGGTACTTCTGCAACGATGCAGTTGGGGTTGGGAGGCTTATCACATGGGCGCATCACACGGCGGGAGTGGCAGACATGCACCAGCTAATGCAACCAGTCAGCGTGCAAACACATACAAGTCGCGCGCCACTTCACGCGCGCACGATTCGCGCCAACAGTCTGATTGACATCGGGCTTGTCACTTATCGGCTTAATGATTGGTCCAACTGTTTACATTTGCATGACCAATCAAGCCACAGTGTTACTTAGCACAGGATTAATAGACCAATCACCATTCAGGACGGAATGGCCGGCGGCTTGCTGGTCGTTCGTTTGCGCCTATGTCCCCTACGTTAACCGATGAAAACCTGCCACTGGGTTGTCGTCAATGGAGTGTGGTGTAGTGTCCTGTTCACCACACCTTGTTCATGCTGTCGCTGTATACCTCACTCACGCGCGTGGAATTACCCCGTTCACTCAGTGGAGGACACACTTGTGTTAATAGTCTGCTTGTCCGTCCACCCTTCCCATTGCGAGCCGGAGGTCATCAGGGCATATCGCGCAGGGCAATTTTACTGTTGTTGCTATCATCAACGTCATTCCATTGCTAATCGGGTAACGGGTGTGACTGACATTGTGTCATGTTTCAGCACTAACTCGGGAAAAACGTAACTTTACCAGTGCCTTTGCACATTCAATCCGCCACCCGCAACCATACCATTGACAGGAAGACGTATCCCACTTGGCGGATTATCCTGGATAACTTATTTGACACAGCTAGAATCCACAGCCACAAACAACCTGTCATCGAATGGAGTCAGACGATGACTAATTTCTTCACAGTGAGTACTTTCTTGCTTAACCGGTGTTCATCGTAATTAATTCTCTGGCCATATTCCGGGAAACGAGGATTGAGTTGACTAAAGGGGCTAAAACGTGTTTTTTGTTTTGCTGACATGCGTGGTCGCGGGTAATCCCTTCACAGCTCCAGACGGCTTCAAATTTTTGTCGGTTAGTTATTGTCTGAATATGACCCTTTGGTTGCTCGAGAACTATAACTCATTTTCACCCACTTAGCCCATGCAATGCGGGTGAGCTTGTTATATGTATATTTCCCTCTTCGTTTTCCTGATTTCACTTTTGTTTGGATAACTGGGATGCTGGTCGACCGTTGTCTCCAGGTCAAGTTAATGTTAATACAATAGGCTATGATCTGAGCTCGGTCACCATTCGCCACAATCATCAACACGAACACTGAAAAGCCTGTCCTTTAGAGTAGCGGCGTTGTGAGCAATGTTTACCAGTTGTCCAATGACAGATTCTGATTGGCTGTCGTAAGAGGAAACGCAGAATCTTAAAGCCAACGTTAAACGAAGAGAAACTTGGCTTGTTCTGACACTGTGTTTATGCCAGCTGAGAACTTCATGTCAATATTAATGGTTGCGCTCGTAGAAGCTAACCCCTTGCTCTGTAGGGCAATTCACGCTGTTCGTAATGGTTTTCTCGTTCCATTTTTGTAAACTGCTGCACTATTTTGGTCACTGTCAGTTGTCAGGTTCATGTGTCGGTACTGAGCTGGTCAGACCGCTCTTTACGCCTTGTCGGTTTTTAGCTATGGGAGCTTCCAATTACAGGGTTTTCAACGGCTGAAAAAATTAACCGGGTAGATGATGACGCCACAAACGTTGGCTGCTGATGTTGGACTGACAACGCAATTGGTGTTTTCGGTCTACTTCTCTAACCCCACACCATTCAAGTTTCAAACGCAAACCGTGTGCCTGATGCGGAAGTAGTATATAATTTTTCATTGATGTCCAATCTGTTGTGGCGTTTGGAATCTGGTTGCCTCCGGTGAAACTTCAAACACGATCTCAACTTGCTGAAGTTTGTCTTAGTCCACCAGCGCTGCTCGGTGATGAACTGGATGCATGGTGCATCGGAATTGAGGTATTTCACAGAGTTTCTGGGGAATTAACGAACGGTTACTACCCGGATTTATTGAGGTGGTGCCCCAAGAATTCTAAACATACCTGGGAAGGAACAAGGTATTTGTTTTATGTTTGTAAAAATTATTTTGGCATGCTGGTGCCCGGAATAACCTTACTCCGATAGTTCGGTGCGTGAAACTATTCTATGGCCTTACTTATTCTCTGGTAGTCTCGTTGCCATTGCATCGACGCCGACCGCTTTTGTCCAGAATAGGCAAAACATTGAGGAACCCATTATTATGATTTTACTTTGGGGTTACCACTAACTTCGTATTGTTCGCCAAATGCACAAATTCGTTTCTCCTCGGTGACTGAAAGTGAAGTTCTCTCCCCAACTAGACCATGAAGACAGCGCCAATAGTTCGCCACTGCAGACTGTGGTTTCACTGTTATGGGGCTGTGATCGAGTCTTCTTTCAGAAACAAAATCAAGACATACTGAAGCTTTGTTTAGAGCAAGGCACTCAGAAGGCTCCTCTGCACTTTCTCCACTTTCCCTACTTGGGAGGTTAAGTGTGTCGCTGATGCATACAGAAGGTTAAGGCAGAGCTATCGGAGGCGTATTTAACAATTTACTGAGAACCAACGAAAGGTGCGATCGGCTTCGTATGTCCACGTCTGACTGGTATTTTGCATACTAATCATATTCATGGAAGCTGTCCACATTGTTTTTGAGATCGCTAACTTCATTTTTGATCGATGTCTCACCTTTCTTGAATTGCTCTAGTTTTGAAAATAGAACGATAAAAGTAGTCGTTAAGACACCTTAGTACACGTGATCACCGTCAGATGCACAACAAGTCTCCATCATGTTTGTTTGTTAGACCGAATGACCCTTGACACGGTGACCTTTGGCCTCTTGACAGTCCCCACGTTGATATACCAAGTATTGTCGTAAACCACGTAATCCTTCCCACACAATTCGGCTTACGAGTCCATGCTCAGGTGACATTCATTTCTACAAAGCTAGTGAAGTTGGTGCAATGGTGAAGAAACTACCCGGTTAATCTGTTTATTTCCATGGTATATTCATAGAGTGTCGCCACCTCTTATCTGCGTCTGTTTTTGCGGCGATAATCCGAATGTTTTACATTTTCCAGGCTCTGCGCTCGTTTTCGTCTCACCTAACCGGAGACTCAGATTCTTTTGAGCAGCAGTACATAACCAGAACCGTCAGTGTACAAATACAATCAAGGACCAACGAACGCTCTTTTATAGGTTATTTACTGCGAACACCCCTTCGGTTAACTGGACACCGAAACAAAAGCGACTGGTGTACGTATTCTTATGATTCAAGGAGCCGTCTTTTCGGCTAGAAATGTCATGTAACCGCATCACTGAGCACTTACGTGTCACCTAGCTATTGGTGGACAATCCTGGGGGGGGGGCAAACGTTTTTAAATGGTTGCTGCTCCTGAGTGTACCACAACGTTTGCCGAAACTGGTAGGACTATTCAGTACTTCTTCTGCTAATATCACCCGCTTTATCAAAAGTTTGTCAACTTAGTTTACCTAACCTCCTTTCCTCCTAAAGAGAACTTTTTGGTGATTAGCAGGGCAAAAACTGTACTTTTACTCACAGCAAGCTCATAGTCTGGACAGCTTTTCCAAAGATATCAGTGTAGGATCGTCGTGCACGGGTTAACAACCTTTTATTCCAATGATACAACCAAGCAGCCTCCGCGCAATTGTTTATACAGTGCTCACTCTTCACAATAAACATCCATCTAAACAACCCTCTGAAAGGAACAGTTCTGACAGTTTCCTATTTCGTTTACATTGTAAATACACAGCCTCCTTGCAATAAATGCTCACCTATGAAACATTTTGAAGGGAACGCTTTTGAGGTTTACTTATTCTAACGTGGATTCTCCAGTGATTGAGCAGGCAACACTTCTACCGTTAAACATTCAAGAAAGAACAGAACACACCTGGCGAGTGACTGGCGGTTTTGCCTGTGAAACTGACTCCACTTCACTTGCTAGATAAAGTTAGTTGAACTAGGCTTGAATATCTAAGACGAGTTTAAACGATACGTGGTAGGCAGTTTGTACCTGAGGACAACTCGTCCTTTGTTGATTTTATGAAACCACACGAGGGTGATTTAACTATGGACTAAAGGAAAAGCAGTGGATGCGTATGCTGTTTGCTACCATCCATAATGAAAAAAAGATCTCGAAGAGCCATGGGATGAAGACCCATGAGTTACACGAGGAAGAAGCATAAGGGAATGCCTCTTCCTGTAACTAGAAAAAGATGTCGAAACATGGCTTACCCAGCTTGAATAGACACTTGACCAATTTCTCATAGCTCAACAATCCTCTCGGACTACGGATATTGTACTCATTTCCTGTTTATCTTTGACATTTCAGTGCATGCGTAACCTCAAGGTGGTTAAAAAACAAAGTTTTCCTGTCCTTGTTAGTTTCTGGCTTGGATTTGGACCGAACTACTAGTTAAGCGATGCCTTGAATTAAGAAACAGTTCAAGCCCTCCACCTCCACACAAAGAGTGCCGTGAATCTGAATACCCAACATACAGTGGTTACTGAA
Organism: Opisthorchis felineus; assembly: GCA_004794785.1. Classification (NCBI taxonomy): domain Eukaryota; kingdom Metazoa; phylum Platyhelminthes; class Trematoda; order Opisthorchiida; family Opisthorchiidae; genus Opisthorchis; species Opisthorchis felineus. The sequence continues at coordinate 276,841 of SJOL01006373.1, read as the reverse complement.
AACATGGTGTCTGACTGCATTCCTTGAAATATTGAGCTTCAAAGGAAAGTCTAAATTCATGAGGTCTGAACGATTCCTTTGCGGTTCCGCATATTAACGCTGCGCGGAACGGAAGAACGAAAATATCAAACTCAGTGTCTGGTCCATAAGTGTGCAGATATATTGCGTTTGGTTGCATCGTCATAGCTGTATTATCGTACTCGAATTAATCCTATCGATTAACCTTATCATTCCGCAGTTCAAACAGCACTTTTTCATGGCTGACGTTCACTACAACAGTGGTTACTTCATGGGATGCTTGCAAATGGAACATACTGGGGCCGTGATTGTCATTGAGGTACTCAGACATAGTAAACTCTAAGGAATCCAATGAAAAAGGACAGGATTTTTTATCTGGGCCATACCCACGTAAACAATGAAAATCGAGCACAGATGTAGGCGATATGGATAGCGGAAGCCAGACAGCCAGCCGGAAGAATCAGGTCGAAAAAAAGCAGGCTCGGGTGCACCAAATTATGACCGAATAGGTGCGACTGTATGACGAAGTGATGGTCACCCAATGGGCCCGGTAAGCGATCCAAGGATAACGACGACTGGGCCCTAAGATTGAATGAAACACGAGCAACACCTCAGTCCTTTTAAGGTAGGTTTTACTAGGAGGTAATTCACTGCTAGACTTTGCGTTCTGTCACACGGGTGTTCCGGCACGGAACCAGTTTATTTGCACTAGAGGCCGACTTGCATATCCATACCAGGTTTTAACCGACAACCGGTTAAATTGTGCTGATGTTTGTGGAATGCGTTTTTCCTGTAGGGAAGATGTAGAGAGAGGGGCATGAGTACAGCCTCAGGGACATGCCCTTGTCTTTTATTCTATTCGTATAGTTGACTATAGTGTTCGAGACGTCAAGATAAAAATTAACGAGCTCATCGAAGTACCCGTAGTATGTGGTAGCTGGTGATACAGTAAGAAGCAAATTAACATAACACACATACGACCCTATACATATCTGCCCTCTAGTACTCTGCTGAATGCTATCGTTCCCACCCTTGTGCCTACTTATGCATCAGCACCTTCTAAACCGCTCACTTGAGCACTACTCTTCACTCCTGAATTTCTGTGATGATATCACTCCCTTGAATACTACTTTCCGCATGTACACATCAGAATAAGGTTATTGCATCGGCAGGATGGTGCTTTCAGTTGAAAACAAGCTAACTGGGTGTAAGTTGGAAAAATAAATACTATTATTTCTACAACTGTTCACAAGTGAATGTTCCAGTTTAGGGAAGTTATGTCATCTGAATACAAAGTAGGATTTTGAGTGTACACGTTCTATTTGCGACCATTGCTCCTGTGTATTCGATTGCCTTTCCCTAGACTGCGGTGCTATCCGGCTTGCTACAGGCGGAACAAAAGCTTTTTTCTCCTGAAACGAGTAGCGCGTGTACGTCACGTGAATGACAGAGCGGAACACAAGGTGAACATACTGGATTGTTGTAAACCACTATGAGACTTCATTGGTATTCATTCTTTCCGGGACCGAACAATTTAGAAGGATGACAAATTGTTCACCGCAGATAAAGAGGTTACTCTTTAGAGACAATAAATACGGGGGCTACATAAACAACTAGATCTAGTAACTTATTGTGTGTGACACCTGCTGTAAATCCGTCCACGCTTTTTTATAAGTATATACAATTCTTCAGCAGCTGATACATCCAGAAAGAGAAAAAGCTATCGACGTTTACACAGGGTTCTTCGGTAGTGCATTGGCTTAATCATCTTATGCCGTGGGGAAACATTCCCAGATAACTTCAATAGTACTACTAACCAGTGGTCTAATAATGGATCGTATTTAACTAAGTTGACAGTTAAATTTGTACATAGTCCACTCATCACCAGTATTGATGAACCCTGCATTTCGGTCTTTCAAGCGTTGAAACGGCTCAACAAATCACACGTTTCTATGATCCACCGACCATTGGCACACTACGCTATTGATTCTATCAGCCATTCTTTCTTGATGAGAAACGATTGTCAGGTGACTCAGTCCATTTTAAAATTTTGTTTAGCAATAGTCCGAAGGTCAGTATACCCAGGACGTTGTAGTCGTTTGCCTGGTTCTATCAGAACAACGAAACAGGTAGTCTGTTTTCTGGTACCGTCGTTCGCGATGACTCAGCGAAAACTCTTCGAAGCGTTTTCAGCAACCTTGTGAATAGTTTCCTTTATGAAAAAAGATGAGTTCCACTTTCAAAGTTCATGGATTGCAAGTAAGATGAAATTTTGTTCACTCAAAAACAGAGAACGACCGCTTGGGCCAAATCCGTTTGGAGACCTCAGATGTCGGTTTCCAAGTTTGTGTCTCTAGCCTTGAGGATCTCGGTCTTTCTGGTATTATTTTTACTGGGCATTGCAGCATACGTTCCGCCGCACGTTCCGATCGTATTTAGCGATACATAAGTCACGACAGCTGCAAGTGAGCCGATAAAAAATACTATAAACAAACTGATCGGTAATAGGTCAAGAATTTAGACAGTCAATCCGCCCAGCAATTTGGTTATTCAGTGATTCTCAATAGGCTCGAGGGAGAACGAGTCCTTGGACAGAGATAGAAGTCATATAGAAGTTGCAGTGGTCATCCCATATGGAGTAACCGACTGATTGTTACACAGCGAAACTAGGTAAATTTATATATAACTGACATTCCTATTTCCCCAGTCTTAAGAATAGTAACAAAAAATAACTGTTTTGTCTTAGTCCATCTTATCATTCCAGGGTAGTTCCAGTTGCACACCAACTGTGACTTGAACCCAACCGGTAGCGCTCATACCGTGGAACCCGACCCTCCCAAATGACGCTTGTAACTTTGAACAGAGAATTCGTAGGCTGCGTGGAGCCAGGAAAGGTTAACTTTGCTTGCTAAACCCTTATGGATGCAGTCTCAGTGGTTATGAATGACATTTCTCTGGAACAGTGCCTATTGATCCCATGACCCGGAATAATGAGACATGCGAATTTCCGGATCGTTACTTTGGGTTTGGTTTTCTTTGGTCACGCAATCGGTCGTCATGGCCACGCTGCCGCAACTATGCTTGACTGAGTCTAATTATGGCGACGTCAATATATTGTGTGGAAAAGCAACCTTCCCGATCAGATGCGTGCCATGTGGACATCACGCTCGGAAATCGGGATGGCCGGATTTCAGTTTTTGATTGCGATCTCAGGTAGACCCTACTAAAGGCTCCTTAAAATTAAAACTCCTGGAAGTTAAGTTCGATTACCACCACTAACAATGCTGCTGTGAACTGAATGGGACTATCCATCCCAGCACTGCACATATTTTCTACACATTTTTGAGGTTCCAAGTGTGTTGTAGCAACGGTTTACTGGATTCTATGGGCCGTCTGGATTAGTGATTGATTGGATGAGTGTGAGCACGCAATTGACAGTGCGCATGGTGATCTAACATATTTGACGCAAAAGTGCTCGAACTGCTACGTGGAGGCGTATAAACACTGAAAGCAGGGGAATAAAGCGATCTCTATTCAGGTCGTTGAAGTTACCCAGAACAATTGTGCAGCCTTTTGTTGTATTCTTGGGCCAAACTTGGAATCAAAGCTAGTCGTGGAATTTAAGACCAAAGGTACTCTTTACAGACGCTGCGCCTGTGTTAATCAGAGCCATTCATCATGCACATTTTGGCCCCGGATCATCGTCCAAGAGTTTGCGACATCTGTTAGAAAAATCTGACCATGTGTTCTGTGAATCCTAGTGTCCTGATGAAAAAATGCTGCTCGTGTTTTGACCACTGCCGCTTAGTTTAGCCAATCTCATCGAGTCGATTGGTAACGAGTGGCATCTGCGACCCCAATGTATTTCCCCTGACTACATCACCGATAGGATTGTCTGCTGTCACTACAAGTGTTTTTGGACCACAAAACTTTAGAGGAGGAAATATGACGGATGCCTCGAAATCAGAAATATTCCATCGAGGGATAGGTGGCCCTATCTTCAACGAACGAGGTGTCAATAACTGCTTTCCCAACCCCCACTTCTTCGGTTTGGCTCTGTTCGTGTCGCCGCAACCGCTGTAGCATGTAAGTTTTGGCCGGGTGCGCAAAACTGTGAATATGAGTCATATAAGGCTTAGCTTAGAGTAGATGAATGGAGAAGCCCGATTGTCGTTCAACACTGTCTAAAGGGACGGCATCAAATTTAAGCATAGTATTAACTTTTGAGCTTGTGCGTATAAAATGTTTCATAGTATAGCGCATTCAGACCATCTGTATAAGAGTATAGTTGCTTTAAACCAGACATCCTCAGCCTTGAAAAGTTTTCAGGACGTTAGGAGAGTATGCAGAGTGTAGATCACAGGCAAATTTGTGAAATATTGCTTGCACAAGGGCGTCAGGAAACTCCAAATGTATCAGCATCCACAACAAGACACGCAGACTCTTTCTTGGAGTTAAATAAAGTGCGATTTTTGGTCAGTTCTGAAGAAACAGTTTACTACAAGTTTCATCCTGCGTGGGGCTCTTCAGGTGGATGTAGCAGGGTTTGATTACTAGGTGTTCGTATTTAAAGTTCTCGCGGCCACTAGCCTCACTTGTGGACACGTCATGATTCAATTGAATTTGCTTGGTCTAGTTCACGCATGAAAGTTTGCTGGGGATCTGACGTTTTGTGGATGGCTAGGTGGTTTCTCTCAAATATTCTTGCTAATCTTGGAGCACTTATCAATTAGTAAGCCGCGATATTTAGACGGTAGTTGTGATCAGTTCCGGAAAAGTATTTTAACTCGCGCTTCCTCCCGACGGGGACCAAGCAATCGTATATAGCAGCGTTTGATCGCATTGCATTATTCGGAAGGGGACCTACAAAAGAAATACTCATATGAATGGTGACAGCACCTGCAGCAAGTTATTTCTTCATCGTGAGTAATTTCAGAGGGTTCAGACCAAATGGTTCGATTGGTCGATGTGTGCCATAGGAATGTTGAAGGGCAGCAGCAGAAGAACTTCTAAAGCGTGCTTGTTCAGCAGCTGTAGCACTGGACATAAGTAGTGCAAATTTGTCTCACAGAAGGTCCAGTGGTAACATAAAACCATCTTTGTTGGAGCCTTCGTCTGTACGGCGAGGTCTGATGCGGCTGACATGTCGAATGACTACCTTTTTGAGCCAGTATCCCGTGTTATGAATGTTTACTAAGGCGTTTGCTGACAGTGAATATCCACCTGTGCTAACAGATATAAAACTTGGGTATAAAAATTTATATTAGTCAGATAAAAGTCTGGATATTTACAAGTAGCGTTTCGATTGTTATCTTGTCTGTAAATTTCGTTCAACCATGGCCCTCTGTGGTCGAAAAGCATTGAGGGCAGTTCATAATGGTCCCCCCAGAACGACCTCAACTCATGATTTCCGATTAAATGTGAAGGATTTTGGCATCGAACGTTAAATTAATGAGATGTTTCAAAATTTCTACAAGCTTCCCTTTTCACTCCATCTTTCGAAGTGCTCGTCCAAATATATAAGCAAATCTACAGTCTTGGTCAGGAGACTGAAGATCATGTATCATAATGTAGACGTGGTCAATGGCTAGAAGTTTCAAAAACTCATGGAATGCGTCTGAAGTGACGTGAAAACATTATGAAATACCAGGGTTTCGGGCGTGCTAAATTAGGGAACGACGTGTATCAGAACTGAATTTGTTGAGACAGCCAAATAGCTCGCATAAGAATAACGTCCGACAGCTGGGAGTTTGCATCCAGAATGACGGTAAACTAATTTCTACTTGCTGGTCCAGCGAAATCAATGTAAAGGCTGCCCCAGAGTGGGCGTGGGGGTAGCCATAAGCACAGTTCTGCCTTCACTGGGGACTCTGCACGGTTGAACCCCTTGTTCATTGTTCTCCTCTAGGTGAGGCCCTTATGCATACTTGCAACCAGTGTCCTTCGTGTGTGTAATGAATGGGGCATCATCAGCATCACCATCGTCAGAGACAGCAACACTAATGCTTAACTGCCGTACAACCAAAAAGTTTGTCTAATTGTATTTAATACCTTAGAATGAAAAGAATAGAGAAGAATAGGTGAGGGAGGAGAACAGAAGGTTACATACTTTGAAAATCTACCAGAACAACAAGAAATCAGTCAAACTCTGAAGTTCATACTGTCAATGCAGTCCCTAGCAGGGGCGATATCACATCGGACCCCTTATGAGAACGTAGCAGGGACCAAAGACGAAGTAAATAAAGACGTGCGAATTTTGGCTAGTAATCAGAAGTTTACTAAAAATGCAGAGGGCTTATTGGTAGTCACCTTAATTCGATGCATTAGTGATTGTTTAGTCCTCAGATTTCGAACTCCGATAGACTAAGACATGAAGTTACATTTGTCCCGGTTTTCTTTCTCAATTTTTTCACTCCACATTTTGGTCAATATTGTCAAATCTAGCGGTTCTCTAATGTGTGCAAAATGACTTATGAGAAATCGCTTCCTCTATACAACGACAAGCAAATCTCCCTATTGAAGACGACTGTATGTCTGCTAACATCAAATGAAAGATCAAGTTTAGTCATTTCTCCAACTGACGATGATCTGTCTAATGGAACCAAAGCTACTTGTGTCCTTCTGGGTTTTTCGCTCTGCTGGTGAAGCCAGTGTATCTGTGGTTACTTTGACCCGTCTGGTTGATTGGAAGATGTATCGGAGGCAGAGTTAATGTGCTTGTTGGCAATATTTTCTAACTGCCAAAGCTGTAAGTAATCGGCAGTTCACGTTCACTCCGTTGATTTGTTCACCGAGTTTGGCAATTAACTTACAGACGTTTCGTCACTAAGAGACGAGGCGTCATCAGTGCGCGGGTCACAACGAGACTTTAATCCACAACAACTGATCTCTGAATTAATCGGTCCAGCGTGAGTTTTACATGGGCAGTGTGGAATACAGGGCTGTTTGTCACTCGTCTTACCATTCACTCAAGACAACTTGCCTGACATAAATCAACAGATAGGTGAACCCCGTGGAAATCATGTGTATCCATGTTGTACGGAGCAGTAAATCTGAAGTCGTTCAAGTAGCCACGACAATATTTCACCTCAGTGTCCTTGCGGATGCGTTTGTTGATTAATGGTCAACCTCCACTCGTTGCATCTAAATCACGAGTGCTCCTCCGACCTGGCATTGGTCACTTTAATTCCACTCGGAACGGCGGCCTGTCAATCGATCGGAAACAAGTAAACAACCTATCTATAATTTATGAGCACAGATTAAACGATTTATAACCTTTCCAAACTGTCACGTAGCGCATTTGGTGCAATGAAAAATGGATTTGGTCATCACTACACAGGCAACAACAACAAGAACGAAAGCAACACTGGTCAATTTGCTGGGTGCTCATATTACGCCATCATCTCCAGTGGCTCAGCAGTTGGGATCTGCAACCATCACACCGCACAGTGACAACCACAAATTAATAACCGCTTTTTACTATACTGAAATTGGAAGCTTCCTAGGAATCATACTGAGCTATCGGTGGACCGAGGATGAAGAGGTGTCCTAACTGCTTTCTCACGGTGTTTGGCCCGTTTCGAATTACCCGTCGTGGAAAACCGAACTCTGGAAGTGGATTATGAGCCGAGGAGTTATCTTAAACAGCCCCAGTTCGATCATGGTGGCTGCTCTGGTACTATGTTTAACTTAGCACAATATTTCAGTCCCGAGGGGAGTGGTATACTTCGGGTTGCACGCACCGGATTCGGCACAGCTCAACACAAATTTTCTCCACATCGATAAATGTCGCGATCAACATTCAGACGTCCATGCCCTAGTAGGAACTCTCGGGTTGACACCAACCAATTTTCGAGTACATGCGTTTCGCTTCCGTATCACTTGCGCTCAATGAGATGTTAGATATTACAATATTCATCGGATGCATCTCTTAATTAGCCCAACATCGAAATCATTTATGCTGTTTGTAACATCTGCCTGCTCGCTTTATATCTTGTTAGTGCTCCAGTTAGACGTTTCTGGATATTGAACTTGAACGCTTCATTTGACTAGGTATTCCACTTAAAAAACGCCCACCTGTTTGCTTAATTCTGGGGTTTACTATCAATTATTTTCCATCACCTGTAGCCAAAACACAGGTTTTGCGGATATCCCACATCCAGCTGAAGCCAGACTGATCCTCATCACTGAAAAAATGAACGGTTCGTACTGCCAGTAGTTCCGCCTTCCCAAGACAATAGTAATTTTAGAGGATACATTTTGAACAGTTAACGCAAAACGAATGGATGCGCCTGGTATGAGCTGATCCTTAATATTCCATGTTGTCTACATCTTACGACAGCTAGCTGAGTCGTGTGAAATTACGCTGACACTCACTCAATGTTGTAATACCATCCGCTAGGTGGAGCCAACCTCAAATTAAAAGCCGCAAAGAACTGCACATCTGTTTGATCCCTGTTGTTAATCAGGAGCAGTGTGCGGGGAATGGTTATAAAGCAATGGCTTGCTACCCCTAGTACCCTAAACGAAACCAAACACCTTTGAAGTGTTTAAAACACATCACAGTTGTAACCTGGCCCTCTTTAAATCGAATTTTACTATATATCTGGGGTTAATGGGCACAAACGTTTTCCAAAGCCTTGGATATTGTTCATCTTGGTTTTCAGGAATCAGTCGAAAAATCATTCGAAAAATACACTGCTGCCCGTTATGCGTTACATTGAGCTCAAAATAGCTCGGTGGTTATTGCGCGAACTTACTGACCGGAAGGTCCGTGGTTTGAAGCTAACCTCTGCATATCGACGGCTTCTGTATAGGCTTGGGAAACCTGACAGTATAGTATCCCTCGCGCTTCCTCTGAGTGACGTAGCAGCCAGGCACCTAAAGGGTGCTGCAGCTGAACGAGTATTATTATATATGCGTTACACTACGTGTATTAAGTGACAAAACAGCTTGATCACGCAATCGGATTACGGTTGTAAAAGCGAGATGATCATTGACAAAATACTGAATTGCCATGATCCGCTGTTTTTTAGTTAGATCAGTCAGTCGTTCAGTTATATAAAGCCCTCTGTAACATTGGTCACTCTCTTTGAATTGAACTATAGTTTGATGTGGTTCAAGGCGCCAGGCCTTGAGATTGGTCTTACCGCACCGGAAACGATACTCCCAGCACTGTGCGACGATGAGCATGGTTTCTCTATTTGCATCCGTATTATTTCGATACCTCGAATATCATTCCATCTGGAACAAGAGGTGATCTTTGAGCAGAAACTTCCGCCAAACTCCATTACTAATGAGAGATTCAGCTGAGTCTCCTGTGAACACTTTTAATGTGCAGCTCTACATATGCTCAAGTTTTATGTAAAATTACAGACTCAGATCGGTGGTAATTGGGGGACTGAGTTCACCACCTTAGCTCCCCGAAGTGGCACGATCAACAGCTGGCCGTTCAGTTGTTCTCAATCTCTTGAGCTTTGCCCTTTGCGATTTCAGGTATAAATGCAGGCGTTTTACTCAATCCCGGAAACGGCCAGAAGGTGGCAGGCAACTTCGTGTCCAAGGTTCATATGTGGGACATGAGTGTTCTCCCCATATTGAGTTACGTGTATTAACAGCTATTTAAAACTTAACCGGCTTTGTGTGCGGACATGGTTGAAGTTAATTGTTCTTGAGGTTCATACTGCGGCCAAATTAACAATCAGCGAGGATCGAATTTTCGAAACCCACCCTAATACGATCACCTGCTAAAGCCAAAAGTCGAAACCCTCAACAGTGTAACCTGTAGCAAAGCTTAAAAAATAACAAGGCCTTTCGCATGTCTTCAAAATGGACTTTAGCAGTGCTGGAGGAGGCAAACTTATCAGATAAACTGATAGTGGCAAGCCTGTTATAAGTGAGACCCTAGAAGGCAAAATTAACCATCCTGCACATGTACGGATAACAGCTTGGCTTTACTCAATCTAAGCCCGTCCTGCTTAAGTACCATGTTTTATCTTAACAAAAGACACCTGTCTAAAAAACCAGAATTTTACCAAATGCGAGTTGTTCCTCCGGAAAATTTGTGAAAATGCGCTAGAATACTCAATAGCCAACAATGCGTTGATCATAGGTCTGATGAACATGATTGGGCAGAGTGGTGTAATATGCCAATTCATTCATTTTGAAGTGATAAAACCGATAGGTTTGTTTTTAAACAATTTTAGCTGGGTGTTATTCAGAATGTGTTCTGATTGTCTCATGTTTAGTGACACGTTTATGTCATGTGGTCTTATTGTTTCTGAAAGCCTGACGTTTCTTATAACATAGACGCATTCATTCAGAAGCTTACTCCGCTCTCTGACATTAGATCTGAGAATGGTTTCCTTCAGAAAAGAAACCGAAACAGTAATTAAGTTTCCTTCGTATTAGGGCTAATCAACCACTGAGAAGCAGATCCTACGAATACCTCAACTACGTGAACCTGATCGAAATCCTCCAGAAATCCTCAAGTGTCTGTAAGGCTTCTTGACCGGAACGTCCTGAAAAGCGGATCAGTCGATCGTTCAAACTAGGACATTTAATGGCTGTTACTTGGGGCTGTGGGCAGAACAATCACATCGATCAATGCATGAAGTACGCCTACTGAGACATGACAGTTCAAGTGCGCCAAGCGTGCACTGGTGGAGTAGCGGCGCGATGCTCGCATTGTGTGGATAAGCCTGGGTAATTGCACGAGGTTGGAAAAGGGACTGTTGAAACAGAGTGATGTGAATCTAAATTCTACAAACCAACAACTACCTAAAACAATCTCTTTTCACAACCGAGCTCCACTTTTCATACGGCGTATGGTTTCGTACTTTCTAGCCAACATATTATGGATCTGCGACATAACAACACGCTGCTGGTTTCTTTCGAACGGTTTTCCATCCAAAGAGATGATAGATCGACTTCTGAATTTCTTCACTCCAAATGTCCTATAGACGCAGTGACTGGGCAATTTGTGAATTGTGGTGCTTTCTCGGTACGGCAATTGTCCCATGCCTAAATGAGTTACTATGTACAATTTGGTCTTATCGAGTTTCGGCCACCCCAGTAAACAGTCCTTCGAACCGCAGAAGCGTATTTATTAGTCGAGACCTCGAGTCATAAGCCATTATGTCGCCGGTGCGATGACATATATGTAGATACAAACGCGGATATCGTATTTTAGCCCAGATGATAATCCGGTAGGGCAATATGATAGGACAACCCGACAACTCAGATCTGATCACTCGGTAGCCAACCTTCACAATTTGTTGTCAACGCGTCAGAAACACGAGCTCCGCCTACAACCTCAAAAATCTGAAGGAATAACTAGGGAGCTAGGTGAACGAAGTTCATCATCCAGTGGTGAGAGAGGAGTTTCTCAGCCTCATGGAACTGCACTTAATGTGCCTCGTCTGGCTCAGTGGAGATGTATGATTTTCATGAAAATTCCGACGGTAATCCAATAGGGATTTCCCTGACTTCCTGAGTGCATGCGTCGCTTATTGCGGGGGGTCGTAACCGCATCAGTATCCGGCAGTGTGAATCCAGACGGAAGAAATGTACAGCACGATTCTTTACTGTTCATCTGCACTTTACATCTCTCTCTTGCTCCATTTAAAATACAATCATAAGTGCAAAACCAGTTTCGCTTGTCCGCGATTGTAACTTTTGTTCCGTACTCTTCCGGATCCTAACCCTAAATCAGCCATTTCAAATGAGTGCCTAATTGCATTTATAGACAAGTTTATGTTTTGTAAGCGGTGGGAGGTGGCACTAATAGATAAGCTCCTTTATCGATACAGTACAAAAAAGCAGCGTGAGTAAACCAATATATGTTTTCAGATCAAGATGCGCCACCTGGTGACCGACAAATAATACCCATCTAATAACCAAAATCTTAATCGCATATGCACGCTCACTTTTCCGACATAAATACTGGGTATGGATAGTGTATCATGGAAATTTCTAAAGGCATTATCAAGATAAGCTTACATGCGGAGGTATACTGCTATGACGACATTAGTTGATTGATGATTACATCCTGTTTTCATTGAGGGCACAATTTAAACCTAATTGCCCATCAGCTACCTCCGTACTCAGCAAGTTTTGCCAAAGCATTCGTACTTATGTACTTCTGTACTCACAGACGGCACAAAAAACCAGCAGATCAGTCTGTGAGAAATAGACTGAACGGATAACTTGATGCAGTTTATGAGGGTATTTCGGTATAAAGTCACCTTTTAATAGCATAGATTAAGGTCAGCTTGAGCTCACCTTCATTGAGACCTTTTTCGCATCCATCTGCTATCAACTGACACCTAAACCAAACTCTTAGGTCTCAGCATATATCGTATTTCGACAAGAAATTCATTGTGCTTAATGAATTAATCGATTCAAATTAATTAATTAACACGTTTTGTGGGGTTTAACTTCCCTCATAATGCCACGGTAGAATAGTTCTGCGACAAATGTGGTTGCACAGGCATTCCGAGTTTTAGCTTAGGAATTTTAGACCTCACAAAAGTGGGCTCCCAATTTTCTTTAGCCGTTCTATACCACTGTGGCTCGTAAAACTAGAACCTCAGCCAATGCCATACACACTGATTCCGTTTGAATCACCAATAACCCATACACTAGCTTGTAAGTCAAAGCAACGCAGTCAGCGCTTTCAGGTCAATGTTGATGGTGAACTTAACGGTTTATTCGAGGTGCTTCTTCTGTCGCACGAACTCGAGTAAAATTAGGCTGATGGAGTCCGTTCCCATTCATATTACGGTTCCTTATTCAATAATTCTGTTAGTTTATGTTATCGCCATCAACATCATCATCATCGTCATCTGCAGCAATACACCGGTAATAAGTACTCGTGCTTAGCTGCCCAAAAAGTTGTGTATTGACTAAGGTCGATCACACTGAGAGGATATAAGAACCAAGTAATTCATGGAGGTGGGATGTTTTACCTGCTATACCGACAAGCGCGTCATGGTCAATACTGTCTGATATCGCTTCGACTGTTGAAATTTTGAGAGTTGTGCCCTGTAGCTATGGCTGAGGCTCCAAAGGATGGGGGAAAATTGTTCAATCGGTCGTTCCGTAAATTTCTTTTTCTTTCCACTCTTTACCAAGGCTTTATCCCCTTATGTTTGAGTGGCAGTTAAGCTACGGTATTACTGTCAATGGTGATGATGCTCCTGGAATGGGTTGGTTATTGGATACATAGTAACTTTAGTTACCGTTGTATACCAGCGCGAAGATGGTCATTGTCAATCGTCAGTAGGCGACCGCAAAGCCGTGCGAACATTTCAGCACTAATGGTATCAGGGAGTGAAAACAGCCACACCGCCTCCCCAGGCCTCAATCTGAGACAGTTTCAAAACTGGCCGCCATCATCTATAAAGTCCCAAAACCAGCAGGGACCACCAAGCTCGTTATCCCCACTAGACTGGGGAAACAATGCGTGTCAGTCAATTTCGGTTGCCGATTTTCACTGAGCTTACAGTCGTGCTCGTCATCCTATCCAGCTCAGCCCAACTCAGTGTAGCATCAACGTACACATGAACAAAATACCACACGCACGCACACATATCACACACACGCACGTACACACCATGCAACTGCTACCAACCAAGGTGCGAGATTGTGTGTCAATCATGCAACGACGAACGGCTATCGGAAGATCAAAGTATGGGGTTGCATAATTTATGCGCACCCGTCAACTCCGACAACCAGTTTGGCGGACAAATTGAATCTGTCCACATTGTGTGGGCACACAGAAATGGGGAGAAAGGGGTTTTAGCTGGACAACATATGGAATGATAATCAACTGTTCGCTCTTTTTTGGGTAACATGTGACTTAGCTTTGTTCGAAGCAGCTATCCTTCCATTTAGGGATTAATAATGAGACGCTATAACTTTTCTAAGTTTCGATAGTGTTCATGTTGTTTTATTGGTTAACATTGGTTAACACACTCACTCGCGAACCCCGTCAAATAAATGCGTGCGTATGTGGTGATTTCTCTTTGTTGTTGTTGTTGATCCTGGTATCGATTTTTCTGTTTTATTCTCAGTAGGCTAGTAAATATTCACAAAGCTGAGTGTCGTTTTCTAGCCACAAACAAAAGTAGTGTTCTCCTTCCTCCCTCATTTGGATTATCCACACCACCTAGCCCTAACAGCACTATAAAAACTGTTGTCTGCCAATACCAAAGACTTACATAACAGTGAAAACGGGCTCCATTGAACTATCGGGAATCCTAATCGATTTCATCACCAGTGAAAATGGCGTCATGCAGATGTCTGTTTGGTGGTTTGATGGTGAAACAAAAACAACCCAAATGACGGTAATCGATCAAATTTATTTGAATTGTCCGCTGGAACAATTCTTCATTCCACTTGGTGTTATGTTACGTAACAATAAACTAGTTTCGTTTTCCAGTAGGAAAAATAGTTGGACAAGTTGTGTACTATCAAAGGCCTTTGTACTTAACGTTTTTTAGTTTCAACGCGCGTCGTCATCTCTTTGGAGGAATGGGCTATTGTACCCGGTGTGACGTATTGCAAGTCTATCACAGGCACTGTCATCTCGCAGGGAGCACACATTTATAAAAGGATCCGTTTGCTGTAAGAATCATGAGTTTCAAATCATTGCTTGATGAACGCCTATGAGGAGGGTGACCAACGTTGTCGTTTCCGTGTGGTCACCGCGGTTTTCAATATCGTACGAGACCGTATGATACTATTGAGGGGAATGTTGGTGGCCGAGGTAGTGTAGATGTTCGCTGGCTTGCTCCCTGAGCTGGACAGTTTGACTGCGGACGCCTCATCACCACCAGTGGATTGTTAAGGAGTTGAGTGGAGCGTAGCATTGGGCTGGTGGTTGTGCACTGATGATATGACAGCGATTGGTGACGAAACGTTTGCAATCAAATTGACCAGCAAAGCGAACAAACCAGCGACCATATGGTACTACTGTTGAGTCTGTTGCAGCAAACGGTTCTAGAAAAATGCCAAACCATAAAATTTCAAGGGGTAGTTTATTACGCTGATTCCTTTGGGACTGAAAAAACGAAGTGCACTACCTTAAAATGTGCAGACTTCTCACTTCGCAAAGCTAACTGCAAATTTGCTGAATGGTCTACTTAACCCACAGTTTCGCCCTTGTATCGCCTAGTTATATCCAATTCGTTTTACCTAGGATTTTTTTAGTGAATCTGCCTAGCGTGAACCTCACGGTATGGTACGAAAGCAAGTATTTTCAAGGCCACCTTAGCATCACAATGTACTCTTTACTTCAAGTATATTTAAAGTTAAAAATAAAATACGGTGTCCTATTTCTTAAGTTGAAATTACTGTTATACCGCATTTTACCGTCTTACTGCTACCTCATATGGTAAGAGGTCGGATGTAAGTGAGAAAATGTGTGAACGTACTCGATCGGGCACCCGATTCACGTGAGGTCAAACCATGACAGGACTTGAACTACCACTGTGCAAATTTTGTGATTCAAAGCCCTAGAAATTCGGGTTTTAAATAGGAACTAAGGATTATGTCCCTATTACGAGCCATGTGAGGTGTGTGCCAACTTCAGTGGGAACGTCCACCATGAACTAGCTGAACTATGGTCACTTGGCTGAGTCTGCATTTGCACGACTCACAAGCGTCCCGCAAGAAAAGAGAATCAAAGAAAGCACTCGAACTTCTCGCTCTTTTATTGGCTGGGTTACTTGCGAAATTTGATTGGAACCTTCAAAGTTGGTGCCAAAAGAACACTCGGCACATAGCAGGAGGGTGTTAATTAAGGCTACAGTTGTGCTACACTAAATATGCTTGTCGAACTGAAAACCAAGCCTCTTTGGTAGTTGACAGCAAAAAACGCAGTTTATGTGACAAGGAATCGTACAGTTTCAGGAAAGTCCAGACCAGATAGACCAAAAGTGGAAACTATGGATGACTAGGAGGGAGCACCCTAACAACAACATCTCTCCTCTGCGCTGCCAACCTTGCATGGTGAGCACTTTTGATCCGTCCAGTCAGCTCCATCATCTCTCCGTTACAGGGTGCGTGTTCGCAGTTAGGATTGTCCGGTTCGTTAAAAATACTCCTCATGTCACTACTCGGTGTTTCCTAAATCAGGGGACAAGTTCTACAGAACAGCGCTGGAAAATGGATGAATTACGACACTATCAACAGCAGCCATCCATGTAAATGGCCTCTGACGCACGGTGCTGTCAGAGTTCGTAATGGCCGGGGAATCGTACCAAGCATCTGCATACGTGACACAACATTACTTGATATAACAGCTATACGAAGATGTCTCAGTGACCTTTGAGTACGGTTTTGTCGTCCTAATCACTCTTGCCTCAAAGGGACATCCCTGAACTGCGCGAACCTTGCGAGCCTGAAGCAAGAGCTGTTTCATCCCTTCTCCTCACACGACTATTGCGGTATTATCTCGAATCATACTTGTAATCACCAGTGCTTTGCATGGCGCAACTATACTGCCTTGCATAGTCTTCTAACTGGAACATGGCAATTGAGGGTTGACCGACAGGCATTTGTGTTCCGATTTAATTTATAAGACTCCACCGGTCCTCCCATTCGATGAAGCAGGCGAAGACCTGCGTGCTTTAAATCAGGTAAACAGTCTACACGAGCTTGCATCGCTTAGTGGTACCGGTGTAAGTGTGCTGAGTCAGACATATTTGTGTCGCGTGATTTCGCTCGATATTGCACAGCTAATAACGTGACACAATATCTATTTTTTCGTCTCCAACCCATCGTTAGGTCGATGATAGTAGAATCACGTGTATTTTCAGTCAAATACGAATGTCGCGTAAGGACAGGTGATTAGTTGGACATGGCTATTCGTTGAACCAAAGGACCCTTACCTCGCATAGCAACAAGAACTAAGATTAACTCGCAAGCTACCAAATTGTGAGTGAAATCAAGCAATACTTCCTCCCATAGCCACGTATATGATCCACTATCGAGGTTTATATTAGTCACTATTTAAAAGCCTCCGCTGACTTCTGTGCGGTTTCAGCGTTTTGTTTGTCACCCGTACGATACGTAAGAATTTAGACGTATACATAAACTCTGGCTTTCGCGAGTTTCCGTCAACCTCCTATGGCGTATACGGGAAAAGGTTCATGCGAGTCACATCTTGAACACTTTCCCCATCTAGGATGTGCTTGAAGGGTTCGTAAAAATGTCCTCTATTCTGACGAATGGCTTATCTCTGTAGGATATTTTTTTCTAGATATCCTTATCATCCAACTGTGATTTTTCGTTTTTTTTGTGGTCATAATTTGTGAAGTTCTTGCACAAACTTTGACAGCGTAATTGAACAAAATTTACCGGTGGCACCCAAATGCAATTATCATTTGAAGTACCCCGAGCTGGAAGCTCAAGCAACCAAACCCGATCGAAATTATTTTAAATTCCCCCAACTCATCGGCCGTAAGATTTAGGCGCTCACACTCATCGACAAGTTTTTTTTAACTAACATTCAACATTGATCTAGTGTGTTACTCGCAAGAGATCTTGCTGATTGGTTCTCCGTCTGCTTTGAAACTCGACCGACCTAGTAACCTACTCACTTGGCCTGACGGAGCTTTTGTGTCAAAAGCGAAACGTTCCTCAGTTATAACTCCACTGACTGTTTAACAAACCCTTCTTTGTCGGTTCCAAATTTTTTTCGAAAACTGGGATGCCATTTACCAAATACAATAAATTTTAATTTTAATTTAACAGCTATAAACCGTGTGCCATAGGCACATTGGTTCTAGTTGCTAGTTTTGATCATCGGGAAGGGGGACAGTGTGGGACATAAAGTCAAGCTTGGGGACGATGACATGTTTGGTTAGTTCGGGAACTGGGTAGCTACGCATTGGAGGTGATAACTTTGATGCGCGAGCGCCACTGACTGCGCGATTGGACCATTTCTGTCAGTGTCAAGACCACTGGTGAGATGAGTCCCGGGGTCCCCATCCAGGGAGGCGGCAGTTGCGGACCCGACTAGGTTTACTGGTTAGTGTTTTCGTAATTCGTAGCCAGGTCATACACTGTCCACCTCTCGGTCGCTTCTATTCAGCACAGGGCTGGGCGAAAAGAGCTCTGCGAGGCAGACGGTCTTCTGGCATGCGGAATGCATGACCTAACTAGCGTAACTCATGGAGCGTGAGCAATTCATCTATCGTGAGAGAGTTCCTTCTTCCTAAGACCATCTGGCGTACCTCAGCATTGCTAACCCGATGTTCCCACCAGACCTGACCAATGCTTTGGAGACACCGATGGTCAAACATTGACAACTTCTGTATGTCCTCTGCGTCTAGGGGCCACGTTTCTGATCCATAAAGCAGTATGGATCGTACTACCGTACTGTAAACTCTGACCTTGACAGACAAAGTGACGTCATTTCGGCACCATAGGAGGTTGGCAAAAGCTGCTCTGGCCTTCCCGATGCGAGAAGTAATCTCATCTCCAGCCAGTCCACTGGAACGTACACAACTGGCCAGGTAAACAAATTTATCTACCACGTCGACTGGCTCTGCTGCAAGCATGAGGTTTGGGTTTGATTCAACCCAGTCTTGTGGCAGCACTCTACACTTTTCAGGTGTGAAGCATATGCCAAAAGGTGTGGCAGAGTTAGTCAGGTTATTTTAAATTTACAAATACACCTGGACTCCGACGATAGAATCGCTATATCCGCGTTTTATTTGGATATATCTTGGCTTATTTGGACTGCAGACATATGTGTTACCTAATGAAGCTGCCTTTATGTATGTGATTGCGCATTCCGTTCTTAAATATTGTCCGGTGAACTTTTCAAGTGGTGAGTGAGTGGTTTCGCCAAAATTCATGTGGTTTTCTGAGGCTGACGGTACTGGCAAACCTAATCCCTTATGTGCATGGTAGCAAATGAATAGAAAGTGTTATGAGGCATTTATTCGTGTAGGCCTCTTTCTCGTCTGTCATATAACGGTCTGAAGACGTTTCCGACACCTCCGTCTTCTGGCTTCCTTTGAACCACAAGTCGATGCCATAGGTGCACGATAATACACTACATAAGTCTGACCACCAGACACAATATAAATACATGCACAGGCTACCTGAGTATAATAAACGATATAGAAGTCCTCATGAGTGAGACCCTTCAGAGACGAATCCACCGCAAAAGAGCCTGGTGTTGCGCCGTGTGTTCATCATCTGGGAAATCACCGTATGGTAAACTGGGAACACGAGACGTACTGTGATCCAGTTAAGAAGTTCACGAACCTGCAATGCGGTATCACGACAAAGGAACACTTTTTGATGAAGTCAGCTTCTTGTGTTGGCATCGGTTGCAATCAGTTACAATAGTCATACGGAATAAAGGACCCGACGGACGAGTGGAATTTTTGGCACCTCTTGAAGAACTGAACACCAGGTCGTGCCAGACGTGAAAGCTGGGAAGCCATTATCCAGGGGGATTCGTGTCCGGTATAAGGATTTGTCATATGGTACATGGTTTCCTGCTTATTTGTTTACGGGTACCCACTAACCACGCAGATAGACAAGAATCTCACATGAATCTGCGTCTAAGGAAAGCACTTAACCGGGTCTGGCTCAACATCTACCACGACGCACAATAATTAATCAGCAATATGAAATCGATATCACGGTGCAACACTTATTTTCTGCTCATTAAATTCAAGTCAGTACAGTCCTGTTGTTATGGCCTTGGCAACCATGGATGGCGGCGAATACTGGTCATGAAAAGACGTTTGCAAGAAACCTGTGTACGTGCAAAATGTCAGGTTTTACCGTTTGTGTCTGTGCAAATGTGCACAGTTCAACCTTATCACCATCGGTCTCACATCTACCTGTCCCTCGAATGCGGCACCTTATGACAAGCTTACTTATTGAATGACTGACTGATAGAAGTCAAATAAGCCGCCTGATCCATAGAGTACTGTTTGAAGTCTTGACGCAGATTCGTAGTACAAGCACTAGGTTGCAGGTCGAAATTCCATTGGATCTATTGCTGGTCATTCACATATATGTGCGCATGCACACACGTGGGCGTTTGTGTGCAGATTCGTGTGCATGTCACACGACGCATTCCCATGCGCTGTGTGATGTATTTCATTGAAAATGACTTTGTCAGTTGGAAAGTGGCGTGCTGCAACCTAAACCATGAATTCTTCATCGTTAAGCAGCGTAGGGATATGTTTCCATATATACACTTCCGGAATCAACCTTACCCCTACATACTACTCCTACGTATAGGTCAGAGTACAACTGCAGCCGAGCATCACTCAGGCCGGATTCTTTACCATTGGCAGCTGTAAGCATGTACAGTCTGATCGATCGAATTCTACGCCACAATGGATGTCAGTCTACCGCTCTATCTACACTGCTTCAACATCATTTACTCATATCTCTGAACAGAGCCGACAATGACCGACATCCAGTGAGGGCGAGATAGAGAGAAACCACCAAAGCTATGTCATGTCAGCTTCACTGCTTTTCACTGCTTTTCTCATTGTCTACTTTGATAGCGTCAAGTCGAGCGTTCTGACACCTCACCCTGATTAGCCATCTCCACCTCGCTTTGTAGCTCTTGAGCTGACACCTTGCCAGGCGATACCGATGCCACTCTGTCTGCCAGCCCTGACAACCTGTCACGATACGAGTTGTTTTTAAGCCTGTGCTGGTTTGTGTGGGTGTTTATCTGTATGCGCGGGCCTGCATCCGCAAGCCTCAGCAAAATGGGCCTAACGTTGGTTACACCAGTGCTTTACCAAAAAGAACCTATCCCTTTTGTACTAAACTTTCTAATCAACGCTTATGCTGCTTGTAGTGAAAACGTGGACAAATCGGAAATCGAACACGAGGGCATATGATTTCTAAGGCTATCCAGGCATGGATACGTTTACAGCCGAAGCTTACTAGCGAAAGCCAAATAACAGATAATCAGACGAAAAATTACAAATCAAACCAAAGAGTGTTATGAGGTCTTAGGCGGTCATAGTAACGGGGACTGACTCATCTGGAGAGTGTTTTTGGAACAAGCCCGTATGAATATTCGTCCTACGGTTCTGGACCATGGCTTGCACTGTTAGCAATTCTTTACAGCCTATTCACCACATTCATTGGGTGCATTTGGAAATCGGTAGCTTAGGGACACTAACGATACTTTGATATTATCAGTCTACAATCGTTTAGTGGCGTTGATAAGTTGAGCCTGGTGCCCCGGTTTCCTTAGCTTAGTTTAGGATTGGACACCATTCACAAAGTGTGAACTTTGAATAACCACGAGTTGCATCAGTTTGCATATCAGTTTCAAAACTTCCGGTGTGTTTTGAGCAGAAGATTTGGATATCCTGATTTGGTAGTGTTGAGCCACGTAGCTCATTTTAACTTCTGATAACTCTCCATCTGGCAAAGACGGCTACGGTACGATTTTGAGCAATACCATTCGCTCCTGGGATTAGGATTCTTATTTTGCAAACCACTGGTTCATGATATTAGACTGACTATCACAGATCGGATGCTTTCGTCCAGCATGCCTATATATTTAATATTTTGGACAAATATGTTATCATAAGGAGAGGTTGTGAGTTGGTCCAGTCCATAACTGGATTTAGCTTGCCACATGTTCATTTCGCCTCCCAATGTCGAGTAACAAGTGCCTTATTGTAACGGCTACCGTGGGCAAGACTTAAAGCTGAGTTTCCAGAAACAGTAGTTTCATGCTCTAGGACGACGAAGTTCGCAATTCAAATTAAACTACAAGTAAAATGAGGCATTACCTCTAAACTTAGCTGCAGCCAAAATGAATGAGGCTGTGAGTTCTCGTTTCATGCTGGATATTATGGAGTGCTTTTTCATTGGTGAGTTAATGTGAGCTGGACGTTTGGTTGGCACTTCATTTTGTCCGCACTACCATCAGTAACAATCAGATTTCACATAAATATACAGACATATGTCTCCAAGCCGCCACCGAGAGACCGAGGACAGGAGAAAGATAACACATCTACCAATTAGGTTTCGATGGATATACATATATTTAATATGTTTAAAAAGTGCCTCCAAAACTTCCACGGGTTTCAATTCTTTCCTAACTGCTTGGGAGTTCTATGCAACTTTGCCATGTTTGCAATTAAATCTCAGTGTGGTCAGCGTAACCTTACCGAACGCAGATATACAGAGTGCCTTGACAGGTTTTTAGTCTTCAGAGAGAATACCGGTTTCTTCCTGTTCCAACCAACACTTTTTGAGTAACCGCAACAACCTTCCACGACACGTAACAGCCGATAGCGTGTATAATAATATTACATAACCATACAGCTGCCTAAAGTTTATTGTGTCTTATGCTGTTAAGATACCGTTCTTGAAACGATGCCAGGCTATATACGCGCACTTCACACTTTCATTGGTAGTGCTCTGCTTTGTAGACCATATCATACAACTGTATAAAGAAGTGCTCTCGAGGTTATGGGTCACGAAACATTTCTTAGGAGTCACCGATTTTTCATTTCAAATTATTCTCACGGTAAAGCTGATTGGCATAATACAAAAGTGACTTTTGTAGCTGAAGCAATTAATGAGTTAGGCAAAAAGTTGAGCTTTGCGGCAAAAATGAAGTAAATCACTCCTTGATATGGAATTTTCTCAACGCTTGTGCCAATAAAGGTGCTTCTTCGTACCTCTATTAGTTACCCGAGGTTACTAACGAGGTTGTGCGCCGACTCAAACCTGTATTTGAGTGCCGCCACAGTTTGGGAACTCTACACGAAAAAGCCATTGATCATATAGTTGCACTTTACGTGTGACTGACTGAGATGAACCCTTACTGTGTGTTACAAGGCCACGCCAGCCGATGCCCTAAAGTCCGATAGAAACGTGCACCTCTGAGGCACTTCGAGGATCATGTGAAAGAGGAAGACGCTGTTTTCAGGGAGGTTTGGTAAACAATCGGTGGATTTATTGCTGGTCAAAGCTTCGCTTTTGACACAAAAGCTTCGTCAGGCCAAGTCAGTAAGTAGCCAGGTTGATCGGGTTTTAAGGCAGTCAGAAAACCAATCCGTGAGATTTCTTATGACTAGCCGACTTGACCACTGCTTGGTGTCGGTCTGAAGTTCCTGTTTGTTGGTTAGTGGGGATGACTAACATTTACGATAGATTGGTTAGGGGGATTGCCTTTATGTTGAAACCAGATTTTGTGGCTTTGCATTTCCGGTCTAGGACATCTTACTACCATCCCTCTCTCTCTCTCTCTATATATATATATATATATATAGTCGGGAGATTGCGGTTTCGAGACTCTCTGGAGTTTCGTGAGGTGCACACTGCTGATGATTCCAAATAAGGATGAAACAGCTGCACAGTGCTTCTCGGCTTTTAAACATAGATTGAGCCTATTTACATGACGAAAACTCCACTATGTGGACACTCAATCAAGTAGCACGCGCCATCCATGTCCGTGGAATATAAAATGTAGTTTTCCGACATGCTAGTGAGATTATCGGTGTTTGGAAACCTAGTTCAAATCACACCAGTCATTCATTATCAGAGGCCGCAGATCGGTTGCAGTTCTCCACACCACTCACCTAGTGCTCAGTTTGAGCGACTCACTACCCACCGAAATATGTTCAGACGTCCCTCAGACTGCACTGTTGCCAGGTCAATAAAACTAGTACAAAATACATGGGCAAATTGATAAACATGTCAAAATGTTCCGATAAGGAAGCCTCTGTCTCACTCATTTCTGACAAAAAGCCAACAGTTAGGACAAATTACCGAATGACCGTTTTTATTTACCGAATAAATCTAGCGTTTTTTGTGACCGGACTGCTTTCCAGTTTATTGTTTGAGTAACATCACTTTTCATTACTACCGCTCTATCGTATTTCCCTTCGTTTTCTTAAAACCTATCAATTTCGATTTCATCTTGAAGGCGAATCTTGTGGCTATGCGTTGAGACATTTCTACTAGCACAGTGGCTGTTGCTACCGCAAGCCGATCCGTTGATATGTGACATGTTAGAGAAGGCAGTATGAAAACAACAATAGGGGTTGCAACCAGACCCCCAAACCGATATGCAACACCAATTGACCTGGTTTGGTGGGCAATTCAGAACATCCATGGCTCGTCGGTTGATCATGAAGCACTTCTCAGTCTCCTCAATCCTTTGCAAAACAGCACGCTCCATTAATAGAATACTTACTTCCTTTTGAAAACTGAATTTCGGTTCTCTAAAGATGGATTTCTACATGTTCCCTCTGAAAATCCGTGCAACTCAAATAATGGGTCAAAACACCTATGGTATGATGACGACAGTCACAGTATATAGAGTGAAAAAATACTTTTGGTACGTGGCTTGGTTATCTATCGTCATCTTAAAGAAACACCCGTGAAGGTTACAACTAGCTGTGCTTCGTACTGCTTCTACTGCTACTTCGTGGTCTGTTCGGCTGTTTCCAGATGCTAGTTTTCGGCTGAACAACTCCCTGCATAGAGGTCGGTCGAATGAAATTGGAAGGATGCCACATGTTCACCTGTTATGTTTGTGCCATCATATCTTACTACTTCGTCGTAACTTAGAGTACGGCTGTAACTACTGAACCCCGGCAGTTCGTCGAACGTATCAATTGTCAAACAATAAAGGCTGCAAGATTGTCTACTAGCACTGACCAAACTTCTGATCCATATAAATTATAGCCCTCATAATCGAGCTCCTAAAGACCAAACGCTTTAAACAAGCGGACTAAGTAATACAATGCTGATTTTCCCGGTGCAATTATTATAGCAGTGCTAACAAGTGAGGTCCTGAAAAGGAGCATACGAATATCTCTGCACATATTGTAGTGAATTAGCCGTCTCAGCGAGATCCCCGTGTAAGTTATGATAATCGGGATATTTCGTAGATCGGACAAAAATCGTTCTCTGAGCAATTAGTCAAGTGTGTACACGGGATCTATTGAGTGCACTGTTCTGATGAACAAGATGTGTTGTTGTCTAAATCACAGCTAAAACTGCACAAGTTTTGGTTCAGTGTTGTGTATCTATGCCGTACGCTGATACCAGCTAGAAATGATGTTCGAATAATGACTGCGGAATATGTGAACCTGTACCTTTCCACTTATTCACACGGAGATAGCTCAGAATTCCCTCAAACTCAAGGGATTCCGTTAGGGTATTCGACAGGAACGCTTCAACGATCGATACCATTAGCAGACTGCTAAAACTGGGGGGACTAGGGCGTGAATCTTTTGCCTACCATCACAGACAAACCGCTGGTTAGGGAAAAACGAGTGCCGAACATTGTTCGGTTACACAGGACGATTACATGTGAAGACAGAGTACGAAAGCAATACGAATTGGGAGTTCTCAGCAAGCAGAGAAATTGCCAATCTTTGGTTAGATAAATGGCTAACCAAAGTACGCTAAGGCTTCTGTCCAGTATAATATTTGGACGTGTCTGAAAGTCATCTCCCTTTCCTTCCAATAATTAACATGGTTAAGCAAAATGGTCATTTCCTATTAGATGTATTTGCCAGCATGTACTTGTACTGCTTTAAAGCTTTATAGGCGATTAGCCAGAAGCTAATCCTAGTAATTGTTGGCAAACATCGGTGTGTGACAACAAACGCTCTCTTTAACGGCAACTTTAGCCCTGTGTTCCAGTAAGTTTAAGAACTTGGGACGTCAGCTATAAAATATGCTGACCCTCGTACCTACATGGGTTGCCATATGCAAGATAGCCCTGAACACTAATGGTTGAATTCTTTTGCCATCCCAAACCGACAAACGAGTGTCCAATCGGTTCGCAAGCATGATGAAACAACCGCCAGATAGTTTAATTTTGTGAGTAGCCGAGAACGATGGCATGCTTATCCATGAGTGATTTACCGTTTGTACCATCTGGGTCGCACCCGATAGCATACTCTTCCCATTTACCGCAGATTGGTTCTGTTCACCATCCTCAGTTGAACTGTCCGTGTAGATAACTAATTTCTTCATTTTCGTAGCTGTCTGAGGTTAGCCGTTTACCAGTTGCGTTTACGTGAACATACACAAGTCACTGATTTTTTCCACTGAATATGTGCACCATCATCGTCATTATCATTTTCGTCCAATATATCAACAAAGACCGCAACAACAATCGGTCTTGTTTCGGTCAATAATTCGACAAAAATGTGTTTGCTTTATGTACTGAACAGTTTTGTTCAGTCCTGGCAGGTTCATAGGGTATTCATACAACACGCGCACTTGCTCGCTTAGCCTGCCTCGACATGCGCAGGTCTAGCATGCCTCGCACAAATTCTGTCTTGTCACGTTGTAGCCATCAATCATTCGTGCCCGCAGCAGCTGCCCATTCGCCGACGCCGACGCCGATTCTGACGTTGTAGTTGTTGTTTTTGTCGCGGATGGTCTTGGTAACGCCGCCAACACAGCTCGTTTGCACACATTGAGACTTTGGCGTCCATCCGCATGCACAGTTGCACATACGTGCGCATAACCGTACTCGTTACACTTTTAGTCTCTAATTCGTTTCCTATGCGTAGTCAGTCATCAGTCAACCTAGCAGCTTGAACACGTACGTCGGTCTGTGGTGATTTTATTGTTGTATTCGTGTCAAATGCCCCTGCCCCTGCTACGGGCCTGAGAGATACTTACGTTTGGCATAATGCTCTCACTCCGAAAACACAACTAACACTAGCACGAGCAAAGAAAAACGGTTTCATGCGAATTCATTCTTCATGCATTTCCAGGAGTGGATAGAAAAAATTCCATTTGTTTGAGATTTCATTTCGTGCGTACGATTTCCTAATAGTGTCATGCTACATAGGATCATGATGCCAGGTGTTTTTTAATGTTGATCGGTTTAACCACCAATGATAATGATGAAAATACCATAGGAGGAGTGAAAGCCGTTGAATGAACACTACCCATAATGTTGCTGAAGACCTTATAAGTAGTGCCACATCAAGAAAAACCTTCGATATCTGGAATATTGTACCAAACGAAACCAATATGCGACTTTGTGCAGCACATTGGTTTGCAACACATTGGTTTGGTTGGTAAACGAGAAATTCAGTTGGGATTCGGCTAAGTCTTCCGTTAACACCAATCCAATTTATGTGAAATTCCAAAAGGCTAACGTGTGGAGGTTTAACTGAACTCAAATGCAAGAGTAATGAATTCTGAGAGAGTGGAAAAGCCACTCGGAAGAAGAGATTCCAATGGCCGATGTCTGATTGAGAAGTTTGCCGATTCGAAGACTAGTTGTGCCTGGTCGTGGGCAAAGAATCCAATGACTGTTCAAATATTGAATATCTCATTAGTTTCCAGCTTCTAATTAATGGTAATTGTGAGTAGTGATCGTTCAGTATCCATGGTGGTAATAAGGTTTCTAATAAAGTGTCCCTGTCACTCACAAGAGATATAGGGAAGCATGAATTGTTATATACACATTGGATTGCTTCATGAAAGTGGTCGAAATCATGCCAAACAAGTAGTTTGTGCCGAACGTACCCAAATTCGATGCGCATACATACTGCACTGACTCTAATTAAACCAAATGCGACTAGTGTTTGTCAGTCCCATCCAAGCGAATCCGACGATATCACTCCGAATGGTGACGAAAGCTCCCAAGTCCAATACCGAGCTCGGTGAACAGCTGATCAACACACATGTGTTATGGTTTGAAAGTTTGTTCAATGAGATCAGGGAGTGTGCATGCGGGATTTTCAGTGTTTCCTGCAGTCCACAGGACAAGTCAGAACCTACTACGGAAACAACAGTGCCTACATGTTTCGTTGGTGAGTCACCCGAGATGAGCAGTTTAGATAGGCAATTTCCTCAATTAACTTTTTGGAGCTGCAGTCCAGCTCTTCTGGACTTCGGTTTTGATAAATTTCGGAATAATTTGATGCAGGTCAGTCGATGTCTCAGAAATAGTGCTCCAGTATGAAATCCATTGTGACTGCGCATCCCACCAGACCGAAATAACACGTACAGAAAGCCACGAGGGAACTCCATGTACTCGAATATAAAATTCGTTTTAAGATCTAGTTGTAAAATTTTATTGTTGTACATTGACGCAAGAAGGATAAATATGGTAAAACTTGAACTTTGCTGATATAAGTTGGGTAGGGTTTCTGTATTATCTTCTTGAAATTTCCGTATCGCAGTTACTATCTGGTGGATGTTGTCGGAAACTCATCAGCGGAAGTCCAGTAACCTTTCCGAATGCACACGACAGTACAGTGAAATTGAAATTTTAAAGATTTAAAACACCATCCACCCATTGGGAAATGCGTTCTCTCCAAAAATAATACCGTCACTCCGTATCTTTTGTAATATGATATGCATGAGCAATCACTGTCGGTAATTCGTGATTGGCACTGCTTCCACACTACACATTTTGAATTTGAAATGACCCGCATCCGTCAGATTGACATCGCTAAATCTGAACCAAAAAACTTATTGTCCGGCCTCTACTAAGGGGAGGAAATATGAGTACAGTGGTAAATCTCGACCCGCATCTTTATATGAACTGTAGATTTAGGGTGGTGATGACGTGCTCTTAAACGACATACATAAACGCCCTAACGGGAAATGGTCAAGATGCAATGCACTCCTTTCCTCTAGGGACAAGATTTGAAGTCTTTTTATCACGTATCTATGTCGACTTCGTGACCACTGAGATCGCCAAACTGTGGAAACGGCAAAAAGCTATGTAATACAGTAGAAACAGGAGGGCCGTCAACCTAGCTGGAAGATCTTTTGTCGTTCTGTAATTCCAGTTGCACAAAGCTCGTTTAAAGGGCTTGAATCTAACTTGAATGACTTCTATTTGATGGGAGAACATGGCCGGACAACCGCGATGTTCTGCTCCATGTTTCAGTCATTCGTGCACCAGTCCGCGTTTGAGAGTTAGTCGTGTGCATATGTGATAGTGAACACGGTGTGGACCAAACACATTAACGATTTAGGTGGAAGTGCTCAAAAATCCTTTAAACCCGAACGAACCAACTTTACTCACAAGAACTCAGAGGTTTTGAGGTACCCTCATATCCATTTAATGAACCTGGGGATTTTCAGAAACTTCCTTCACTCTTCGTTTGGTTCATTTATTTGGTACGTTTTTGGATACGTTTAAAAATGTCGGATACGGTTCGATGATAACAGAACAGAACAGAACCAGCCCTACACTGAATTAATTCACCACTTCCAGGGAAGCTAAAGATCCCTTCATCCACTTTCTTGGTCACTTAGTAATAGGGTTTACCTTCACGGCGCTAGAGGATGCTGGCTAATATTCGAAAAGGTTCTTTCTCATTATTGACTATTGATTTGTCCGCATTTTCGACTATTGTTAATCACTTCATTATTTTACACAAAGTGAAGACTCGCGCATGATTTGGAGTACGTTTGTCATCCAACGGGCTACTTGTGGGTGGTCAACTTCCCCGAAACAAATACCACTTCAGTCCGAGTGGGAGAGCAGAGCACTTCGGTCCGTGTGCAATCTCCTACTCGCCTGAAACCGGCTAACTATGCGCCCCGCGCTTTTGTCTTCTCAACACAACGTTTGTGGAGAAGTGGTAAATGAGCTTTATCGCGCGAGTTCAACGACCATCATTGGAAAATAAAATAGCCATGCTGCCAGAAGATCACTCAGCTCACCGATTTCGGAAAAGCTTGGAAAACAATTGATTTAGTACTGGACTTCCCTTTTGACACAAAAGTTTCATCAGGCCAAGTGACCAGGTAACAACGTTGGTCGAATTTCAAGGTAAAAGGACAACCAGTCAGCAAGATCTCTTTCCACGAGCACGCTAAATCAGTGTTATGTGTCGGCTGAGTTTGGTTGATAGTGTGGGTCAACAGGTGTTAAGACCTGTAAAGTGCTTTCGTGGATGTTGACCGGGTCTAGAGTCTGGTTCTTCCGGTTAACTTCATTCAAACATTTCTCTTGTTTGTCGCTTACTGTTTCTGTTGATATTTGTGGATGTGCTAATAGTACGCCGGTTGGTTAAGGAGGAGGAATTACGTGAATGTGGGTAGAATTGCTTTTTTTTACCATTCCTGCTGTTGAATTCCACTTGACTGGCAGCCGCACATTGTTATATGTCAACTAAACTTATCTAAATTCGCCATCCACACACCCGCCATTTATATGCCTTTCATTTTATTCACCCTAGGATGCTTAGCGACTTTCAGCCGCTGTGGCCTGAATCGTAGTCCACATCTTAAATCTTTCACATTTCTCATAAATGTTCTGTATCCTGTGTATATCGCGTGTCCTTCCATTGCCGAGTTTTTCATGAGTGCCTTATATTCGTCCGCATTTCTTAGTGGTTTGGTTATTCTGCTCCTGCCCACCAGTTATGATGTGTGATTTCCTGGCCGTTTATCCTATGTAGACCTCAATGCAGTCGTGGCATTTAATTTTACATACTCAGACCCTATTCTTTTAATCCAGGGTGGGCTCTTTCAACTACCTTTATAGTGAGACTAACGCTTTTCTTCATTTTCTCATGTTGCCTGTGCTCAGCACTCTCCGAATATGATCAAATATCCCTGATTTATATGGAATATTTGGTGGGCCTATTCTTCACCAGGTCTTTGTACCGGGGCCAATACCTTTCTTAATCACGCTTACTGGGTATCCACTCTATTGAAGTCTTTTCAACTTCAATCTGAGATGCCATTCAGTCGATCTTTTTTGTGGACCACGCTCTGATCCGACTGAATATTGCTGAGATAACACTAACGTACACAGTCTTTGGATGTTCTGACAAGTAGATTAGGACAACTCCTGTCTGTTGATTTCTGATAGTGGATTTAACGTCCCGCCACTCTTCTGTATTATACACCCTAGGAAGTGTAGTGTACCCGAGTTGACTCCATCTCCTAGCTACATTTGATGTGAGATACTCGTGACCTCATAACTTCTGACCACAACAAGTTTCCCGAACATTACACACAAAAAAACTCTTGGCGGACAATGAA
Organism: Opisthorchis felineus; assembly: GCA_004794785.1. Classification (NCBI taxonomy): domain Eukaryota; kingdom Metazoa; phylum Platyhelminthes; class Trematoda; order Opisthorchiida; family Opisthorchiidae; genus Opisthorchis; species Opisthorchis felineus. Next base: position 245,806 of record SJOL01006373.1, on the reverse strand, counting down.
CGATATTCGACTAAGGCAGTTTGAAATTTTTCATATAACTATTAACTAAAGCCGGGGGTACTAGATATCCCGTCGCGAGACTTTTTTCTTGCGAGTAAGCAGCTGAGTCAATGCAGAATGGCCAAGATTTAAAAAAACCTTATATCCTCATCTATTTCAGCCACAACGTCTCAGTTAGCTCCAAGAATGTGCCATGGAGATGTTTGTATACACTGAGCTGACACCAAAACTCACAAGGACTTTACTCAGTTTCAAAAGAAAAACCTATCAATAAAGTCGCACGAATCCCAAATGCGGGTGGTTGATTTCCCCATGAGTGTTTCTAGTATGCCAGCTGGGAATCTGGCTAGCTCATGTAGTGCGGAACCTAGACCGTCCACTCTTAGTCTTATTAGACTATCTTGTTGATTTTAGGCAACCCGCAGAGTCGTGGTCATACTGTATTTTCTGGGTAAGACCGACGCCACTAGCCCCATCCCAAATGCATTATTATGGACCTTAACTACCTACCAACTTCAGCCTTACGCCTATTCATTATTGTCTTAACGGTGCCACTTTTAATTTGTCTGTAAGGCCCATCAATTAGGTGCTGCTTGACCTTTTGTAGATAGCCCCTCTTATTCATAACTACTGTGGCCTCGCTTCGTAGTGGCAGTACTACCCACCTCTTTCAGTGTGTTTAAAACTGACGATTCAATATTCAAAGCTTTTGGTTGCTGGAATTTTAGCACCCCGATTAGCTTGTCACAAACTTCGCCCGAAACGTCTTCGTCGGGAAGCAGGTTGATGATGCGTAACTAGATGGTCCATCGGCGATTGGTACCACCGACTGTTTTCGGTTTCTGATCTTTGGTAACATCATATCAGGATTACATTTGTATTGATAGTCCAAGCAATCAACCATTGACGGGTTAGCGGCGAATGTTCATGACACTTCAGCAGCCCCACCTGCTCCTTCCAGCCACTCATCCCACAAATTTAACGAGTGTGTACTTGTGAGTGGTGAACGTGAGTCGCAACTTGGTATATAAACCGGGCAGTACGGCCACATACCACTGGCCAGTGTGAAACCCGAGTGCTACAGATGACATATCTGAGATGTCAGGGACTTCAGATGAACTCATTCAGTCTTGGTGATTTCCTACTATGGCAAGATAAACCAAACACTACTGGTCGTCTGCATTTTATCCAACGTACTTAAATGAAAGGAGTTCCTGGTCCAAATTCACGTATACACGCCTTGAGTGTGGTCACGTCATCAAGCTGCCTGCTGTACCTTGAGACGTACTGCTCATTCTCTCGTGCAGCCGATTGCTTGCGGCGGGGTTTGGACTGATAAAGCTCCCGCCCTATCGTGCAAAAGCGCCTGCCTGACAGTGACCCGGTAATTTGTCATTCTGACATGTCTCTGACTATCCGCATTTTACGTTTGTTTGTTGTTCAATCCCAACTCGTCCGGAGTCGTTATGCCGTCAGACCGTTTGTTCTAGTGCGCGTTTGCGTGTGTTTCTGCGTGAGTTGTGAGGCCAACATTGTGCACGTTTGCTTGCAACTCCACGCCCGCATTGAAATGGTAACCAATTCCCTACAACCGTCAATGTGCGTTCGTGTGTGTCAATGCAAGCGACTGTCCACCCTTTCACGGCAAACCATTCCAATGCCGATCTCAGTGACATGTGAGGGCGGCGAGAAGACAATTCAAACGATTTGTCCAAGCTGGTTGACAGATTGCTAATGACGTGCAATATAAGACTCAACGGGACCCGTCTTTGTCAGGCGACTGCATCGCCCTGTGACCCAGTTGGATTTCGCTATTTGCCGTCTCTATACACCACTCGCGGCGTCGGCTATCATACGCCTTTTTCAGCATTCCTATAGGAAGTTAGCCACTCAGTATTGTGTGAGTTGCCCTTTATAGAGCGGTGGCATTCGCTTAGCAATCTATGGCTGATCATTAGTTTGATTGCGTCCCGGTAGCAAGCAAGCGAATCTGGAAATTGCCATGTGAAAAGCTGTCAACTAATCGTCAGTAGTGTAGTGAATCGGGAAACAAACATTACCGACTTTTTTTACTCTCTGTCCGCCAGTAGTACGACCAGGACTTCCGTGTGCTACTTATAAGTTGAAATGAATCTCAAGCTTTCCCAAGAAAGAAATTCAAAGGGAAAAATAGCGAAAAACAATTTGGTCCAACAGAAAACTGATTCTATCCCAAGTACACTCAAAAATGATTACCTAACCCCACAAACCAGTAACAGAACAGGTGTCCTGGACCGCTTTCAGTGCGAGTTTAGTTCAAACAATGATCCTATAACTAGTCAGCAACTCTGCAGTGATGTTCACACATTATTATCTTTGGGCACGATACCTTCTTTTGATGAGAAATTTCTCACATGATTTGAGCAAATCCGTATAGCTTTCAAGGAGAATTTCATCATATCGTTTTGGCTTACATTTTCAAAATAGTTAGTTACTTTGAAGATGGTTCTGCGTACGTAGAATTTATGACCACATTTATCCGGACACATTCTTCCATTTCGGATAAAGGGTGAACATGATGCTCATCAACATAGGTCACTCACGTAAACGACAGCTGCTACGTTTCGTATCGAACATTAGCGATCACTGGACTACGTATTCATTTTATTTGTTTTGGGCATCGTTTCAAATACGTCCTCCAGGGGAACGGACCTTCTGAACAAATCTGAAATCGTTCTTCCCGAAAAGGGTTTGTTCATGAGGGGACAGAGCCTAACTAACCACTCAGTCTCACGATAACACCTCAGAAACATGACTAAAGCGTCCATTCAGGGAAACAATCCGCTCCTTCCTTGCAAGGCTTATTATCGCATTGAGTCTTTTCTTAGAAAGTTTCTGTCTGTGAGTACATCCGTAACTATGTCTCTGGTGCAAAGTTTCGAACCGGGAAATGTGTCTCCCATCCACATTCTTTGGGCGTGCTCACTGCTGTTTACGCTTCCCTCCTACAGTTCCAGAGGACTTCAATGACCATTTAACGAAACAGTTTCAACTTAAAACCTTCCAAGAACTGTACTATTTCAGGCGAAGTCCAATTTAAATAGACCATAAATCAGCAGTTTCAGGGCGACCGTATCTAGTCACTTTGCCGAAACCAAACTTGAGGAAACTTATTTCTGCTGGTCTCACTGGATAGAATATTCTAAGCGTTCCAAATCCATTGGCCCAGCATAGTGAGAAGATTATTCAGAAATGTAATTCACTCACGTGACGGAAGGCAGCGTCCAAGTTTGTGCTCTTTCTGATCAAACAACGGCTTCATGCTAGAGGCTGTTTCCTGTAGTCCATTCTTACGAAGCAAATGGTTCCTGCTTTAAGTAGTTTCACTGTTAAGAGACGCAAACGCCAGTTGAACACTGCTGGGCTGAGAAAAGAGTCTGATGAGATAGTTATTTGGAATATTTTTGTTCTTGTGAACTTGTAGTCATTTCTCTTTTAAAACTTTGGTCATACATTCTGTTTTATTGGCCTCATTTTACGCAACCACCCTGAGCGTACTCATACCATTGAAATACATTTGCCCCCGTATTTACCTCAAAGTCAACGACCGTCCCTAGACCAAGCTCCACAACATTGGTTCTTCATTTCAATCATGTGATTCAATAATCAGCCGTTCATTCCCACTTGGCGAATAAGGCTACCTTGAATGACAAAACCCGTGGTAACAAAACCTCGACGAACGACTTGCAAGAGTTTGAAAACTAGTAGCTTACTTCGTGAAATCTGCTTTTGAAGATCCATGGTGAAATTCAGCTCTGCAAACGCTTATACCGACACGAAGGGAATCAGCATTCACTGTAACCAATAGGCGAGAATCCCCTCTTGGGAGACATCCGTGAGGTTTATGTGGTAAGTGGTTTGACAACAGAAAACTTCGTCCACTCTAAAAGATATTCGCATTACCGTAGTATACGTAGCAGTATGACAACCGTTGGGCCGGCATCTGATACGGACCCGCCAGGCAAACAGTAGTTGGGCCATGAATGCGGGTGCATAATTGTACTAACACACACGGCTTGCGTGCTGTTGGATTTTCTGAATGTCAGCGAGTGAATAGGATGCGAATCCGAAGTAAAATGATCAATGGAAATTCTCGCAGAGGTCTGTTGAGAGCCACTGATCATCCTAAATGTGGTAGTAAATATACTGTAAGTATTTGGCTTTTGTGAGCCATTCTAGGGTAATCCAGACGAAAAACAATTATTTTATAACTATGCCAACTCTGGTTAGGGCCATGACAGTCTCCGAATTTGAATAATTCTGTATTTGACTGGTCTTAGTTCCCGTAGTGCCTTGTGGATCGCGTGGTCTCTGGTGAATTTTCGGAAACTATGCAAGTCAACAGCTTCTGTTAATAGGAAGCTATTCGTACGAAATACCTCCCAAATTCAGACTTTAGCATATCTGTGCGGGTCGTACCAACATAGTTGATATTATTTCGCATAGAAACTCCCAAAATTCGAAGTTTGCTTTATTTAAACAAGTATTTGGAGCAAAAAGCCTCAGTGCGCATCGGCTAGAACAGATTGGTCGATCCTGAAAAAAGAGTCGTATTTCACGCTGTTTGGGGCTCAACTGGTTGATTCAGCAGAACTGCATAAGCTCAGCCAAACAATCAGACCAAAGCCTACCGCACTACATTGTTAGTTCATACGAGGTTACGTGAAATCAGTTTTGGCTGCGGAGCTAGAATCCGTTCAGAACTTGAAGTTACCAACACCTTCATCATCAATAAGCTTCAGTAGAATTCTTCTCGACGTCAGTTTGTTATTATCGATGGGGCATATCGTCACCCTTTTTATTTGGGCGAACGGTTGATTCAGCGCGGCATATAGTACGTTTATGGCTACATAATTTCGTCGTCGTTTCACTAGGTGACAAAGCTTGATGAAGGAAATATTCTTTAGATCCTTGCGAATGTCAAGACATGCTTTCGTTTTAAGTATAAGTAACGCTTCTCTAATGCTCAGTTTCAGCGCGGTACTCTCCTATCAATAAATTTTGCTGTCGTCAAATGTCATAACTCGTTTCCAAACCGTTATAAGGCTAGCTGGAAGGATAATTTATCCTAGGCTATTTAAGATCTTGGGGTGTCGGCGGGTTCCTTCGCACAAATTTGCAAAAATTATGCAGTAACCTTCGGTTTGTATTGCGTCTTGTGGTGAATTTTGATTTGGTTTGGTTTCTTGCCAGATTTATTTGTGACAACCAAGTTGCTAAGCTGCTTCTCACAGTAGATTGTCATTATTCCTAATTAGTATTTGACCATCCATTCATTTATCCCTTCTCTGTTAACCAGATGACCACCAACAAGCCCACAGAAGGACAGTCCATAAAATAGTATGGAAGTACTTCCAGCAGCTGCACCAAAAGTGACCACTAAAACGAATTCCACGGCGCTTGAATTCTCACTAAACGAAAATACTGCAACATCAACTATGGGGTTGGAGGCCAGTAACCCAATCAGCCCACTCACTACTGCATCTGTGTCTCCAGAATGCCAGAAAACGCCTAACCTAACGACTCGTACGCCACAGTATCCCAGTCCGCCGATTCTTCCACCATTGAATTTATCCAGTCTACCAAACACTCCTACCAGCGGACCCAATACGGATTTATCTCCATTAAGTAAGCGCCCTTCAAGTGCCGAAATTCTCCGCTCACCGGGTGAAAGACAAGTATGTGGGTCTGGTGCGTTGCACACCACACAACTCGAACCCGGAGAGAGGGCAGTGAAAGAGGCAGAGGAAGTCAACGTTGAGTCCGATATTTACCAACATGGACCAACTAACGTACAAAAATCTATTGCATCAGTCAGCAAAGTCACGGAACCAAGGGAGGATGGAGCTATCTCCGACTGGGCACAGGCGTTGCAACAGCTAGCAGCATTCTGCTACAGCAGCAAAAAACCACCTGATGATTGTCAACGAAGCTGTGATGAATCCCTTGCCAGTCAACTTTTACCAGAGCCCATGAACACATTTCAAGCCATGCTGGCTAATATGGGCCAGCTGCTCCTCAGTTCTCAGTTTCCCAATCCATCTTCAAAGGTATCTAAAGGGGGATCACATGACACGAACCCACAAGACTCTCCCTCACATAATTCAGTGCGACATTACGAGTCACCAAACTCACTCCAAATGCCAAATTTCCCTCCAGCTTCTCCTCTTCCAACAAGTTTTGTGAATGGCACAGAACATAGTCCTTCTGCATTCAAACCACAGAACGCCGATTTAAGTAATCCACAGTCGTCTCTGGCTTTGACAGCATCCTTGTTAGCAATGATGGCTGTGCAAAAACCAGATGGTCATGGAGTTCATTCGAATTCTTTCTTCACCTCACCCATGATTTCGAACACATCTTGCTCGAGCACATTATCTTCGACAATGACTCCTAGTTTACAAAGTCTGTTTGGATCCAACTCGACACAACCACTGTTTAATGCCGCAGACTCCGCATCTACGAAACATCCTGGACCCAACCTCACTGACGGACGTGACCTACTCTATCAGCTTGGGCAGCACCTGATGGCAATGGCCACCTGTTCGACATCAGTCGATTGCATACCCAAGTCATCCAATGAAATGGGGTCGGCTTCCACGTCTGGAGCAAATAATTCTGGGCTTGGATTTCCTTCCGGTCAACTTCCTTTTTTATCCGATTCAGTGTCCTCTTTCATCAACACGAAGATGTTCCCATCTCCAGCTGCCCTTCAAGCCCAGGGACATGTGTCTTTTCAAGATGTACCAATTACTACCTCGCAAGACAGGCGGACTTCCAACTTCGGTGTTCCTTTGCAAAGTATGGGATTTGACAAGAATTTGCCTCATTTGTCTACAGGTGGAACGGGACTTAGCGGGATTTCAATGCGTGGTAATCAGAAATACAGTGCTTATTATCAGCATCAGCGTAAACAAGGTTTTTCACTTGGTGTTACAGGCGATTTCAATAACCCGAATCAAAGCCGACGACAGGCTACCACAAATCCGTTATCAAACCCACGCTATGGTGGTCGAAGATTCCGTAGTGGTTTTGGTGGTGCCACACCCAGTATGGTCGGACTGGACGCGCGAGGTCTTCAACGTCTGCCTGGTGTGAGGGGTCCGTCTAACGCGGTTGGAGGGTCCATTTACGCGAATTTTCGGGGAGGTTCCTACAAGCATTCATTGACCTCTCCAGGGTTGATCTCCGGTCATGTGAAATCCCATGGGACAGTAGAATCCACGAACCCGTTGGCTACAGCTGGTGCGGCGGCAACGTCATCTGCTGCGGATCACGCACCCACGCCCACCCGACTGCGAGACACAGCTTTTCTATGTAGTTGTGGAAAAGACTTTGAAAGCCTGTATGTCTTCACTTTGCACATGAAAGACACGGGACACAAGCCAAAAAGTGATCAGTCTGAAAGGGATATTCCAAAGCTGGTCCGTGGGCAAGACATGTGGATCAACAGTGAGACTGAGCAGACACGTGAGATACTTCGGTGCATGCGATGTCATCAGTCGTTTCGAAATTTACCCGAGCTGACAATGCACATGATGAAAACGAATCACTATTCGGAAATAGTTTACAATGATTCCGGCAGGTTAGTATTTGTCAACCCAGATGAACCCCGTCGCGGCTCTGGCACATCCTCTGGTTCCACATCAATCCATATGTCCCCATCGAAGCTTCCTGTATGTAACCTTAGTGGAAAGCGAAGTTCACGAACCTCAACTTCCGGTCATACTTCAGTTACTGGCTCCACCTGGTCCAATGGTCTACAGTCCCCCGACTCGGCTGACAGCAGCTCGACGCTAGAAAGACAGGAGAACCCAACCTCTGCTGCTGAGAACAACCGAGAGTTGACTAAACACAAAGATTCAGGTGAACACAATGCATCGGATCCTAAGCAGTATCAACCATGGAGGACGTTGAAGCAAGGAAAGATCCGGAAAATTGAGACTAACAAACCTGAAACCGTCGAGGCTTCTGGGCATGAACATTTGGATGACGTTGGTGCACCTAGTACTTCCTGTCAGAGCCCAACACGCGAATGCTCCATTTCTCCAGAACCCCCTGATCTCAGAAAAGCAGCGGGATCACCGTCGTCCACTGCTTCAATCAAAGCAACAGTCCCGGAAATCTCTGACTGCTCAGTTGAGCTCCAGAGTCAGAAATTCGAAACCAGTGTGCTTCGCCAAATTGAATCTTTTGTTCAGAACAGCCTACAAGGTAATGCCCGAAGCTTGTCTGTTAAAGTCGAAAACTGCAGTTCCAACGCATCTCAGCTATCTTCACCGCACTCAGTGTCCACGGAATTCGGTCCCAACGTTTCACTTCCTAACAGCTCAGCATCACAGCTATCACCAGCCGCAAGAAAACGAACTTATTCTGAAGCTAACCTATCTGGGCACTGTTCTCCTGTATCCAGTTTGACAGATGAACTAGAGGTCAAGTTGAAACACACACCCTCAACATCACCTGATAAGCGTGTTTCAATGACCTCCCCAATATCCACAACGGTTACGAGCAGCAGTGATTCATCACAGTTGAGTGAGAATCCTCTTTCGTCCCTGCAGAAGCTTGTCGATACAACACACAAGCCGGTCCACCCAACGGCTGCATTTTCCGCTTCAACCTCTTCGACTCTTTTTGTTTCTTGTAGTCCATCAACACACTCTTCGAAGCCGCCAACTGCTTTGCGTTCCCCCTCTGGTCCAGCAAGTTCAAATGTACGCACACCTTACACTGCGAGTGGTAAGACACCTCTCTCTAGCGTACTAAGTAATGCCTCAAGTTTCACGCAACTAGTTTCACCAAGCTCTGAAAATGACAACATCACCCCCGCCTTGTCGGCGTTGTATGCGTATGTAGAAAAGTCCTCGCCATGTCAACCCAGAGAGCTGCACAATGACTTTGCCCATAATAAAGAAAGCCTAGGTAGACCGCTTCCTTTTCCAGGAGGACCCTGCGCGGAGAACAGAAGTTCTCCTCATAAGGTGAATTCACCTGACAAGGCAATGAACCCAGCCTTGCAAGCATTGTATGCTGCCGCCATGTCAACTGTTGCCGCGCAGTACCTAAACTCAACATCTCCAAATAATATGCGACTTTCTACTTTGCCGGATCCCTTGAATTTATTCAGGCAAGCCGCTTCGAACTTTAAGAAGGCTTTTGAGTCATCTACAGGGTCATCTTCACCATCAAAGACCGAACCCACAAACACGTGGATGAAAATGTTGCAAATGCTTGGTGGATTCCAAAACGGTCCTAGCTGGAATGAGCAAACATACTCAGAAACACCAGAGCCTCCAGAAGTCAGTTCACCCACTCACATTTCGTCAGTTTCCCCAAGACAATCTTCCTCCACTCCAAGTGGAGAGAACCGAATAGGGGTTGATTTCCTTCCCGGAGGAAATGACTCTAGGACCAACTCTCCTGGATCCAACACAGGCAGAGCTACTAAACTTGATCCGCCGCCATGTAAAAGTCCGCCGTCTATGTCTGTCCTTGGAGTGCAAACAAGCGGTTTTCGTTCAAACCTCCCCAACCCTCCATCTTCTAGGTACCCGCCCCCAACGTTGTCTGTCCGTCCACTTGGAGCCACCAATGGTCCAGGTAGTCTCATGTCAACAATGATTACCAAAAAAGCAAAGTGTCACTTCTGTGGGAAGCCATTTGCTAACAAAGGACAGGTTCGCCTACATATCAGCAAGAATAAATGCCCTTGTTTGCTACAACAGTCATGTCATGTGGCTGCATTGGCCGCGGCTTTTGGATCAGACTCACGTGTACTAGCCAGTAATCCTTCAGCTTCCGTTCCTCATTCACAGACTCCTGGTAAACCCATCGTTTCCAGCCCCCTCAATGCCGATTCTACTCCGATGTCAACTGGACTACCGTTTACGAATTTCCCCACACCACATCGCTCGCCTAGTACCAAAGACTCGATAGAAATACCATCTGCATTGAGCTTACTGAAGGAAAGGTTTCAAAATTTTGATCTTATGCACCAGCGCCAAAATAATGGATCTTCAGCTGGACCCGGCATATCCGACACAAACCTGAATACCAGTCCATTTCTTTCAGCATTTACTTCTCTCCCACATGGTGCCTCGGAAACCGACCGGCTCTTCTCCAATCAATTTTTCCCGCCAATAAGCAATAAGGTCGGTCAGTGGAACAATGGAAATGTAATGACAAGTCCGGTTCCCACCAGTAAATTACCAGCAAGCTATCCCGGAGTTGGCGGTTTAGGTAGTACAACGGCTGCTGCAAATGCGAATCATCTGGCTGCTATGGCTCTTCTTGCTCAAACGCTGGCACAGATCACGTCATCTCAACTCGCCAGACCCCCTACCAGTGAGAATACAACCGATACCACGACCAGCTTGTCAAACCCCGTTTCACTGAACCTTTCACCGAGTATGATCGATCCGAGGAACCCGTTCCACTTGATGAATCCTGCAAACTTTAACTTGGACCTACTGTTAAACCAAGTCAACTTTGCCAAACAGTTAAACCACTTCAATTGGAACGAGCAATCTCTTGATGGGAATCTAACGAATTCGACCAATATGTCGGCGGGGCACTGATAATTACGGTCGATATATATGTGGTCTTTCTAGATGTATGCCGAAGAAGCAACAGAACAACTGTGGTCATTCGGGCCACTTCGTTTTACATTTCATTATCTACAGTCAGAAGCTAGGCAACACCCGGAAACGTACAATATCTTTACCGAATGTATGATCTGTGCCCAGTGCTCTTCGTTTTTTTTATTCCAGCCTGCTAACAGTTCCATGCCACACTCGATTGTTTCCAAGGCGCCGAGTTAATGTAACTCCATGTTTTACAGCATTTACTCCTTTGTTTGTTTTGTTCCTTCTTTCGAAATCAATCCCCAAATTAAAGTGAGTACAACTTTGACTTCCGGATGTCGTTTCCGTACTAAAAATCCTTTCACGGACTACCAATATCCAAATGGACTGTGCCGGCCAGACAATGAAATTTGCACTGAGGTGTAAATAGTTTATTTTAGTTCTAAAGACTCGAGCTATTTGTGATCATTCCTCATTTATGTGAACTGCTTATTGTAATATTTTGGTCACTGATAAGCGTCATCCTCTGCACAATCCAATCCAGATAGGTGTGTTGATCTGGAATGCGATGGCTTCCTTTCTTTCTATTTACCTGTTCTATTCGACCAAAATTGTCACTAATGCGCCTCCCTTATTGTCCAGTTCATGTACAAAAAAGCAACAACGGTGAGCTATCATCAGACTCTTTGTAAATAAGCACGTTCTCCATTTTGGAAGACTGAGTTTGTTAATCTCTGCTTATTACAGATATTAAGACAAGTCATTTATCGACCAGAATTTGCCACTTCTGTTGTAAAATATATATAGCTGGGTGTGGAGGGAAGGTTGGGAGAAGGAGTGAGGTTTGGCGCTCAGTGTGTCTAAATTCTGCGAGACGATTTTCCAAAGGTCTTCATCTACTGCGTGGGATTAGTTTGTTAGATCCGACATATGTTTCTGCCACTGTACTCGTTCGACAGTTAATTTGTTAGTAATGAGTTGGAAAAACAAAAAATCTTCAAAATTCTTGCTGTAAAATTCCAGATCTCGGCTTCTAACATTGGATGCAAGAACATATATTCCAAGGTTCGACAGAGTCTTCAGTAGGGCACAAGAAAAAGGGCTTCGCGGCAATAAGCCTTGTGACGGATCAAAACAAATGAACAGCTCTTGAACATTGTACGATACCGTCTTCAGAGTTATGGTAAAACTTGGCCAACGAACAGTCTTTACGACGAATGAATTCTGTAAATGAATTGGGGTCAATCGTTCGGTGAACTATGTTAGCATATATTCATTAACGAAGAACATATTCTAAGCGGAGTCAAGTCGCATTTATGACTTCCGTATTGCTCAGAATCTGCGCGTAGTGGATCGCTGAGGATGTTTCTCAGGTCATATCATAACTGAAGTTCTGTGGTCTGCAGTAAGATGCTAAAATACAGCATACAAATGCACTTTACATTTCGACTCAAATGGTTACGCATGAAGTACTGTGTTATTAAGGCCTAAGTTTATTCTCTTGTTGAAGGTTCTGCTCTTCCAGATCTGAATTACTGCCCCTTTGTTAAAGGTTCATGAGCCTGATGCGATTGAGTTATAAATAAGTGAATCCTAAATTAAATCCATTTTTATATAGACACCTTCGGCCTGGCGGTGGAACGCCACTCGGTCATCTTTGGTCCTATAGAAGATTTTGCTAGTCTGGCGGTGTTACTAAGGCCATTCCATTCGAAAAATCAGTGACAAGCTGACTTGTTGTTGCAAGTGCATCAGTTGTGCACTTGTATCATTCTCTAACGAATGTTACTGTTACTGGTCAATGAGAACAATTCCAGTAAGATAATTATATCAAACTTCCGGATCTGTCAGTAGTTAAATATGAGAACGGTAGATTTCCCTTACAACAGGGTCAATCCTGCTGGTCCGAGAGTCTACCAGATCGACCCACCTGTTAGCAGGTTTATTCCGAACCGCTAACCATGACTTGGAAACCGCAGAACATGCTGGAATAGAGGCAGATTAAAAATGTGGGATTATCTGAAATTTTATCTCAAGATCACAAGCACAAGCGGGGCTTATCTGTTACATTGATTCGTGAGGTATTCCAGAGAATGACATCACTTGCATTTGTTTTCACAAGGTTGTTTAATTTAGGGACCTGACCGAGTTGCTTGTATCAAGAGGTTTGGCGCTAACATCCACCAAATGGGCACCGGAAGAAAACAGCATGGTTAAAAGCAGATGAGTTCACAAACACCAGGTCTACGGAAATCAACATGTACTACCAGTAGTGAGTACTAGAAAGGCCCTCGTGTGAACAGAAGAAATGGAAAAATGGACATCTGATGGTAACAGACGCCAACTAGATCAGTAACAGCTTAGTGGTATAATCGGAATTTTAACATACAGGTCTTTGTGGATCATCGATGGCACACATTTCACGAAAATCTAGCAGGCCTTCCGGCTAGCAAAACTTTCTTCCAAGAGGAACTGATTATAAGTGTGCTTAACCCACACCTGCAGAAGGCATGGTGCCGCCATGCTTCAGTCACATTTCAGATCATGTGATCCGGAGCTATCTTCTCGTGTGACTGATCATGAAACGAAAGACCCGTGTAACCTGTAGGATCTTTGTTTGCCTAGAGGTTCTTTTGATGAGCACTGCTAATGACCCCAAATAGAAACGCGACTGCTCCACGTTGATTCCGGTCTTCATCGGCAGAACGAAGTTTCAGTTGAAATTTCAAAATTGCTTCACAACCTGCTAATTTTCAGCCTTCTTAGGTTGTAATTTTTCAACGTAAAAAATCAGTCCATGCCGTCTCCCGGAATGCGAATGTGTTCGCCGGCGCACTCATGTTCAAATTATTAGCGAAAGTTCCATTCGTTAAGGGCATACATGGCTGAGTAAATAATTTCAACTAACGCGTCGGTGCTTCAAGGAGACGAATCTGGACACCCGGAAGTGATTCGGCAACTGACTGCTAACGTGCGGTCTAATCGCAGACTATCTGACAAGCGGCTCAGAATGCGTGACTTGCTCTTATGTCGAAGTGCCGCAGATTTATTTCAGGTGCAAGCATTCTTGCTCACAAATTGCAAACTCCACTGGGTAGTTACTTCAAGAATTTGTCCTTTGGCATACAGTGCCTGGTGAATTTCGAACAACTCATGACAAGTGTGCGTGACAGAGAAAGGAGTTAAGTGTTACATTTATTTTTGAAACATATCTAAGCGGCCTAAAGACCTAGTTGTCTAGTAGGTTGAGGGTCACCAAACCTGAATCGTTCAATCCACCGAACCCTTGGTGTAGTTTGCCATTTAGGCATACTTTTACTATGGCTTGTTCCAAAACTCAAGTGGTATCGAAATTGGTGAGTCCGAAGACGCCTGCCTTGCAGCTTTCTGCGAAATCAGCAAGTGTTAGGACCACCCAGCTTTCCTTCTTTCGGATTCGTGTTTACTGACTGGGACAGGCAGAACCGATATCCAAGAATCAGTCTCTTAAATGCACATGATGTCATTTATATACGTTAACGCGCTTGTCTAAACCAACACGGAAGGTCTATCACAAAACGACCCTATGAAGCTTTACACATGAGTCTCACCATACGCGAGTTAAGTGGTAATTATTGGGAACCAAAATAAGACCTAGTTCGTCATCGTCATCATCATCGTCGGCAGCGTAACATCAGTGTTCAACAGCAAGGCTTCACTGCAGTACTAAGACCTTGTTACATCCGACCTGTATCTATGTCCACAGGGCAAGCAAACGTAGACTAAGGTTTCTGGGGTAAACGAGATCGCAGATCGCTGGCTTGCCATACCAACACCTGAATGACGCAGAGGTACATTAGAAGGAACTAAATAAAGCAGACCAACCTGATGAATAACAGAGGTGCATCCACATGGTTTTGAGAGGTTTTCCTAATAAGGGATTTCGTTACAAATGGGTTTCGCAAACAACGAAGTGTTGAGCAAGTGATAATGTGCTTCCGTCTGAACGGCAAAAATCAAATTCCCTGAGGTGGCTGCCGTCTCTGAGAGCTTCCTATCTGTGACAGCATTGATTTATAGACAAGGTAATGAGAACGCATTATTCTGCCAGGCCAAGTGAATTCTGAGGTTAGGATCCCACTAATCGTCTGGTCAATAACCAGAATGGAACAAAACTGGGTATCCTATAGGCCCTCCAATTCACACCCACTCCATGAAGTCACCACTTCAATCAAGTCCCCTTTCCGTATAATCGCATCAACTGAGTAGGAGTTTTTTCCCGTTCTGAGAGATGCTAGTTGTCAAAACAGATACTGTCAACTTGATACTGACGACTGGCCGCTCTTGAGATTCACGCACCGGCTGTGATGAAAGACGTTAAGTTCGTACAAGCTGGTTATGAATACACGAATGGGTGCCAAAGTGTCATAGTGCAGACACATTTGCTTTAATGAAGTGATGCTTTAACGAGCTCGGCATCCTGCGCCACTTTTCAGTTCGTTACCCTACAACACCAGCCAGCAACTTGGGCCGTTGCAATCCGTATACAGAACACTGTGCAATATGATTATAAACAGTTCTTAAGTATCTTTTCATGCGTATGTCTCAAGCCTGCGCATGATGGTAAGGATTTCACAATCCCGAAGACGGACTACTATGTAGCACTAGCTGCCCCCCTGAGAACAGTGTCTTGTAGAAACGATGAAAGCCGCACTGTGTCCCGTCATCTACTTCACGAATACCGGTATCATAAACAGTTGATTCTTACCGAATGAGCGCAAAAACGCAGACGTATTCATGTACGGAGGAAGAAGTGCTACATAGCATACACGTAGTGGGTGTCCTAATGGTCCATTCGTGAGAAATTGGATCCTGTGCGCGGAACAGCTTCGAGCACACTGAGAACAGTCTGTTAGCGTGTCTTAGTGATGATTTCACTGACCTGGTTAGCTGGAACAAAAGCGTATCTAGTGCTTCTTGGTGACACCGTCGGAAGTTACTTTTAAAAGTTTTTCCAATCTACGTTGATAAAAGACGTAAATCAGAAAAAAACTGCTCACACCACGACGACCGTTAAATGCGGTTCTTACAGGGGGAGAAGAGGATGAATGATGGTTCTTACAAATTCTTCGCACTTTTATGTAACTTTTTCCATTGACGATGGATTATGAGGACCTTTCGTCGGTGGAGTATGCCTGTGACGGGTTTTTTAAATGATGTAAATGATCCTCAGTGGACTTGCGATCAGATCGGTGTTTTCAGTGGTGTTACATTCATAGCGTCAGAAGTTAAATTTGTTCCCCTGGTTCGCTCCATCTACGTTAGGCTTGGTCAGCTTGCGCACTGTTTCATCATTCTACGAAAACAACGAGGTTCTTCTCTACAATATGTTTTGTGATGTTAATTGTTGAACCCTCTTAAATGAATTCCTTCTGTACCGATAACATCTGGGTGAGACAACGGTAAAGATCCACGAGATCCCTCATGGATCCCTGGAGCTACTGTTTCATGACTCTCTGTCTATCAAAAGGTCGTCGGAACTGATGGCACTGGTAGAATTTTAGGGAAATCATCGAAATACTACTTCTCCCATCCTTGCAACCACTAAAGGCAGAGGTGAAGTAGGAGATTATCCTGTTTTGCTTTTCAGAACAGCATAGTTGATTTTCCAGACAGCGGTTAAATGCTCAGGTCTCCAGGTCTCCATGATCTTGCTTCTCGTAATTAAAAATTCACACCCATCTGTTCGCAAAAGTCTCCGCCTGCATTCCTCATGTTCAGCGACGGCACGCTGACTTGATGACAGTGGGTCAAGTGCTTGAAACGCGCCGAAATACATGCGACGCCCTTTCATGTCATTCGTCAGCTGCATGCCTACTGTTCTGCAATGTTTGTTCGTACGACCTTGGCCGATCAGACAGCCTGCGGCTGTGACTTCGGTTACATCAATAAAACATTTAAAACTCCTCCGCCCTCTATTTTACAGTGAACCCAATGACGTCCTTCAGCGCCTAGTTATGACTGTAGTTGACAGCTCGTTGATCAATAATGCCAGCATTCTCTCTAAGATAAAGACTTCATCACGACAGCACACGCTAAATCACTTTTTTTTTTTTTTTTTTTTTGTTTTTTATTTTTTTTTTTTATTTTTTTTTTTATATTGTTTTATTTTATTTTTTTTTTTTACATTTTTTTTTTTTTTTGTTCTTTTTTTTTTTGTTATTTTCTTGCTGTTTATTTTTTTTTTTTTTTTTTTATTTTTTTTTTATTTTTTTTTTTTTATTCTTTTATTTTTTTTCCTTTTTTCGATATTTTTTTTTTTGTTTTCTTGTCCTTTTTTTTATACATTTTTTGTTATTTATTTTTGTTATTTTTTCTTTATGGTTTTTTTTTATTTATTTTTATTTATTTTTTTTTTGTTTTATTTTTTTTTTTTTTTTTTTGTTTTTTTTTGTTTTTTTTATTTTTTTTTATTCTTTTTTTTTTTTTTTTTTTTTTTTATTATTTTTATTTTTTTTTTTTTTTTTCTTTTTTTTTTTTCTTTTTTTTTATTTTTTCTTTTTTTTTTTATTTTTTTTTTGATATTTTTTTTTTTTTTTACTTTTTTTGTTTCTTTTTTTCTTTTGTTTTTCTTTTTTTTTTTTTGTTTTTGTTTTATTGTTTTTTTTTTTTTTTTTTTATTAGGTTCTTTTTTTTTTTTTATGTATTTTTTTTTTTTTTTTTTTTTTCTTTTGTTTTGCTTTTTTTTTCTTTTTTTTTTTGTTTTTTACTTTTTTTTTTTTTGTTTTTTTTTCTTTATTCTTTTTTTTTTTTTTTTTTTTTTTTTTTTTTTTTTTTTTTTTTTTGTTTATTTTGTTTTTTTTGTTTTTTTATATTTCTTTTTTTTTGTTTTCTTTAATTTCTTTTTTTTTTTTTTTTTTTTTTTTTATGTTTTTTTATTTTTTTTTTATTTTTGTTATTTTTTGTATTTTGTTGTTTTGTATGTTTATTTTATTTGTTTTTTTATTTTTTTGTTTGTTTCACATTTTTTCTTATTTGATTTATTTTTTGTTTTTTTTTTTTTTTTTTCTTTTTTTTATATTCTTTTTTATTTTTTTCTTTGTTTTTTTTTTTTTTTTTATTTATTTCTTTTGTCTTTTCTTAATTTTTTTTGTTTTTTTTTTGTTTTTTTTTTTTTTTTTTTTTTATTTTTCTTTTTATTTTTTTTCTTTTTTTTTTTTTTTTTTCAATTTTCGCTTATTTTTTTGTATAATTTTTTTTTTTTTTTCTTTTTGTTTTCTGGACACTGCTGACAGGAATCTAGCTTACGGAAGCTAGCTGAACAGGGCGTTTATCCAACCGATTTGCGTCCTGCTTCCCCTGTCATATCTATATTTTCCCTTTTATTTTCCTTACTCTATGATGTGAATGTCACAAACCCAGCTCAGACAAATGTCACATCCCGCTTTGGGTGTATGATAGACGAGCCCGGACAACTGTCAGCCCTGGTCCAGTAGGTTTTTAAAATGCCGACATCACCCTTTGAACCAGTATCCATACTATGTGTCCCATCTCTCTCTCCCTGTCATTCTGTTTTGCCTTTCCACACACATATGCATTACCATACATTGGTTATGCGTGTGCTGCGAACAGTGTCAGTTTAACCGGTACACCGGGTAACAGTTTTGAACAATTCATCAGTGCACTTGACTCTGTCATAAGCTGCATTACAGTAATGCCGCAGTCGTTGGTAGTCGATTTGCTGTCCTCGTAAAACGGTTGTGTAAAGCCACTCCCACCAATGCTACTGTACTGCTTTCGGTAGGACAAAAGATTGAGTTCTTTCATAATAATCGAAGGGGAGTGTTTAGATGCGTGAAATGCAGCAACCGATCCATCTGATAGTTTGGACAGCGGAAGTGCTGGATTGGGTACAAAATTTAGTCAAGATCAAACGGACCGCTCAACGTGACATCTGTACAGATATGGGTACACATGTGTCTGTGTGTACGAACTGAGAATTCAATAAGGAGTGCTGTGTAGCAACGTGTTCCCAATAGTGTTGAGACAATAAGGTGGAGTGAGAGAGACAGCTTACGTGTCCACAAGCCCAAAGGCAAGCAAGCACCCGAAGGATGCGTTTGACAATTTGGCAGGCTCAGATTTGACATGACAGGCGGTCCGCTATTCCAACAAAGGCTGGCGGTACATACATACATACGTGAAATGTATTTATGTGTTGTGAGTTTGCACTGAGTACATACATACAGCTAACATGAATTCTTACATTTATGTGCATACAGGGTAGGGAATTGAAGGCGGCAGACAAACGAACACAAAGGACGCATTAGGCAAAAGGTTGCCTGGTCGACATGACAGCACCGGCGCGCGAACGCACCGGATGATTGATGGATTTAAGCATGCATACGTACGATAAACCCGGACTGTCAACCAGTAGACGCACAACAAGGCATTCCATAAACACCCACAACACATATCAACATCCGATGACAAGCCAAAACGTGTACGCCAGGCAATTAGTCCAAGTGTGGTGGCCGGGTTGATGGTTGTTAGGGTGGTTAATAAGAAGGAGGTTCTACTGCTATCCATCCGGTTGAAGGTAACCAGGAGTTGAAACCAAACCGAAAATGTTATATTTGCACGAAGTTTTCGAATTCTTGGTCGACTGTATTTGATGTGCGTAACTATAGGTAGTATTCTATCCAGGTGACTTCCGTGGGGGACAAGTGGCCACACCTATGTACCCGGCGGGGTAGAAGGACAGCGAGAGTGATATACAACCACAATGGGCTGACAGGTTGCTTGAACGGGACCTGCGTAATTCCCCAAAGTGACAATGAAATATGCCAACAAACAGGCGTAGGGAGACACTCAACAGTAGAGTCGGACAAAGAGTCGGTCGGGTTGGTGACATCGAACCGAAGAGACACGTACTGACACGCTCTCCTCTCCTCTACACGCACACACGTATTACCATGGGTTTGTTAACACACACACGATTGAAAAGCTATGCTCTCCATCCCTGTTTGGCCTTTTCGCATTAATCATTTGTAGCTTTACCAAGAAAGGCGTAGATAATAAATCAGTTGTTCTCGGCTAGGTGTTTGTAAGACGAGGAATGTGCAAGCAGGCAGAACGAATTTTTATCATCACTCTATCCCTAACTTTCACTGACGTACTTACTGTCTGTGTTTGCGTCGTACTGTTTTCCTTTTAAGCAGGAGCCAATAATTCATCTGTGTAGTGAGTGTTTTTTGACTTTGGTGGCGGCAGAAACATTTATTGCTGGTGTAGCACCACATAGTTGCGAATACTTAGGTAAACTATCCAGCATGAACTGGACGTGAATCAGGTAAGACTGACGAGGAAGTTTGAAAACAACAAGTCTCGCTAATCTGTCCTCGCTATGGTTTCATGTGAAACAAATATTGTCTACTCTGTTGCTGAGGTAGATACCAATCCTGAAGAAAATTCTACAGCTCTTAGATGAAATTGTTTCAGAATGAAAGCTATTCATTTCTTGCTTCAACTAATTTGATTTCATGTCAAATTATGGCGGTACCTGTCAGACAGACTGGCTTCTCCTCTGCTGATTAACGACGTCTCCTTTTCAGTCGGCAGAATTTAGATTCTGTTTGTGGTCCACAGCGTCTGGTTGATTTTGGCCCATCAGTTCGAAATTTGTGAATGGTAGACTGAACAACAATTATCATGTGTACAATCACCGGAAATATTAGTCGGCTGGTTTCCGTTAAAACAAATCAATGCGAACTAGTTACACTGAGCATCGAACTCTACCAGTGACTGACAAAAGACTTCGGCACTTATTGTGGAAAAATGATGCTCTTTCTGCAATGCAGGTAAATATGAGTCCGCAGTATTTCTGCATTGTGAAGATACTTTCGGATAAGAGAGACCATAACGTTTTCAATACACTTCTGAAAACTAAAGACCTAATTCTTTGTCCTCGAGTTTACGTTGAGTCTGCCCGTGATGCCACTCAGCATGGTACTTGGAACTGCAATGCATTTGACTTCTTTAATGTAATTATCGAGATCATCAGAGGCCTACCCTTAAACGTTCAGGGTAGGCCTTGTTGCGCGATACTACATCTCTAAATTAAACGGGAATAGCCTTTTCTGCTGGAGGTGTAATGCTAGAATTAAGAGGCAATGAAAGCCTACAGCTGAAAGCCAGATGGCTTGTACGTCAATCACTGTTTTGGTTCTCAGTCCTGACTGTGACATTAGCTGACACCACATTTTAAACCTAGGAAGCAGGGTGCACCGAGTTCTATTATCGGCTTCAGTGCGAACTGAGAACTAACTCACTCCTTAAGTTATCGATCCTAATAAACAACCTGTGTCATAGTACGTGGGATACACTCATTTGCATACCAATTTAGTTTTGACGGGACACTCACCTAGAACCCAGCTGAATCTCTTGTTTATGATATTTCTTTGAGCAAGTGAATGTGCTGTACCAGGCAGCTTCATGTTTCAGTTGGCACGATCTTCGAGATATCGTGATAAATTGTATAGATGTAAAGCATCACTCATAAGGTTGCTGAAAATTTTTCGACAGCCCACGACTACTTTCACCCTTCTTAGGGCTCATTAGGTAGGCGCAGTCCCCGAGTCCATCTTATGTTTTACTTGAACCCAAATTGCATGAAATTAGCGAAGTCCCCCGTTCATGATGTTTTTTCCGCAACCTTATGAGTAGTGCATTACATCTATGCAATATGTCGCGATATCTCGAATATCGTACCATCTGAAAAGTGAGGCAGCGTGGTGCAGCAAATTCAGTTGCTTAAAAAACATCATAAGCGAGAGATTCAGCTGGGTTCCAGATGAGTCCCCCGTCAAAACCAAATTGGTATTGTAAATGGATGTATTTTGTTAATTTCGTGCGCTTCTGTGTCATAGCCGTTTTCTTCCGAGAGGATTGCCGTGCCATTGGTAAGTTATTACAGAAGAATAAGTGCTGCAATAGTCATTACCCTAGCCTACTCTTATCACACTCACGTGATAATGTGAGTTTATGGTCTTGGTGGATCAGCTATTTTACGCCTTGTTACGGTTGAACTGACCTGAAGATTTCATTTCAGATGGTGACTGATGTTCAGCAACTGAGTGTTCAGGGGAATTATATTGTACAAGGCAATAAAATTACGTCAAACAAGGAAAAGGATGCAAGAAGGCATATTTCAGCACAGTTTTGTGGTCTTTGTGGAGAGATATTTCAGGGGCCTTACTGTGAGATAGCGGGGTTTCACAAAAAATCAGGGGATATACCATTAACACTGTTGAGTTAGTGCGAAAGGTCACACTCAACTCCACATGACTAGCCACCAGCGTAGATCCGACAACACTGAGTGGAACCCATGGGATTTGGGTAAACCAGGCAGTAAATAAAAGGTTAACCGGGGCCGCTGGATACAAAAGCTCAGATATGTAGATCTAATGAACTGAAGGGTGTTGATTATGGGTGGTGACAAGCTATCAACTGGGAGCTGGTTTTGATTACCTGATTGGAACAGCAAAACACAATCTTGACATTTTGGGACATCCAAGGCTATACGAAACAGAGTAGCTCGCAAATTCACTAGAGATTCTGTATTTTGACACCTATGATTGACCACACTGTCCTCAATACCAGCACATGGCATCACGCTCAGACAAGCCAAAGTCCTGAAGACTGGGTTCGTTCCATAAGAAATTCCTGTGTGGATTTCTATTGATGATAATTTCCGACCACTTGGACATGTGAATTTAGCTTGG
The DNA here is from genome assembly GCA_004794785.1 of Opisthorchis felineus. Classification (NCBI taxonomy): domain Eukaryota; kingdom Metazoa; phylum Platyhelminthes; class Trematoda; order Opisthorchiida; family Opisthorchiidae; genus Opisthorchis; species Opisthorchis felineus. Next base: position 223,422 of record SJOL01006373.1, on the reverse strand, counting down.
TCGGCAGTACATTTTCGCACAAGCTTTAATAAGCTTTTTTCCTTGGATCAGAGACAATTCACAGTTGACGAAGAAAATCGTGTAGTCCGGAAATACTTGGCCTGCAAGTCTAGTATTTCTGCTCAGTAGCGAAGAAACACAATGCACAGGATAGTCCAGCTTAAAGTGCACTGATAAGTATCTCCAGATACTTGGCCGAAATCTGTCGAAAGTGTAAGTTTAGGCTGTTGCGCACGGAACCTATATAAGCTGGTCTAGGGCAATCATCGGTTTTTCTGCCGGCGGAAAACTGAAAAAAAAAACAGAACACAGTGCTCCTATGTGCAATGAGGACATCCATATAATTCGAGCCAGACGGCTGACACAAGGTGTGGACCACAGGATTTCGGCTGAAGAATATTCCCATGCTACTTCTTGTTGGTATTATCAATGGAACCATTCCCACATGTGTTACGGGAAAGTCTAAAATTGCCAACAGATCAACCTGGTTAGTATAATCGTGAGTTTCACACTGCAGCTCAGGAGTTTCCAAGTTACGTCTCTGCCACTTGGTATCGGGTGTGAAACAATATATTTTCTCCCTTTCACAAAACACCGGCCAAAACAAAGTGGAACGCCAACACTATCGAAATCGGATACTGATGCATACACCTGCGTACGTGTTTTCAAAAGAAGCTCATTTATTTTTAGATATTGTCCTTCCAGCAAACACAACTGTGTTGAGCACAAGAAATATTGGCAAAAACTTTGGTCATAACTAAAACATTACGATGGTACTTTCTCAGCATTTGATAGATTCTATGGTAAGTCGACTATGTGGCGAATTATGGTTTAGGTTCCAACTTTTGTTAGGAAGATCCGTCACCTTTTCACGTCCAGCAGGGGACCAAAACAGAGGAAACATCCCGGAATTATTACACATGTTACCGGTATGCTAGTGATTCTGTTGTAAACCACTTCGGCGGTTGGTCTTCGACTGAAGACCAAACATGTCTGGAGTGTGGAAGAGATTGGTATGAAGGCTGAGGTGATTTTATTATCCTGATTTGCCGAGTCAGGTACGTAAACTGAATCCTATATCAGAAAATAATTCTGTGGGAAGCATTTTGAAATCCGATCAGTTGCGAAGCCAATTGTTCGGCTAGGAGACCTCATCCAAACTTATTCACTACGTCACTGCCGTTCCCAAATCCTACTTAAATAAACTGTCATCAGCCTTGTCATGCTTCAGTTCAATGACTTAACTCTAGCGGAATTTCAGCTGGATTTTACAAGCTTTTTACAGAGCCGGAACAGGTTTCGTCCGATCCTGTATGACTCTTCAAAAGAGACTTTTAGGTATGTCTAACGACTCACATGGATTAGTAACACATGAAACTTCAGAGGACAGAGTGATCTGTGATGTTACTGCGCTACGACAGGATGTATGTGGATGGATCAGCCAACTTAGCTGGGTCCATGTCAGTACCTGAAATGTGCGAATTCAGAGGTTGAATTTGACATCCTGTTACAATTTCTACTTGCTTTCATTCAACCTGTGAAGCAATTTCGAAATGTTGACAGCGAAAATTTGAACAATACTTACCAGGTCTGTGTTGGTTGTATGAGATCTGAACTGCTTTTCGTCCACACGCCCCGTGGCAAGTTTCGTTGTCCAGTCGTCATGACAAAGTGGTGCAACCGACGTCCATCTGCATCACTGTGACTATTAACTACTTAACTTCCAGAGTTCGCTTATCCACAAAGGATGGGAATCTCAGGATCTGCCTGATTAAATGATAGGAAACTATTTGGTGTTGGTTGCACTCACATTCATACCTTCACATTTATAATGGAGGTGGAATATGATTGAACTGGATGAGTAGATGCTGACAGTGAGCCGAATGACTGAGTGAGAAAAATGTGAACAATACGGGGTTGTCGTTTCTTACAGGTTCAAATAACATTATTGCGGCACCTTTGCCTTCACAGCTGACAAGCTGTATGACTGATGGATTTTGGATGGAACTTAGATAAGGAGTCAAAGAGCAGGGATTTGAAGCTTTCAAAGGGTGGGTTCTTGGGCGTACCAAAGATATGAGTGTCCTGCACGAAGCATAAGTTCGAGGTTGGACACAGCAAATAATTCTTTGAGAAAATGGAGCCTAAAGCTGAGTTGTCTTGTCAGTCTGTCTGTCCGTTTTGATATGCGAGTCGTCAAATGAATGAGCATTCCCAGCCCCTGATAATCAATAAGCAAAATCACTGCTGCCAGACACAGGATAGCGCGCGACTTCCTGAGGAACCCGTTATAATCTCGAAGAACTCCTGCTGTGTGCCTTAGAAAGCAGGTAAAAATGTTAGAGACTACTTCGTAGAGCCAAACACAACAAGTTCCTCATTTGTGGCAACAGCAGCCATGCTCTGTATTCTCGAAAGATTCTGGTGACTCATGAATTGGACCAGGAGTAATCCCGTAGTCTAATGAACCTGTTTACTTTTCAGCTAAATTCCTCAAGTTTCACAAAGATTCTGGGTTTCTCACTACATTTCTTAGTTGTCTCTACACATGTTCCCGACCCAAAACATATATTGCATCCACAACGCTGCACTACTATCAAAAGTAACCTATTATCTCTGTTTTATACCCCTTAATTATTACTCTACCGTCTCTTCCAGGTTATCTTATCGAGCACACTGTCAGTTGGTGTAGTACTGGTCTGATTAAATGTTGTAGACAAATAGTGTTATGGGCAAATGTAGTTATGGGGACGTGTCGATGGTTTCAAACGTGTTCACAGGAACTTGTAGAACCGCTTGTGAATGCAGTTCACATAAGGCTAAGCTTTCTTAGGTTCCCGCGTACTTAAACTTTTGGTAGTGTAGACTAGCTTGAAATAACGAGAAGTGGCAGTTCCAGTTGGAAAATTGTGAACTGGGAATGTTTACAGGATGTCGACACGGCTGGTTAAACAGCCGGATGTAACCTGGCAGAGTGTGGTTCCAACCTGGATCGTTCTGGTGCGTATTGCGTATCTCAAATACTCAGACCGGTTAAAGCACTGGCGGCTAATGACGGCTGTGATACATCAAAACTTCAGAATCCTAGCGCTCACAATCACCAGATCAGGTGTATCATCATTTTAACAAAACCTTAAAGGAACTGCTTTGAAAAACAACAAAATAGGCATTAAACGCGGGTGCACTAAGACCAACCTAATTATACTGACGGACGACGATGGCTGCTCAAACACGTTGGTTCGCTCCGACAGGCAAAGCAGACGTGTGCACAAACTAAAGCAAGTCTTTGATCGAAAGCTGATTTGTTCCGCCTCACGATACCCAGACATGTGTGTGTATGACAGGGTATGCAAGTTTCAAGCGCAAAATTTACTCTGACAAACATGTCACTCAAGGCCAGCGCAACAGTCGCAAGCTGTCGGGTGCATACTTTGATCTCGAGCGGAATGTGGGCCATCGTCTTTGTCGTTGACACTCACATGGGCGGCGACTGCGGCTGAGGCTGCGGCAGCGATATTGACACTGACACAAAACGTTACATTGGTTTATTCACTTAGTATCGATCGATGGGAAGTGAACTTACAAAAGCTCAAAGCATCCTGACGAGGTTTTCTGCAATAGCAGACTAGAACAGCGTGTCTCAAAACTAGATCGTGGGCACAAGTCCCTAGTTTGAAGCGATCCAGTGAAACATTTATTCGAATTCAGTTAGTATATGCACACGAAAGCCAGAACAGAGCACATACAAATTTACTGATTCATAGAGAGTGATCTATGCATTGATCGGAAAAATTACGGGCAGTCTGGCACTTCAAAAAAGTTTCTGGAGCATCGCTCCTCGTGTCGACATGTTCCACTGTTTTGATCATTTGTCCGGATAAGAGCCCTATCAGGCTATGCTATCGATTTTACTGAAGCATCTTTGAAACACCGTCACATATGAATGTCAAAAGTTTAAAGCAGGGGTTCTCAAGGAATAGTGATGTGAAAGTGTATTGGGCGATGACATGAAGTTGGACGGAACGAACTGAGGTAAGTGGTATGGTTGCATTCACCACCGCAAGAAGAATGGTTTTCCCCAATTACTGGTCTTTTATAATACGATGACCCAACTGTAGAGAATGGTGGTAGTGAGCCAAAAACACATACCGTAGGACACTCCGATCAGCAGGAAACCTCATCGAAAGCAACAAAGTTATATATATGCTATGGTATAATGAGCAGCTCCGTTCGACGTGAAATACTTTCATTACAAAACAAGATAGTCAGAGCACTTTGGCCCAGTCAAGTAGGAAGTTGTCACGTCACGTCGACAACCGTCTGTACTGAGTAAGGCTGGGGTGCTTTGGTATATAGTGAACCAATTCGTGTTTTTTAACCTGAGCAGGAAGTAAATGGCACGGGTTCACTACAACTGTTTTGCTAACGCCGAAATCAAACAATACTACTAAGAAGTGAAAGGGCTGTTAATTTTGGCCTGCAGGGAAATAACAGGGGACTCTGATATTAGGTATGGTGGTTTAAAAAGTGGGTGAAATTGTTCTCTAAATTGAGTGGGACCATGCGATATATATACCGGACATCGCATTTAGATCTCAAGACGACGGTTCGCTGTGGGTTTGCTGGCACTTCCGATTCTGTCCTCAACATGGACGCCGTTGAGCCGTCTATCGTCCCCAATTAGTTAAAGTGTCCCCCATGATCTTTACACACGCATTTTGGACCCTGAACGAAGGACCGAGATCCCGAAAAATCGTTCCAAACGCAAGACCACTGACCATACTGCATAGTACTCGACACTATGAAGGCAGCAGCTTTTCGACACGCGCTCTCCGCTGCATCGGAATGGTTGTGTTCAGGCTGGATGCCAGGATATTTAGCTCTTTTACAGAAGTGAATGCAGCTAATTGGGGTGTCCTTCGGTAGGCATAGTCAGCCATAAATGAACTGCCTGATATAATTATCCAATGGCGATGGCCTTGGCCCAGCGCCGAACGATGACCCAGCTTTATATATATATTTATATATATCCCCTATGGCAGCCGACTCTCGAGTGCGGGAAGACTGCTACAAAATCCTCACAGTACTGTGGGGGGCATCGAACTAGTGGTATAGACACTCCAAACGCCTTCGCAGGACTGGAACTAATGGCGTGTAAAAACGAGTCAAGATACCAACAAAAACCAAATTGAAGCTAGAAGCAGTCAGCGGAGTCACGAAGCAAAGAGTGTATGTAGAGATGCAAACTGGAGTAAAGGTGGTTGCGATATGTGGCTTCAGCGACCAGAACAAAATTGTTGTGAATGCGTCGAAAACAATGGGTGACATGGAAATTGCCTCAGTTGATCGGATGGTGTCAGTTTTGGAGTCTCCTGAGCTATTTACCCAGATACAACGTAAATAAGGTGGACTATACCCCGGACTAAAATGTTCAGTGAGAGCACTGGTAGTGAGTCTACGAAGCATTCTGGACATGGGCTTGCCCATATCTGTAGACGTACTGCCCACAAGGCTGACCGTAACGTCGACTTCCATCCTTGTAATCAGCTCGGTCGAACTCGAATCAAATGGAAGCCCGCCTGACTTTTCCGGCTATCGGTGTGTCTTGCATCAAAGAGCTTATGTATTTGCTATATTTCGCCATCCGGAAGTAGGCAGTAGTTTCCTTTGCATACCGTGGTATAGGTTCTGAATGGCGGTGTAGATGGCTCGGCAAATCTACTTTCGGCTGGCCGGACACGATGCACCTCCTGGCGAGAGCTTTGGGAGACACGGCTCCACGTGTGAGGAGGTGTCCTGGATGTCTGAGGATTCATAAGTGATAGGACTTGTTCTGGTGTCATGATGACGGACTGTAACCCCTGAGAAAAGTCAGAAGGTTAAGGCTAGCCAGCAAACACTCAGGGTCGGATCCCGAGAGTGAAGTCGCACATTCTACGATTTCGTTGAACCAGGTGGTATAGGCCGAAGAGTTAGACTAATATGAAGCTGCTTGATCGGGTTTGTTTGCAACACTATATGATCATTCGTCTAGATGTGCTTAATAATGGCAGTCCGTCGGCCAATAATGTCTCGTAAGGCCTGCCAAACACCGCGGTATGCATATAACAAAACGGATATAACTTGCCAGTCAGGCGTAACAGTGACTCTGGTGGCTGGCGAGGCCAGCGAGCATTGGAAGTCTTCAGTCGGCGAAGCTCATTTAGACTTTTTTCTGAGTGGGATAGACTTGTCGGCGGTGTTGACTAGGACCAGTCTTCGTAAAAAATCGGTGGGATAATCAGCACGACCCAAGAGAGCGACCACCTTCATCATAAAACTTTCAAGGGCAATAGTTCGATTGTGGGTCGCCAAACCAAATTTCGAGTTTCGGCATTTGGCAGTTTCCTCACGAATGGATCCGACGTGGCTTCCCTGTGCAGTGAGTGGGAATGGCACAAGAGTTCCACATGGACCATGCTGATATTTGTTGAAGGCAACCAGTAGGTTGGAACCAAAAAGTGAAAGGATACCCCATCTGGAGTTGCTGAACACTTAGTTCACCCAAACTGACGTCCAGGCTACCCAATCAAGCACAACAGCCCACCGACTATGATCGTATTTATACTACTAATTATTATTGCTTATTTTTGAAGAGAATGATTAAAAGCAGGAAAAGTACATGTGAGCGATGGATGTGGAAAAACACACAAGGAACATTAGATAAAAAAGGGATGCTTTTTATTCGAAGGCATGCCATCAATAGTTTCTAGTTAGATGAAATGACATCCAAAGTATGTAAGAATGGTTGGTAACAACACATGTAAAGGCCGGCAACCGAAGAGAGGACAAACAATGCTGAATGCTCTTCAAGGTGCGTTACCACAGTCAAGACTCGTACATCAAGTACAAGGTGTCCGTCATAGTGTCAGGTGTCAAGAATGAGCACTTAATATCATGTACTCTTCATGAAAGTGTCATAAGTACGTAGAGATCCCACAGTGATGAGCAAGTAGACGTCGCCTTAGGAAAACCAGTCCAGCAACTGCCTTGGCGGATTGAAGAAACCAAATCCCTTGTTATGAAACAATCATCGGTTGGCTTGAACCAAATATTACAATTGATGGCACGAGAGGTTGAGAAGACGGAAAGGGAACAATCATCAGCACCATAGTTCTGCTTCTCCTCATTCCACACAAACACTTCGCGCCCATCCGAGACTATGCCTACGGCTATCATAGCTACTTGGCTCTCCCGAACAGCTAACAGATTAAGCTTAATGAAAGACGTCAAGATAGGTGTTGTTAACTCCTCAAAGACCGTGTATCCCAGACGACGGAGACGGCTTTCGAGTTCCATTGCAATCCGATTATGACGAGCACATCCAGCATCCTGCGTGATCCGACAGGACTGAAGCATGTGTCACACTTTCTGGTTGACCATACTGGCACGACAAATGGCTTGGTCACCATGACCATATCACCTGCTTCTAACTTTCGTCCTATACAGGTAGCAATGGAGCTAGATACCGCCCATAAGTTCCAGAAGAAACACGCCTTTTGAGACAGAAGTCATCTACTCGAGAGATGCGAAGCGACCAACCTTTGCAAGCCAGGACCATCAACGCTGATATGCCGACCACTGCTCCTAGCAGCCACTAGTTCTCCTTTGATGTTCCCACAAGTACCTTGGACCCCAACTGGAGGGCTGAGACCCCGAAAAACCATAACAAATGCAGGATCATTAGCCACATTGCGTAGTACCCTACATCGGACGGGCAGAAGCTTTTAAACGAAGCATGCAGCACCTCATCGAGAAGTTTCAGCAGCTGCTGTCGGTGATTGCAGACTCCTTTCCCATTGAAAGTAAAAGGGATGACCAAATTTGTTAGGGCGCCTTTCGGATCCAGAGAAGTTATGAGTTTCTCAATGAGGCGAAAAGGTCCAACCCAGACCACGGCCGCCAGATGCTATCTGTCCTCACAAGTCACCATTGCTTTTGACTTTCGGGCATTGATCATCATACCAGCTCTCCCCAACTCGACCGCAGCAAATTAAAGCTTCTTTTTAAGGCGAGCCTAAATTTCCGCACTTACAAGCATGCCAGCCATGTTACTGCACGATTGCGATTACCTCATTTCTTATCAAACGACCATTTATTATTCTGAACATGAATGAGTGATGGGGTTGCACATGAGAGGATGAAAGGATGATAGCAAGTCGGATTTTATTCATTCTTGATCCTGAGACCCATTAAATTACTGATACGCTCTCTGCTTGTGATTAACGTCTACTAACATAAATCACATTAATGAGATTCAGTCTGCTCATGGCTTACAATTTTCACTTACAAGTAATTAAAGGAAGTTTACTCGAAGAATACTACTCACAAAGCACATTTACTTTTGCAACAAGGGAAAGTTATAGTGCTCATCTCTTACTCATTGCATTTAGACAGCCCTTCTTTAAAAGTGCAAATATATCATGCTCCTGAGGGCACCCAGTTGTCCTCTGTTTTAAGCCGTTCGAGATTCGGAATCGAAGGTGGATTTTGTTTTCGGAGGGATAATTGGTAGGGCGACTACTGTATCCCTTCTAGTTTATTGCTGAATGGAGCGCTGATCATCCATTTCAGGGATGGCGTTATGTGCATTACAGCTGCTTAGGTATTGTAAGCATGTGGGCTGATGAACAGAAAAAATACTCTGGAAAAATAATGGGTACCTGATATACAACCAAGTGAGAACATATTTCGCAAACCCGAAAGGTGTTGCACACTCACTTTTAAATTTGCTCTGCACTATTCTACATAAAAAAGTCGATTGCTTTGGCAAGCTGCGTGATTGCCATGCTTGATCTAACTGAGCCAGTTGAAAGGACTATTCCTGTGAGCTTCGAAATGCGCAGTTGTTTCGGAAATGCTGTGAGGACAAGATATATGTCCCAGGAGACGATACAACCGAAGAACTTATAATTGTCTGCCTAATAATACCTTCCGAGTGTGCGAAATTTCTGTCATAAATCTGGCTGTCGGTTAAGTTTGCCTTGTTATCTATGTCTACCTCGTCGATATCATCCTGAATTCAACTAAAGGTGAATTAAGTACGGGCACACACAGCAACCTTTTACAGTGAAAATAGAACAACTAGAGAAAAACTGTCCTCATACTTTTATTGATACCCCCTGAGATCGACCAATTTCCCTGAGAAATGATCATATTTGACCTATAGCTTAAGTATTTTCTTCGGGGGAGGGGGAGGGAAGTTTAGCAAAGATCAAGGATCAACTGTATCGGGTGTTCAACAGCATTTCACTCGTAACCTTTGATTTAAAAATTGTGACAGGCAGATTCCTGTCAAGTACAGACTCAGTGTCATGGCTATTTAGTTGTCAACCTTGCCATCATAAGCGAAACGGTTCATCGATCGAAAAAAGCAGTGGTCACCTCATTCATTTAATTATAGCCATTGTATCGTCCATTACTTTGACATTTGAAATTCCCCACGTTTCTTGTCCCTACTTGTAACCCCTGCCCCACTTTTGTGTTTAGTGCGTCTATATGAACTGACGTTTGTTTGTCCTTACCACTTCACCCATTTAGCCTTGAGTTCATCCAGCCATTTGTGGCCGACCTTACGCACGTGTGACTGTCTCACGTGGGAGCCTGTTTGCTCCTTTGGTTCGTACTTTTGTAGTCCTAGTGGGCCGTTTGTTGTTGACGAGTATCTACTGTCGTGAATTGATGTGAATTGTGTGAATTGATGTCTTATGTTGATAGTACCTTATAGAAACCCAGCTCCGACTTTGTTTTGCCTTCCCGGAGGTTCTGGTATTACGCGTCACTCGAAGATACCGTTTGCTTGTTACAGCCATATTGTTTTGGGAGCCACTCTGACGTCTCTTGACGCCTGGCTATTGACGTGATGTGTTGAGTTTGCTTGCCAATCGATAAGCCATTCTGTAAACACATGATTTGTTCCGAAGGAACTTCAACTCCGCTTGATCGCGGGGATTTTGAGATTGTTGGAACTGACCAGGACATTGATGAGTGAAGAAAGTTAATGAAGACAACATTACTTCGTTAACCACAGGGAATGATGATGTATGATGGAACAGTGCCATTACAAACTGTGGAGCTTCATAGTACAAATTTGCTCTATATATGTTGTAGGGTCCTTTATGTTGAGCGGAATATTGCATTTACACATCGGCTACATTTGTGCATTCCAACTGGCAAAAATGAAGACAAGAATAAAAGAACATGTCTTCAGCATCAGATATCACTTCGACGACTCTGACGGTTTTGGGCAGTAGCTTCATTATCTTGTAAATTAGTGGATTACAAGCATAGGTATACATTACAAGAGAGTCCCAAGAGAGTTCCAAGTGCTGTCACATAAATAAAAGTATGATGGGCCACTGGTGGCAAGTGAAAGCGCGAAGGCTAATTGCTCCATTCTATGGCATCCAGCCTCCACGGGACTATGCATACGTAAGACCTGAAGCGACGCATAGTGTATACTGTCAGATCGTGTAAGCGATCCCGGATATCATACCTGTGAGATATTTATTGAAAATTCGACCCTGAGTGTGGCCAGTGGTAATAACTAAAGTCCTTCCAGCTCCAATAAAACGTTGAGAATTTCGGCCTACTGACAGCTATTGACTAGTTTTGAATAATATTCATCATCACCTTCATCACCATCATCGTTATCATCATCACCACCATCATCACCACCATCATCATGATCATCATGGTCATCATGATCATCATTGATAGCAATACACCAGTAATACATATCGGTGCCTAACCGCCCAACTGGCTCTGACTGAGGGACTACTAAAAGTACCGAATCTCAGTTCTACAATTGATAAGTGATAACAACTCAACTATCCGACAGATGCACTCATTAGTATAGCACTTTGGTCGAGGAGTTTTCAGCGACCATATCAGTAGTCTTATTCGTGGAAAATGACCAGCTATCCACCTGAACCTGAACTTTCAGGATAACGGTGCTGAGCAGCTTTTTATCCTCAGTGAACCGTAGATGCAGGTTCATCGAGCAAACCATGACGCTATTCATATATCATATTACCGAAAACAGAATGACATAGTGTCTACTGTGCGTGATAGACCATACGTGAATAAAAGTCGCTCTTAAACGAACTCCGAGTAGTACTGGACACATGTGTTGTTTGCTACAAAACAAGTGAATATCCAGTCACGTGTTACTATCTGATTAGATTTTGTTTGAATAGCTTATAGCGGAGGACTGGAAATTTATCGCTAGGTTTTAATAAGCTCAGTAAAAATGCCCCCAGTGATATTTATACCAGTTACCACCATCCTGTCACCACCTCCTTGTCGGGGCCGGAGTATCTCTAGTGCCGAACCTCATATGGACTTCATATAAGTGAGATCAGTCTTTGTGTCATCCAGTTTCGTTTTGTGAAGTGATACCGATCGGTGGAGCAGTGTTACCGCTACATTAATCTAAGTTTTTAGGTTCTATAACATGACGGTTGTACAGCGGCTGCTTTGATCTGTACACCACATTTCGCCACACTTATGCAAGTGCTCTCCCTGGCTTTCGTCGACATCTCGGAGGGCTTTGATTCAGTGTTCTATTGCACAGTTATCAGCTCTGCCGCAGCCTTTTGGAAGGCATTCTATGGTCGTGTCAGAAAGCTCGTGTAGCATTTTTCCACTCAGAATTCAGTGTTGCAGAAGAGTGAAAGGGAAATCTACACTTCCCAACATTGTTTATCATGGCTACGATGGAATTTACCGTTTTATGGATACCCTAACTAGGATGTCAGCACCAATGGCGAGGCTGTGCAGTTTTGCCTTAATTGATGATTGATTTGTGTTCAGAGGAGCGGGACCGCCTAGAAAAGATCAAACTTGCTGAGGTTCAGTTGCCGGAGCAACAAACAAACGTCGAAAAACAAAAGTTATGGTGATCCGTCAGTACAGCACGAAAGCATCCAGCAACTGCGTTGAATGTTATGCATACTAAATCATCGTCTACCGACATGGGTGCTGGGTTCTGTGCCTCCTTCAGAATGGTGCAAACTGCGAGGTTGTCAGCGTGTGGCTTGGTAGAAGGGTATGAAACAGATTACGAAGAGTTTTAGTCTTGCTAGTGCTGTCTGTCTTCCAGGGTGTGGAACCCGTGACTTTGCACGTGCTTGACTGGAGAAGTTGCAAGAAATGGCCGCCATTCTATGTCAGTGGCGTTCGTCAATTGCCCGCCAGTTTCTTTTCAGAGCGTCTGACTAAGAGCTTGGAGGTGTAGACACCTCAGAATGCTTGCGGTGAGCTTGCTGCAGTGAAACCTTAGAGTCGTCACCAATGTAGCTGTCTCCAAAAATGACGATGAAATACTGATGTTACTTGGCCAAACTTACCACAACTCATAAAAAGTTACGATTAGCATATCAAGCAATTTATTCGCGCCCGGTCGGGCCGGCCGAACGACACTTCAGTTGGTTGTCTTCAAAGTACCCAAAAACCCAAGTTTTATCCTCATAATCCAAACACAGCGGAAAGCGCTCTTGCAGAAGCTGCTGTCTACGCACTGCAGAGTACAACGCAATGGAGTAAATAATTTCGAATTAGGCAATAATGTTAGGATTCTCATTTCCCGATTAGGCTTCAAGCCTCAAAAATGAATCCCACAAAATTGGTAGCGAACCCGTGGTATGATAGACCGCGCAAAACTACTGCTGGTCATGGTTTGTGGGGTTTGTAGTATCATCTACCTTAGCCTTTGTTTCCGCTATAAGTGCCTTTTAGTGTATCCGATGTGTCCACATTCGGCGCGTTCTGGTAAAAGTAGCGAACAGAAAACCCCAGCCCTAATCAATGTAGCCAGATGATCAATTTTTGAAGTTTTTGGTTAACCGGAAAGGTCGGTACTCATACAACAATAGCATTATATCACGCGTGCTGCATGCTATGTTTGCCAAAACCGAATCCTAGAATCAACCGTGGATGGGTGTGACGCGACGGCCACAGATTACGCGCTGTCTGTAACTGATAACAGAGTGGCTCCCATAGCCAACATCTGAGCCGGTCTCGAATTGCTACCAAGAAGTTCCCACTAATTAGTCACGCCACCGCAAAAACCACATGACAATGAAATCAGCAAAATCGTCGGCAGAAAGTTGGGAGTAATTAGGGCAAACCAGTACAGTTTCGCGTCCATCTTTTCGTTTCTAGGTTAGAGGGCCAGCCCCCGGTATAGTTGGTGGCTCATGAGCCAAAGAAGCAGAAGACTTTGTGTTTAAAAAGCTTATGTTTCTTTTTCCCAGTCTTCTGGAAGTCTGTTAGCTTAGTTAAAGCAGAAATCACCTAGTTGAATGTGAAACTGTCAGTAGAACAGACACAATTGAAAGTGCCAGACCCTTGAAACTTTGCCCGATGGTGCCGTAACAACTCATGATTATGGTGGCACATCCACTACTCTTGCTGGTCTCTATAATGATGAACCTCAGTTAAAGCTGAGGATGAGTATCACAGTTTTGTTTAGCGCTGCTATTTCGAAGAAAGCTGAAAGAATAATCATATCATAAGTATGAAAGCCAATGTGGATAATAGACTAGCTAAAGTGTATAATCTACCAGACACTCACCTAACTGACACGAACAGTCTAGACTAACACTGTAAATATACGTAGTAATCAACAATAGATCACTTTTTTGTATCTAGGGGATCGTTCATGGTGCTGATAATTCGTGATGATTGGTTGGTGCCAAATGGTTTATTAAAGAGACTGAGCCATATTTGCTCAGCTTGGTTTCGTAAAACACACCAACTGACTGAAAAGACTGAAAACTCTCAATTGATCCGTCGTCCAGTTGTTTATTCATTTCACTTTTCCGGTTCAGTTTATCTTTCAGTACTGTTCTTGTGGAGTTAATTGACCTATCAAACATATTCTTACTTCTTACATCCGAAGGACTGCAACGGCCGATTTTGAATAAAAATGTAAGGTCTGGTATTTATATTTTCATTTCGGCAAATGCGCTCTGAAATTGTTTGTTTTCAGCGGACTGGTTTCACCAATCACCATTTGCTAGAACATGAAAAAACGTGAACGCTGCACAAATCCTGCTACCCCGTAACGAAACCAGCCATTGGTCTTAGACAGATCGTACTTAATTTTCACAGGATCTCCAACCTCCCTCCTCATTGCTCTACAGTGTGTTGTAGTTTTGTCTCCTGTTTGCTCCAACGAATCAAAATTTCACCGAAACTGACGCGTATGTTTTGTTTCACTAGAAGTACAGAGGTAAAAACAACAGTAATTTTGACATGTTGGGTAGCCGACAACTGATTGACCGGTGACAAGTTGCCGATGCGAACCTACAAACAACTAGGTGGAAACTCCAAAAGTTCCCTTTCACGTTCGCTTTAGCTTCTGACAGGACTGCCTCGGTGCGAGAGCAGGATGCACGCCTGTAGCCGTCAACCCCTACCATCACCCAGTACACCCAATCATACCACCGTTGATGGGAATCTCCGCGACTGTCAACCGGATGACATTTTTTTGCAGCGTAGTCGTCAAACACCATGGACGGAGTAGCTGCATGCTTCATTCATCGGAACTTCAGTGTTCAGCCGACCACATGCGGTCCTCGTCTCTTCATAGGTCTTGTCATACATGTCTAAAAGTCACAACGAATACCGGCATTTGTGGCAGTCGTATTCTCAAACTGTTGGCTGCAGCACCCGTATGGATATGAAGAATTTTGGTTGACTACAGCCAGTGAAAACTTAGAATCAAGAACGCATACAAAAGCCGAAACGCCCCACACAAAAGATTTTGATAGAGAAACAGTTTTACATTGCTTTTAAATTATTTAGTACTCTTGAACATGACGATGAACATGTTATTTCTTTTCACCGAAAACTGTATCTGAAGTACTTTAACACCGTGGTAAGCAGTTGGGTTGTTGGTTTCAAAATAGGCACAAATATATCCAAGTGCAACCCCGAACAAACTTCAGTTTAGACATTCTTGCGGCTTCACATGAGTAAAAATACACACTTGCTTAGTAATCTGAAAAATGAGGACTTTCTTGTCCAGCTGAGAGGAGCAAGAATTTGCATGAAAATCAACCGAATGAATCCTACTAAATGAGTGGACACGTTGTGCGGTGGAATCAGCTGCTAGTTATTCACCAATACGCTGTGACCTTATCCAGCTGGCAGAGCCAGTTGGAACAACTTTACCTATCCTCCACAGGTTCAGGGATATCGGAATTTCAAACACGCTTCTATGAAAGAAAATATTTTGTGAAAATACGAACGAAAGTAATAAGCCTCGCTTAGTTCCATTAAAATGTATCACTCTTCTCCAACAATGGAATTCTTTTTGAAAAAAGAGTTTTTATATGTTTACAGGAGTTAAAGTTCAGGACAGCGTATAAAAGAAGCCAGATTCATCAGACATGCCTTTCAAGTAGGACGTTGTCAGTCCGTTTATCACCTACCAGGCAGTGTAAATGAGATGTACTGCTTGGTAAACAAAGTGATATCCTTCTGGATCACATTGCCATAGGATCAACTGATTGAATTGACTCCCATCAATCTCTTCATCCTATTGTGTCCACTTTTACTTGTGGTTTTCAAGATGATCATATCGAAGGGAAGCTGTCTAGACGATCAGAAATGGTATGCAAACACTTTATGAAATGCCTCAAGTGGGGCTATAAACATCAGTTTCCAGAGCAGTCGAATCATACATCGACACAAATAGAGAAACCGGTTTTGGTCAGAAAATAAATTGCACTTGGCAACGCGAGGCTGCAATGAGCACTTGTAATACTTCTAAACTTTGATGTAATCTCCAATCAGATCACCGGAAGATTGATGTTCAAACGCCAATAATGGAACTTGCAATGCGAACTGGAATTGTTATTACTTTTAACGCATGGTCTCTGCACATCCATCAAGTTTCCTTCTCTCCGTACTACTCACATGCAAAGATGAAATTTATTGGATTACTTTACGAGAGTTCCCCAAGGCAGGCTGTGGGTTGTACATCTAAACATCATGCCGAATGCGATAGGCTCCACCTAATACCCAGCCACTGCAATTACAAATGCGCAAAAGACTACCATCTTTTTTATGCTTTCGAAGTTTTTCCCCTATTTGTTCTTCTGAAGTATAAGATATGACACAAGATTTGTTCCATCTCTTTGATGTTTAGACCTCTCTAACGAAAGGATACCTCATGGTTGGGAATAGTTGTCACCGAAGTGGTAGGAATTCCATCAATATTCCCATTTATGAACGGTCCTTCACAATGCTATTGGGGAGCAATAAATTTTATCGATAAGTGTTAAGATAGCTTTTTAAGCAAATATGAGAAACGCATGCCAACATATTTTGTCCCCTACGACGCTGTTTGCTGTGACTTGTACAAGACCATTACCTGGTCCGTCTAAGGAAGAAGATCCAGATGCCGTGGTGCCATCTCATTACCGGATGTAATTGTGATCACATGTGGTACAGCACAACGATCAATATGGTACAATCAATAAGGAACCAATTACTGAGGCGGAATTCGTGCGTATCAGAGACGACCAATAAATCTTCAAATGACAGCGTGGGCCGGTTGGCCGCATGAATAACCTACAAAGCCGTTGTATAGCCGACTCACAACACAACGTCCATGTGAGCAGTTTCACCTACAGATTCCCGATAAAGATGACCGTTAACTGTATGCACTCGTGAGTTTGGTGCAGGATGTTTTAAATGTCATGCTTTACAGCTCAAAATGGCTGACGCGCGACGGACAAGACGGTAGACGGTGGTTTAACTGTGGGACACCTGCGTATAGACAGTAAAACAAGGATTACATAGAGCTGAATGTCGTGGTACTTGCAGACAGCTTTTGACTGTATGAGTCGGAGGGGATGAGAGCCCGTGGACAGTCACCCGAAGCATTGTGGAATAACAGTGAGTACCAGGGATATGTTCTTTTCGTTAGTGCGCTGGGGTCATCAATCGGTCCCTTCAGCTAGCCAAGAAAAATGCACTTTAACTTCAAATTAGTCACAACCTTACTACCGCACGGTTTATTCCGGGACTAATAAACAAGTGACAATCTAGAAGTCGAATGACAGCACAATACTGAACTGGAGCCGATCGTAGTAAGAAATGGAAGGAAACCCACCTTAGGAAATTTGCTGCAGTTGCTGTGGTAATCAAGAATGATCCGATTAATCGAGTTCTGCTCAGATGGTCACATCCGTCGGCTGTGTGAATTTCTTTATCTAAGATTACACTCAAAATTGTATGAATCTTTGAACGGACCGCTTGTTTTCGAACCTCGAGATTTCATGGTCCCCATATTTCCCGAGGCCTGTGCGGATAGGAGCACATTAGGTTGCTGCTTCAAACGTCAGACTTTCCCTCAGTATGCAATCAAGCTTGAAGTTTCCCATACGTGTGTAAAGACTGTAGCAGTATTAGCACAACTTCTGTCGTTCCTGAGTTCGGGTTTCACTCTTAAAATGAATATAAGTAAGTCCTTTCCGGATGCGGCAATCAGTCGTCCATTTGGTGTGACCGAAAGAGTTCGTTGTTGATCAGGTTGCGTCTTATTCCTTTATTCTTCACTGATTTGGGAAATTCGGTGCTTGTGACTTCATCTGCGCATTATATCCAGAGGTTTTTTTCCAGAACTTGTCAAGCATTCCATTTTATCGGTGGTTCATGTTTCATGTTTCAATATCATACAGCAGCGAAGAAAGTAAAGCAGCCCGGTGAACCACAAGGTTAATCTTCTTTTGCAGACTGTTGTTACTACAAAGCTAAACGAATAAAGTGCTTGCTTTGTCTATCCAGGCGTTTAGTTCGATATCACGTTTGAAGTCTATGGATAGTGTGCTGCCAAGTAAGGTATACTCATTTACATGAATGCGGGGAGATAGTTGCTAGTAGACAGCCGGGGTAAGTGCTATAGCCATTCCCTGCGTCTCAGATTCCGAATGCTCAGGTAAAGCACGGAAATCCACATGGAGTGTTATATGGAGTTTTGACGCATGCATCTTCATCTTGGCCACAAAAGGGGAGGGGGACCATAGGCAATTTCAAAACTCTTATTGAAACATCGCATGCACAGTACCGAGCACAACCCGTATATTCTAGAAAATAACAATCATTAAATTTGTTTTTTGAAATAAATAGTCTGTTGGCTTTCAAATGCAAAGGGACTGTGCGTAACAATTCGCTTCAATCCATCCTTCAACAAGCCCACTTTTACGCATAATTCCCCAAGGCAGGATACTACTTAATACTCTCTGAGGACTATTGAAGCTTCTTTAGACAGCGCTAATATCTCCACGACAGTGACGAGATGTTCGCAAGCCGGCTGGTGAGCTCGGCTGGTGGACTGTTTACTGTCCAACATCTCAGCTGTTACTGTTCAGGTCGTAATCAGTAACGCACTAAACTACTTATATTTCTACCATATTATCGTGATTCGGGCGTTGTTCATTCGGATAATACCACAACTATTTATTTCCAGTAAAGCCAGTAAAGCACTATAAAGGACACTGTTAGATCACAGTAGACGGCGAAAGCCATTGAAGACTTTAAGTGGTTTTTGTTATTAGGTCACACCGGAGCTCGTGAAGTGACAGCGTTGTACCTGTTTGTTATGGGGCTCTGCTAGCATTTAGCAATCCACTAAGCGTTCCACAAGTGATTTGTACCTTTCGGTGCTAAACGTACGTTTGAAAATCAGCTGAGCAGGTTACCAAGGTTATCAAGCTTCTACCCCTAAAAGGGACTGATTGTTTCGGAAAATTGGTGTACTATTTATCCAATATCCCTGTTATTCTGCCAACGATCCAGTCCTTCCAATAAATTTTGGTTGTTGTGAACAAAATTTAAACATGATGCTACATATCAGCATGTGACTTTAACCAACGCACTTTTGGGACGTCATCGGTATGGAAGCGCTGGTAAGTATGGCCAACCGGTAGATATGAATTCAGCCTGTCAAACTCCTATAGTGTCTGCTCATTTTCAAGGCTAATTCTTCATTGTCTATCTCGTCCCGCACCGCCCTCTCCGACGTGACAGCCGTAGACCTGCCTTTCGTGTTCGAGCCCATCTATCAATGTCGAAAAGCATGTTGGTTATGTCGGCCGGTTTTACATGTGCTCGGCTTTTGATTTATGTACAAACTACGATGGGTCCCGTTCAGGTACACGAGCGCGCATGCATACCGATCAAAACACACAAACGCGCGAGCGCGTGCTGTTTATTCTGCGGGTCGGCGGTTTTCGTCTCCTGTCTGTTCGTGTGTATACGTGGATGTATGTATGCGTACGCACGTGTGTGATTCTATCCTGATCAAAGCGCGCCATAACTGCCACGATTATTGCCTTTGTATGTTGAAAACCAATCCATCACCACATCATGCATGTGAAGCGCGGCTGACTGCTGCCTTACACACACTGACAGCTCCAAAAAGCTTGGGGCGGTCAAAACGAATGGATAGATAAAACTAGTCGGCGTTGTTCCCGGTGGACGATCTGTAACTCACACATGAATTGATACATTGCTGGACTCTTGTTAATGGCAGTAACAGACGCTTCAAGAAACTCACTATTACTTTGAAAAGTGATCAGACGCCCAGTAATACAAAGCTCAAGTTCACACATTGAAATCGATGCCTGCCGTAATCCTAAGTCCACACACAAATCATGTTAGGTTTTTCCGCCAATGTGCCTGTAGCCGCCCCTGTCATTAGTTAGCTAGTTGGTTCTTTACGTTCGATGCTCCTTCCCTCGTCAGGTCATGCCTGATGGATGCGTGGGTTGTCTGTACGGCGACATTCGACAATTACCAGTTGACAGCTTTTGTTAGTGCGAATAACGAGTTCGGCGAAACATGATTTATGGTGCCCGTGTTTGGTTTATGTTTTTCCCAACGGAGGAGCTTTCCCAAAGTATCGAGGAGGGCTCTGACGAAACCGCCTCGTTCTTGATTTTGGTCCGGCTGTAGTAGGGAAAAACACTTGTACTGAGAATTAGAAAGTCGAAAGTAAGATAGTGCTATAGTCAGAAGTCACTGGAGGCCTTATTCGTCTACTTTTATTCGTTGCTAGTTAAAAGACGGGCAGTTTTTCCCACCGCATTCAACCTCCACACGAGGACCGGTATTAAGATGCACCCAATAAGTCTTTCTCTGGGGTTGTTTAAACTCTATGCAGTGTGGAGTTCCGTGAGTTGTTTTCTCACAGGCAATTCAGTCACAAGACAGTTATTTGCTCGTCTCCTATACATCAGTCACTCCTTAAAACGCCCATAGGGATATGATTACCTTTGAAAGGTCACCATCAGGTTTACCCTTGAGGCGTTGTGTACAAAACTCTCTAATACATCACGTTCTAACTGGGTTATTCCTATCACAGTCTAAGGAACAGGTGTTATCACAAACCGGCGAGAATCATGGTAAGAACCTGCTCTGTCGATCGAGTGATTGTAGCCGAGCAAAAGCAGCTTGAGAGTATATCTAGTAGATACTCATCAACTTCTACGAGCTTGCGGAATTTTTGCAAAATCTGAAAGAAATGGTTGCTTCATAGAGTACTTGTTTACAGTTTCAACATACCCTAATCGGTAGGGACTATAAATAGAAGGTCAGTCAAGGTTGCACTCTTTCCATTACTAAAGAGTACCTTATTACAATGCTCCTCTGGGCCCATGGTGCGGATTTGTCCTCATGAACCGGAGCTAGCTGGAACTCTACCGAGCCTTCTAGTGGATAAGCAGTTCAACAACACTGATTCTGTTATTGACGGTAGCAGCTAAAGTATCACTGCACTGCCCGCTCCCGGTGAGTTTATCCATGGTAGAAATAATTCGAAGCCATAATCACTTTTTCAAACGTTCTCAAAGAACACACAAAGCAATTTCTGAAATGCCCGACAATAAAATCTAGACTTATGTCAGTATATCTTGCCGGCAAATATTCGACACTAACTGCTTTTATAACTATGGATTGTAGGTGTTAAATTTTTATGCGAGAGATGCCTGAATTCGAAGCTTACGAGCCTACCTATGAACTCTGTGCAAGCTAGGCAAAATGCAAATGCAACAATGAGCATCCTTATGATTGTGAAACGAACCGTGGTACACTGAGAAACTCAATACTTGAACAACTAGGTGGCGCGGTATTTTACGCCCTCCCGGGTTCATTTTTGAGTAAGTGTTTCACCAGATACGAAGAACAGCTACGTATTTGGTCATTCGGATCAGCATATACTATACTACAATTCAAACTGATAAGAAGTTGAATTCTCAAGCGCGTGTTGTGATTATTCCAAACAATCGGTTAAACAAAGAGTTATTAATGAGGCAAAGACATGTGAATCTGTCACTCAGTAACCTTTAAGTTCGTCTCTCACTGCAGCCATTTCTGAACCATTTTCGACTACTTGGTTCTGCTACGGACGCAATAGGACAGGTCTTACTTCCATAGTGGTATTGAAAGGCTTTCGCCCTTGTCATTCTTTGACCACTTTCTTGGGAACGTTGGTGCACTAGACTAACCTGGGGCAAAATGCACTAAAAGACTTGGTCGTGGTGGGCTCTGAATAGAATTTAACGAAGGTTCCACACAATTGGAAATAAATTTCCCAACAGCTTCCATCTAAGACATAAATAAACCTCCGCTCTTTAGTTCCTCCCCCAATAAGTGGCATCAGAGACTAGCTGAATATACTGAACTTCGCAGAAAAAATCTGATTGTCAGGCTTAAAGGTTATAGTTTTCAGTAAGGTGCGTTTTGAGGTGTTCTGAGGGCTGGACCCAACTCTTCTAGGGAATTTTTAGATGGCCGAATCCCTAGGGAAACCATATTTTATCCTCCTTTCTCTTGTTCTACAAAGAGCTCAGGAAGATCGAGTCTCATTACCTCGCCGGACTGGTCTGACTTTTCATTTGAGAGTGAATAGGCAATTTGCAAATGACGCAAGAAACGGTAAACCTGAAGATGACGTATAGATTTGGGATTCAGAAGGGATAGCATGAGTACGGGGGATTACAAACGAGAATTCGAAGCCTAAATGCACAAAAAAACGAAGTGTTGCACAGTCTAGAATGTCATCATTTCGGATCAAACTCACCCGATAGAACATCGACGACGCATCCTACTGAACTTGGTATGTTCTACCTATATAACTACTGGAATCAAAGTTCCCGATATTACTGAACGGGAACCCGATAAGTACCCGATATTTTGACATCCTTACTGTAGGGTTGTCGGGGTACATGGAGCTGTAACTCCAGTTACAAAAAACTCGTTCGTTGTGTCACACAGTCCGAATTTTCTGCGGATATCTACTTTCCATGTTCCCCGGGGATCAATTTTTCTGTCCAACTTGGCGTTTCCAGTTTATTCGTCAAGCTGACTGACCGTCTGATTAGTTCGCTGTTCAGTAAGATTCGCTGTTGTTTTTTACTCTGGTAGAATTTATGCAAACGTAGACACGGAGTTTTGTTGATGTGCGATAATCTGTAGCTTCTCTTTGTTCATGGTAACGAACTGCGTCATATTATTTAAGGCACCGACCGGTTCGTTATCAGGCCTTCAGGGTCTCATCTAGGCATTCATTTTTACGCCTGGTTATAGCCTTGTCATCCGGTGCTGTCATAATTTCAGTCTGTTTATGGCCTGGGCGCATGCCAGAATACCATACGGCTACTAATTGTGGCGAGTACATGAGTGTCCACGAAGAGTATCTTTTGTGTTTTTAGACCGTTTGACTGTACCACCCCCGTCAAGACCAATCACGTAAGGTGCGGTATTCCGTCGTGGTATTGGGTCCACCAGGAGTTAAACCTGCTGAAATTAACATGTATTGACGGCCGGCTATCGGAGCAGGAGTTTTCAACAAGAGGTGAAGCATGCTAATACCAAAACAGTTCGAAGCTATTAGCCGGTGGAATTTAGGTGTTTGCGCACCAATCCAGAAGGTGAAACGTCAAAACATTTTTATAATTCATAAAGTTCAGTTCACACACCTTAACCAAATCATATTCAGCAGATTCAGATATGAAGTGCTAGCTGATATAGGCTATAATTCCAGCAAACTGAGAAAATGCAATACAATTCGATATGAGTAATTGCGATTCGAATGAGTTTCAGACATATAAGTGTTATTCCCATCGGCACACACCAAATAACCAAATCTCAACTGAAAATTACAAAATCTCCTCGTGCTACCAACTGTCCATAAGTAACTCAGAAGAAAAATCTGGTAAGCCATGTATTTGACCGTTAAATTAATAGACAAAACAGGCGGCTTGTTTTAGTCAGCAACCTTGAGTGAATGCCATCAAAAAGTACTTCAATCTGGTTGTTGGTCTGTTCACCGAGCTTGGCAGTTGGATTGCAAACGTTTCATCACCGATTGAGGTGACATCGTCAGTGCGCGGTTGAGTGGGACCCACTCAACTTTTGCAATCCAACTGCCAGGCTCAGCGAACAGACCAACAACTAAGGAGTGCACCCGGGCTACCTATATTCAGCAATATTGCCAGTATTTTGGTCTGTCTGACAAACTTATGTACTCTTAGAAGATGACTGTAGAAAGCTAATTATAAATACCTCTGGGAAATATATGATCCTTTCACTGAGGAGCACTTTTTTTACAAACTGGGACCGCCAATGCAGCGGCTTTTATCAAAAACATTACGATGAATGTCAACTACAGGAGTGAAACACTGCTGCAACCAAATGGGTCGCACTTGACGTGAACAATTCGCTTCGTACTAACCGACCATTAACACATGATAGATAGGATTTACTTGCGCCTCCCTTCTGCGCCACGGCGACAGCATCTGAGCTTCAGTGGCAACAATGGATGGAATGCCAATTCAAAGGCTACCAGGAGGAGGGTTTATGATGAATAATGAGCGAGCCAGAGAGACGTGTCTCATAAAAGTAATATATTATCATAGGCCAGGAATATCCTTTCATGTGGCGGCATCTAGAATGGACCGAACTGTGTTCGTGGTATGTGCATACCGCCATATTCGAGGACCTATCATCCAGATTATACTCACGCAAACATTGGCAAAATATTCATGGACTGTAGAGTACCCGCCAACGGAATGTAATTCCGAATGAATGAAGTGTACTACACAGTACTCGGTTGAAACCACTTCACGAGATTGGCGGTGGAGGCGGTTATGTTAATCTTGTAAATATCGGTGAACACGAATCACACTTACTGGAGTCCTCCGCATAGACCGTAGATGAATGGACGTCCTATGGTCATCTTCGGAGCGAGAGTAAATCATACATTACTACGAAGCCAATAAATTTTGCTAACTATTCAGAACCAACGGAGAACAGAGGTGTAGCTGTGAAAGTTTCTCACATAGAACGGCAAAATAGTTGCGCCCATAGCGTTTGACTGGACGTTAATATAAAACCTGTCTTCTCAACCAGTTAGATTAATAACGTCAGCTTGTATGTACCATTCTCAAAATTTATCTAGAAAAGCACCGCTGAAAACAAGATTTTATGGCACGTTTGTGGGTTATTTTGATGTATGTTCTCTGGGCCTATCTGGAGCAGTTTTGTAATATCTTGTTAAGCCTACATAGTGGCTGACAACACACAGACCACTTACAAACCAATGAAGTCCTTCGGAGCAACCGCTCCGACGCGGAGTCCTAAACTTACTAAGTCAGCCTTCCTCCAAATCATGAATAATGCCAAATGGTTATCTTGTAAACATCCGGTTGTAAAGCAAGTGAAATACTGGTCTCATGTAACCGGGCATGCTTTGTATCAACTAATATTTTGCAAACGTAATTAGCAGCTGCCACCGTGGTTGTCTGCAGCACGTGCTAGTAGGAGATTTCGATGTGTCACATGATCCAAATGTTTGCAAGGTAGGAAATCATGGTAGTAAATATTGACAAACTCATATTATGATATGACTCAACTATTTTCCAAAAAGGGATATATATAACTCCACTTAGTGGGTAAACCACAATCAACTTCGCGGAGCTGAACGTCATGCTGCGGGTGTAAATCTCGGGTTCCATCGGTTCGGTGATCCCCAAGTATGTTGCTGGCCGAAGAACTTCCTCTCTCCATTCCATTCTTCGTTCTTATTTCCAAGGGGCTATACGGGGTACAGGTTATCCAGACGTTTGTATACGCGGCTCAGCGCAAACCGAATTTGGCCTTACCTGTTGTGCAAATGGGCCGTCCGTATAGTTCAGCGTGCATCCGAAAACGGCCATACGGCAGGATATCTTTAAAAGTATCCGTAAATACAATTCGGTGTCTCTGAATTGCGGCTGGAAAAGACCTTAGTCGAGTTCAGTGGCATCACACTTCCCCTAAACCGCTCAGTGCATTTACCATCACACCATGTTACTGTAAACCGGTCACGAGCAGTACTATGCAGGTCTCTAACGATTGCAGTGTTTAGTGGGATCTGACTAAGTAAACCAGGACTCCGTATCTGAAAGATACCTGTGCGACGTCTGAAACTGTGCTGGACCGAAAGACATTCTGTCCTCATTATTCTGATCGTATGGCTATCCATTTGAATCCGTGAACCATCGATGTGTCTACCCTCCTCTCCTTTAACATCCGTACCCGTGAATGTACCTAGCCATGCAAGTGATTTCAGTTGGGTTTCATATAAATATGTAGTAACGATGACAGAGGGTAAAAATGCTCACCTGAAAATTACGTCGGCGTTGATGAGGTGCGGTATTCCTCAACTGAATGCATTGCACAAAGGCCACCTCATCCTTAAATTGGTGGAATAATCGAAATACTGAAATGTATTTCCTCGAGAGAACACTATTTCTAGCACAAATAAACAATTCACCTGGGATTCACTTGGGTTATTCGTCAACACCAACTTAATTTTCCAGTTGCGTACAATTTTGTGCTCAAGGAGACATAGTATTGGCGTGAACTCCAGGAATGAGCCTGCATGTAGAGCCCCAAGAAGGACGAAACCGGTCGTGGACTTCTGAAGAGCTTTCAGCAACCTTGCAAATAGTGCGTTCTATCAAGGGAAAACATGCCTTTCTTTTTTATTATTATAGTCCAATCATTGGCGGACGGTAGCATGTGCTGACTAGAATCGGGCAGCGATGATTTGGCATTAGGATGGCTTGAGCTGAATAAATGCTTATCTGTTCATTATTGAAAGATGTATTACCTTTGAAATAGCTGATGACTTTCGTGAAGACAGTCGCTGACCACAAGGGGCAATGATAGCCTTCTTTCACTCTCGTATCAAGTTCAAACTCGATAGAGGTAGCTGCCCACATCCTTGTCTGGGTTTTCACTTCTGTGTGAAGGACTCTAAATCTTTTCCGGAATGATGTGTAGCCATAATGGTGCCAAAGAACCATAATCAAGTGCAGAAATGAGATTATTATTGAATATTAACTATTGTAATGTTGTTTCCTTTGCATCTTGGCTGAGGATAAAAATTTGCAAACACAAAATGTATTGGGTCTCTTGACTCACTTCTTGTTCTCACCAGACGGCACAACTGTAATTTTCTTTTAAGTGGATCGTACGCACTTGGCAGTGATGCAGAGTGACTGGCATTCGCAGATTTCACTGTGGTCAGTGGAGGAACATCACCGTGGCAAATTAACGAATATCCTGGTCATTTGTTTGTTTGCTGATCTGGGCAGTTTGATTCCACTATCCTATTTCTTTTGTCTGGCGACACTCCGTGCAACGGACTGCCTCCAACATGACGCGTTATCTATCCCTCATCGTTTTCCTATGCTGTGCCGCAAAAATTGTCGCCGACATTGAACTCTGAGGAAGTAGTTGATTGACCGGATCTTTTTGTCGTATGCTGCTTTTTCGGCCGAGTAGTAAGTTTTAGCCAAAAGTCACAGCACTTTGTTAACTGCCCTTTTATTAAATGTGACTGACAAAATTCATGACTTGAAGTCGGTACACACGAAAACACTGAGTCACAATCGCCAGAGTATCAACAGCCATCATGGTGATAAAAATGCTTCCCTCCCCATAAGACTTTGTAGCCTCGGTAATATTAGTTGTGGTGACAAACATAGCTAAGTCACGTCCCACCGTATTAGCGCGTGGGGACGCGGAGAGGGGGTCGTGATGCGGAAAAAATTACCATTTTCTTTATGGTCATCTACCTTTTCCATTTGCATATGGCACATGTATAGCATAATCTGTTTGATGGGCCTGTGATTGTGTGATGTTTTCGAATTTTGCAATGTTCGAAGGTACGACAACTGGTACCGACAAACAGTGATCCATGTCTGACATATCTGACACTATTTAGTGGAACTAAACACGTAGGCCATTCTTCATTTCACAGCTCACGGACGCGAGTTGCATTTCTTTCAGGAAGTATAACGTATATGGGATTGTTTACTCTATATGGCTACCTTACCTTAAGCGGCCTTGTTAATTCGAATTACTGACCTTCAAATTTATCACGAACCATGTATTTCGATCACAGCAGTTCAGGTTATTGGTCACTGCCCCTTCGTGCTGCTAGGTACGATACAAATGAGGCGTAAGTCTAAGGCAACCAATTGAGTCATCGAACTTAAAGGCCGTATCACACCGTCTTGTTTGAAAGTTTTCGAACTGCCGCTCAAGTCGGCCGATGATGACTGAGTGCATCTATCAATATAACTTAAAGTAAGGCAATGGTCACACAGGTTTCAGTGTACAAACGCTTATGAACGACAACCTGCCAGCAAATGGCAGCGCTCAGTGTAAGCGACGTTGGATTGAGACACTCGAAATCCATCGGTTCAGCGTGGCGGAAAAGTTAGTCAAGTTATCCAGATATCCAAGCTCTGTTCGTAATAGTTATCTGCTGTTAAAATGGTCTAGTCCCCAAGCTTGGCCCGGCAGATTTGCTTTTAACCTCATATGTTCAATGTCTAACTACAAGGTGATTTCAAGTGGAAAAGTTCAACCAGGCGACAGGATACAGGACAGCATAAAGACTCGGGTTGAAACGGTCGACCCAAGTGTAGGATGGACAGTCTCCGCTGTGCACCCAGCTCCGTAACTTCAAGGTACCATGAGCAAATCGAGAAGCAGCAGCAGCAAGGAGAGCAAAAGACTACCTGGGTGCGATGCAACAACAAAAGATACATTGAAAATAAATTTTATGAGTGGGAAAAATATGCGTATTATTGTTATTGATATTCGGAACCTAGTCCTACATGCCTTGGAAGAACGTTCAAGAGCAATGTGTCCACATCTTTCATAATTATTAAAATAAATGTTTATAGGCACTGCTTTGGAGCAAGATCCCCGAAGGAATCATTCAGCCTTGTCTGCCAACACTGTTTAGGTCACTACAAGCTTGGCAGGTAGACTGGCACACCCGGACTGTCAACATTTCAACACATCACTTAAAATTTACTTAAACACAGTGACAGACTAGCATAAAAATGACGGCAGATAATGGCATGCTTCTCACTGAGATCGGTTACGGATCTTATCCTGTGGACCCCACCCAGGAGGGTGCACGCACTCTACAACGCTCAGCTTATTAGTGGCCGCCTCCACGTAAAGACCGTCCACCTAAACTTTATCCAACGAGGAGTTGTCATTAGATTCAGGTTCCTAAGTTAGACAGCAGTGGGGTGTAAGTGGTAAGTGCCTTAAACAGGGAGATCCTTGTCTCGACAAATACACTCATTTGCAAATCAATTTGGTTTTCACGAAAGACCCAAGTGAGTCTCTCGTTTATGATGTTCTTCAACTGAATGTGCTGCACACGTACCAACTGAAACATGAGGCGGCCTGTGTGCAGCACATTCAGTTGAAGAACATCATAAACGAGAGACTCACTTGAGTCTCCTGTGAAAACCAAATTGATTTGCAAATGAGTGTATTTGTCGAAATCAGTCCAATTTGGGTTCAAGTAGAACATAAGGTTGACGGAAACTCGGGGACTGCGCCTACCTGATGAGCCCCAAGCAGGGCTAAACCGGTCGTGGGCTGTAGAAGAGTTTTCAGCAACCTTGTGAGTAGTTTCTTTCATGAAAAGATCCTTGTCTTCTTTTCCAGCTGTCGTTTATTTTTGAAGAGCATGGTCAGAGAGATCAAAAGTAAATGCAAGCGATGAATGTGAAAGGGGTACAGGAGAATATGAGATAAACGAGAGGAACGTCTCATTCAAAGTCATGCCACCAACAGTTCCAGTCACATAGGATGAATCCCAACGTATGTAAGAATTTTGGTTTTGAAACACGCGTGTAAAGATCAAAAGCCGAAGAAAGGACAAACAATGCTGAATGCTCTTCAAGGCGCGGTAAGCGCTAGCACAGTCAAGACTCGCACATCAGGCACAAAGTGTCCGTCATACTGGGTCTGGTGTGAGGTTTAATGGCAAGAATGTACACACAATGCCATGTACCACGCATGAAAGTGTCGTAAGTACGCAGAGAGCCCACAATGGCAAGCAAACACAAGTCAATGACTGTGAACCTAGGAAGTCCCAGTCCAATAACAGCCTTGACGGACTGAGGAAAGCAGATCCCTCAATAAGAGATTATCATCGGTTGGTGGACCAAAAAGTCGACATCACAACCAATTGCACGTAGGGCTGAGATTATGGCGAGGGACTGTTCACCAGCACCATACTTCTGCTTATTCTCATTCCACACAGTCACTCCGCGCCCATCCGAGAATATGCTGACGTCCATCACAGTTGCTCGGCGCTCCCGAACAGCGATTAGGTCAGGTTTGATGAAGGACGCCGAAGTAGGTGCTCTCAACTCCTCGAAGACGGTGTATCCCAGGCGACGGAGACGTTTTGCTAGTTCCCTTTCAACCCGATTATGACGAGCACATCTGGCATCATGCGTGATCCAGCAGGACTGCAAAATATGCATCAAACTCTCCGGTTGGCCACAGTTTCCACGACATAAGATCGTCTGGCCACCATGACCCTGCCGAGCGCTTATAACTCTCGTCCTGAGCAGGTTGCATCGGAGCTGGATACCGCTAATAAATATCCGAGGAAACACCCGTTCTGGAAATACGAGCCATCGCTTCGAACAATGCGAAGCGACCAACTCTCAAAAACCGCAACCGTCAAATCTGTTGTGCAGACTATCACCCCAAGCAGCCACCAGCTCTTCCTTGATGTTTACGCATGCACCATGGACTCGGATCGGAAGGCTGAGATCCCGAACAATCTTGCCAAATGCGGCATCGTCGACCACATTGCGTAGTACTCGGCGCTGGGTAGAAAGAAGCTTTTCCATACGCGCTCTCCACTGCATCGGGATTGTTGCACTCAGACTTGGGATACCAAGTCCCCCATGTTGTTTACCGGCGTGGATGTTGCTGATCAGGGTGTCCTTCGGTAGACGTAGCCAGCCACGAATAGACTGCCTGATGTAGTTGTTCAACCTTTTGAGCTTGTTTCGGTGGACTTGGCCGAGCACGAGTGAATATGCCAGCCTCGGTATCAGGTAGTTCCTCGTGATCTCCATTCTTTGATGCGGCTTCAACGGGGTACGCATCACCTCATCGAGCAGTTTGAGCGGATGCTGTCGGTGGTGGAAAACGCATTTCCCCTTGAAAGTAAAGGGGATGTTACGGTGTCTTTCGGACCCAGAGGAGTGATGAGTCCCTCGGCGAAGCAAAATGTTTCGACTGAGACTGCTGTCGCTCGATATTTCCTGTCCCCACAACTCACCATGGCCTTCGTCTTTCGGGCGTTTATCTTCATATCAGCCCTTCCCAACTCAACCGCAGCAGCCTCAAGCTTCTCTTTAAAGCGAGCCTAACTTTCTGCACACACGACCCAGTCATCAGCGAAGGTAAAACCATCTACTAGGGTGTCATGGAACTGATATCCCAGTTGCGGCATCGACAATCCATGAACCTCATTCATTGCCACGATGACCAATAATGGGGAGAGTGGATCTCCTTGCCTCACACCTCTACGGCAGTGAACCTCGGAATTGGGGAAAACTGCTACAGCATTTTCATAGGACTGTGCGATGTATCGAACTAGATGTGACGGTGCTCAAAACGCCTCGGCAAATCTGACGATTGTGTCATGTGAAACCGAATCAAACGCTTTCGAGATATCAACAAACGCCAAGCTGAGGTTAGAAGCAGTCGCTGAAGAGTGACGAAGCAGGGCATGTAACAGCGATGTAGCTTCCAAACAACCGTCTCGATGTATAAATGCAAACTGGAGTGAGAGAAGTTGCAATCTACTACTCCAGCGATCAGCAAGCACCTTATGAAAGCATCGGACAAGAATGGATGACACGCAGATCGGTCTCAGTTAATCCGGTGAAGTCGGATTTGGGACCTTCGGAACTAGGATAATACGGGCACGACACAGATGTGGGGGACAAACCCCAGATAATAAGAGTAATTTGAAATACCCAGCGAGCGCGTTAGCATTGGACCGGCGGAGCATCCTGGGAGTGAGCTTGTCCAGGCCTGGGGACGAATTGCCCATTAAACGGATCGTACGGTCGACTTCCTCTCCTGTGATTGGCTCGATCACACTCCAGTCGGATGGTACTACTACGCGACTTGGCAGGCTATCCACGTATTTTGGAGCTGAGAGCACCTGTTTCCAATACTGCTCGGCGTCCAGAGGTAGGCCGCAGTTACCTTTGTATAGATCTTTCCATGACCCATCGAGCACAGCAGACGTTGCATCTTTCCGTCTTTGGTGGTATAGGGTCTGGATGGCGGCGTAGTTGGCTCGGCGGATCTGCTTTCGGTTGAACGGCACCCGACGGCGTCGGGATACAGTTTTCCAGGTGTGTTGAAATGTCTTGGAGGCGTGAAGGTCCAGAAGCGACAGGACTTGCTCCGGTGTCATGATGCCAGACTGCAACCCTCGGGCAAATGCCAGAAGGTCAACACTAGCAAGCGAACTGTCAGCATGGGATTCCAAGAGTGACACGGCGCAATCCACGGTTTGTTAAAACCAGACGCTATAGTCTTCAGCTTCTTACGAGTAGGCCGCTATTCAACCGATAGTTCGGTCACGGCCACCAGATGATGGTTCGTCCTGTTGTGCTTGCCAGCTAAGCACACGTAACCTGGTTTTGATGCTGATAGCCGACCGACCAGGTAAATACTGCTCCAATCTCGCGAACAGCGCGGTTTGCGTTCCAAAAGACGGATATAAATTGTTAGCCAGGCGCAAGAGCGATTGTGACTCTTATTGGGTCCAACGGGCCCCGGAATACTTCACTCGGCCAAGCTTACCTGCATTATGCTGGGTGGGGTGTACGTGCCGGCGATGTTGACTCAGGCTAATCTTTGTCGGAAAAAGGCGGGAACAATCAGCGCAGGCCAATTGGGCGACCATGTCCGTACCAACACTTTCACTGTCATGAACTCAATGGTAGGCCACCAAGCCAGCTTTCGATTTGCAGCACTTGCCACATTCCTCACACGTGAGACCCACGAGTCTCTCCTGTGTACTGGTTGGAACTGGTGAGGAGGCGCCAGATGATTCTTAGTGTACATTGTCGAAAGTAACCAGCACATTGAAACCAAACAGGGTGGTTAGCCCTGTCTGGAGTTGCTGAACTCTTAGCTCACCCAGACTGACCCCAGGCTCCCCAGTCGGCACCACGAGGAGGTGGTTCAGCTCACCGACCTTGTCTTCTTTTCCAACGATTTAAGTACACCAACTAGTACTCCAGTCCGAAGAAGTTCACTGAAGGCATGCTGCAGGCAATTAAAGGTTGCTTCGCTGTGAAGGCACTGATTAGCAAATAGGTGAATTAGCAGAATGGATAGGTGAGATTTTGCAGTCATAAAAGGCTTTTTTTCTCAGTCTTTTCGTATACGCGGCGGTTTAATCTCTGTGGTATGTGTTTCGGATACCAAAGACGAAGTAATTTAGCGGATTTAGCTCATTCCTTGATAGTGCACGCTTTACTTCATCTACCACAATATAGACACTACCTTTGTATCTACAAAGATCCGTAAACCGAAAAATGGACTCCGGTTACCCAACCTTAAGTTCCAAATTAACATAATGGAATAAGAAATCCTGAAATAAGGCCTTGAATTTGGATGGTGAAAAACTCAGGTCGAAACATGGAGCTACTTGTGATATTCTACTGAGAGTAGCTTGTGCGGACACATTATCGCAATTTCATCCAAATAATTCAAGTCCACTCATATTTCTAGATTGAGCCCCAAGACTCATGAATCACAGTACTATGCATTTCATAAGAATGTCACTGACACATTTGAGCGTGCCAGACTACCTCGCACTCTGACGCCAAGCGAACCGACCTGCCATGAACAACCGGAATAGCTAAGGGGCCAGCGTGGATAAATCGTGAAAAGCAAGTGAAACTTTGCTGACTATGCGAATTTTTATGCGTTCTATGACAAGCCTCGGAAAACAATTTCTCCTTCAATCTATTCTACGCATTTCATCTAAAGAGATCATTCCCGACATCAACGGGAAACTTTGCCGACGGACGAAGCACTTTAAACAACTATTAGTCAAATGAATCGGTATGCTTCCCTACCCAACATTAAGTTTTCTTTGGCGTTGACGTTGACTGAGGCCCTTCACCGAACAAAGCACTGCCGAGATCGGCTTGAAAACCGCAGAGCCCCTGATAAAAAAGGCATTCCTGGAGAGATATGCAAGGCTTGCACTACAACCTTTCTTGTATCACTCCATGAGCTATTTTGTTTAACCTGGGATAACGAGTCTCTATGAGAATCTGTGTGCTTCTGTCCTTTTGTGAAAAAGACGACGATCTGATTGTGACAACTATCTCTGTATAAGCTTATTGAGTGTAGATTCCAGCATATTTGCAACCCTTCTTATGAATCACTTTGTCAGACAAAATACAGGTTGTAGCCCAAAGGTAGGTTGTGCTCGCCAAACTTTCACTCTGCGCCGCGCTGTATAAAAACGACTTTAAAATCGGCAACGAAGTCTTATTGGCTTCATTGAACTCCGGGTAGAATTTGACTGTGCAATTCGATAAGTGCTGTAAAACATTGGTAATTTGTTGGAATATTGGTAGCTCGGGTTTATTAGCTGGTAATTGATCAGGTGGCTGTTGATCTGTTCACCGAGCTTGGCAATTGATTCGCAATTGATTTGATCGGACCAACCAGGATCCAAGTGCGGTGATTGTCAATGGCCAATCAGGTTACAGCGCGAAAAACTGCTCTTTGTAAACTATATAAACGCAAGCACGAGGAGAGGGACTACCCACCCAACAGCGCACTGAAGATGTCTCCTCAAATGGTGACGAAACGTTTGCAAATCAATCGCCAAGCTCGGCGAACAGATCAACAGCCACCTGATCAATTACCAGCTGTAAAACATACCGGAGTTGTGCGGTATCTCTAGAAGGCCACGATATTACGCGTCTGTATCAATCGTCAGTCTTTGACTTCTAGTCTGAGATTCGACAGGGAAGACTGCTGTTCCATATACCGTTCAACTTAGTGTTTTGCTTGGATAGTGCGCCTGACTGTTATCGGACACTAAGGGGAGAGAATGGATAGATGGTGTTGATCGCGGATCCTGTTTGCCTTCGCTGCAAATTACCAAACTCCACAGCATGCCCTCAGTGCGCTTCTTCTGTCGGCCCCAAAACAGCAAAGATTCTTGTCCATCAGCACTCAAATCTGGTGGGCCATTTACAATAAGCAGAATGGAAAAAGAGAATGTATACGACTTCATATAACTAGGCTCAACCAGCTTCCGAACGACCGGGCTAAACTAGAATTCGCAACCCATTTGTATGAAGCTTATAGTGTTCCTAAAACTGAAGCGTGCAATGTGGGATAGAAAAGAAACTGATCTGGAAAACAAGGTTCGAAACATACTTCAGTTTCTGCTGTGACCTGGCCAAGGCCTGTCCCAAGAAGAAATAGAGATTTCCGGCAGGTATTCTTAGAGTACCTGAAGACAAAGTATCGAATGAAGAGAGTCGCTTTCGATGCTTTGACATCGTTCAGCTCAGCCGGCTTATCCAACAATGTCGACTGAAATGTTTTGGGCATTCTTTGCCGCCCGCATATCGACAAAGAAGTTTTGCTCACAAACCTCGATAGGGCTGTTGTTGTTGTTGTTGTCTTTGAGGTGGCCAAATGAAAGGCTGAATCAAGACCATTACGTCCAGTGTTGAACATCTGGATCTGAAGGATGTATGCTGTACTGGATTTATATTTGCGATAGCCTTGACACCAAGTGCCGCATTTGGATAGCTGCGATATGTGGCGCCCAAGAAACCGGGTCATCCGTAGACAGGAGATAGCTGAAATAAAGTGAAAGTAAGTGTGGTACTCACCGACGGTGATCTACCATAAATAAACCTTCTATTACAAACACATTTCGGATATGGCAGCACTTTCATGTTTCCTCAAAGTGTCGGGGCGCGAAAGCGCCTGCGGTATTATCTCAATACCCGTTAAGCTGGTTTTAGATTTTAGCGTAACACCCCGTGCCACAAGCAACCCTCGTGCCCCACTCGGGGACAGATTTTTGAAGGTCGTATCCTGCATCGAGCAATATTCCGTGGACTGCTTTCCTGGAAAAAAGCACAAACCTGTGTGTGATCAACCCTTCTGTGACTATGGTGTGCAGCTGGCAAAACTTGTCCAAGGCCGTATTATCAGGGAAATCAAAGTTATGAAAGCGTACATGAAATGTCCTCATTACTCGACAGAATAAAAGCGTAAAATGGATGCACAGTAGCTTTCTTGGTGACGATGATCACAGTCGGTGACGTCGTTTGTTAGTCTACGAGGTAGTTTATATTCATGATTGACACTAGACAACATACCGGAGAAGCGAAGTTACCTGTTAGTCTACTGCACAGAGTGCTAGGCACATACCTAAGGTTCCTAAATGCGGTAGCTTATCTGTTTGCTTCATAACTTTTGTATCCTATATTTGAGTGGTTCCAAAGTAATGTAGCGGTGCGCGCTCTGTTACGTTTATTTCAAAAGGTCGACATCCATAGTTTCGGTGACTCCAGTTTTCATCGAGTTAGCACAAAACAGTACTCAC
Source organism: Opisthorchis felineus (assembly GCA_004794785.1). Lineage (NCBI taxonomy): Eukaryota > Metazoa > Platyhelminthes > Trematoda > Opisthorchiida > Opisthorchiidae > Opisthorchis > Opisthorchis felineus. Next base: position 187,361 of record SJOL01006373.1, on the reverse strand, counting down.
AGTTAGTGGGTAAAAATAGGCTGAATATGACCAGTGCACGGAACTTCACCTGTGTACTAAAAATCGAGAGCAAACTTTGGGGTGAACATTCACTTACGAGCTAACGTGATGTAGACGGAATGCTCGGCTCTCTTAGCTAAATCTCACACCCACAATATTCCTCAACTAAATATATTGCACAGAGGCCACCTCATATATCAGTTGAAACGATATTCAAGATATCAACATGGCCTTCACTATTACACAGAAGTTAGATGAAAACTACTGACAATCCACTACTGGTTTCGTCCTTCTAGAGGTACATCAGATAGACCTATTTCCCAAAGCCTCATCAGTCTTAGCGAAATACACTCATTTGCAGACAAATTGCAAACTCACCTGGAACCCAGCTGAATCTCTCGTTTATGATGTTCTAAGCAACTGAATGTGCTGCATCAGGCCGCCTCATGTTTCAGTTGTTACGATAGTCGAGATATCGCAATACATGTATATACGTAAGACACTACTCATAAGGTTGCTGAAAATTCTTCGATAGCCCACGACCGGTTTCGCCCTTCTTGGGGCTCATCAGGTAGGCGCAGTCAACCTTATGTTCTACTTGAAACCAAATTGCACGAAATTAGCAAAATACACTCATTTGCAAACAAATTTGGTTTTTCGAGAGAAGCACCTGGAGCCCAGCTGTTCCGCAAACTGTTAGCAGCAGGTATTATTTTTGTGCACACTTTCTAAACTTTGAAGGCAGCAAAAATCCCTGGCATTGTTTTACTCAATGGGTACATACCTCGAGGAAAGGAACCAATATTTTCTGTTCAGTGGGATATTATAGTAACTAAAGCCTTTATGTACCAAAGATACGTGTATTAGGGAAAATTGTGGCTAACCAGCCTTGAATACGTATGTTTGATAGCAACATAAGAAGTGAAGTGACAGACGACGGAGACCTGTCGGGCAGACATCCAGTGTGGTGAACAAACTTTGCATAATAAAGACAAAGTCAACTTAGTTTGCCCGAAAATCCGAACGAGCAACTTGTACTTCCACCATACCCAAGTCAAACTGGGTCTGATTGGCTTGTATGGCTCTTGTATTCGCTCTTGTCTAGATGCGAAAATTTGTTTGGATCTCTGAATATTTGACGCAACAAATGCACCCCGGAAACTAGAGTGTAGCCATGGTGCACATACGAAGTGCGATCTTCAAGTTTCCGTATCATGTTACGTATGGATAGGAATCCCCGAAGAAGGCAGTGGTCTCTTGTGTTACTAACCACATCCACGTTCTGAAGAAAAAAACAGTAATGGGCCAGAGCAAATAGTGAACAACTGGAGATACAACAGGACCACTTGATTCAAACATCATTTAAACCAGTGTTCGGCTACTTGTTCATACCCTCAAATCTACGCTAGCAGGACCTACTGTCTATTGAAAGCCAACTTGGTCCACTGTGTATCAAATATAATTAAAGTAAATTTAGTTTCATTGCAGTATCAGTAATCGGGTTACGCTCAATTCTTGGGAAGTAGTGAAAGTTAAGCGGAAAACTCTGTCCGCTCCGCTCCTGTCGACAGCTGTGTAAAGTTGCGTAGCAGTAATTTGGCCATTTTCACCTGTCTTGAAAGAGCGAACACTCTCAGTTGTAGCACCTCGTGTGCCAAAGTTGTCAGTTACGCGGGAAAAGCCTTGAAAAGAGGATTAGCGAATCACTGGCGTACCTCATCAACGCAAAGCTTTCTTTAGTGAAGTGGATCCAAACTGGCTGTGCTCTGTTTTCCATCCAAGCTTCTGTGGGCGTCTATCTAATTACTATTCGGGACGGCAGGCATACAGCTTTCACAACAATTTGGACAGCTGCTCAAATCTCTTTCGGTCTAGTTATCTCTCTTGAGAGCGCTGCTATCGAGAAGTGCTGCGTGGTCACGTTTGGCGATGAGACTTATTTTTGACGTTTCTGGCTACTGGTCTGTTCCATTGGACTGAAATCAAGTTTGGATGCACCGCGTAAGCCGTGAAGTTTGTTTGCCTACCATACTGTACTGAGTGTTAGTTGAACAATATTTTTCACCTTGGTGCAGTCAAATCATTCGTGAATCACTCACAGGAAGGTGTATGAATTTCGCATGCCATCTCGCAGATGTTACTATCCCCGGAGTTACCGGCAGGCGAGTTTTACAGTTCTCAAAGTTAACATGCAACTTTTGACACCAACCATACAAACGTTAAGCATGAGCCGGTTGTAGGCCTTTTAAATAGAATTATGGGGGAGCTGCTTCAAATTTCCCTGGAGCAACCCTTCGCTTCTTTGTAGTATATCTAACACGTTCATTGGACTCACCGTATTTGCAAAACGGACCAAGCGACTTTGCGTCTTTAAATCACTATGACTGATCATACTGATTGATTTGGAGTCCACGAATGGCACACTTTATATGACGGGCAATCTGTCATCTACGTCGGTTCGATTGTTTGTGGCTATCTTTTCCACAAAAATGTAGTTTACTGAAGATTTTTTTACTGCTGAGGGGTCAGGCGATGACGTGTAAAAAGCAGTCTTGAATGTAAAGCGGTTAACTCATGTTAGGTTGCAAATGAGTGGTAGAAATCCCCACAAAGAACTAGTTTTTTGCTGATCTTACATGCACATATTCTCTGCCAAGGAGCTTGGCGGTAATTAAGTTCACCCCTTAAAACCCCTGTGTATGCGTCATGTCGGTAACACCAGCCCATATTCAGCATATTCAGGAGTCTAAGCCCTATTTGGTTATATAGAATTATTACTGGATATAGATTTCGCTTTGCTAGTGAAATCAGTCTTTACTGAAAATACGAGAATCGTCATGGAATAGCCGCAGCCGTACTAAAAATCATCAGTAGTGCATATTTTACGAATGTCTGGCTAGGTCTGAATCCGCATACTATTTCTTGAATTCTGTCTTTTTTGAATAAGGCAATAATAATTCGAGTCATTTACACTAGATTCTGCCAAGCTAGAGCTAATGACACCGCTGATCATAGCCGAACGGTGTCATGTTCAACTACTAACCACTTTCGAATGACTAAAGATTTTTTAGATGGGCACAGCCAGTCACCTCCAAGAGTGATGGGAATACTGTACAGCGCCTCTTTTATTTTCAGCATTGATGAATTTCGCTTGTGGTGCTGAACCCCAGACAAAATTTCGAAATCTACTCACCGGCAAAATCCGAGACTAATTTAGGTAATGCTCCATCGTTAAAAACAAAGCTGTCGGCATTCATCACAGTAGCAAATCAGAGATCCTGCACGCTCTTGATGTATCTGCAGAAGTAAAACGGAGTTTCCTCACTATTGTCCTGACATGCCCAGCCGTTTTTATGATAAAATTCATTTTCCACTGACTTTCCTGAACAAATAAATTTATCTCAAATTTGAGCCCTGTGTGCCTAGTTGAAAATTGCACACACAGCCACTAGAACGGAACGTTATTTCAAACAAGCATTAGGAGCAGTTTGAAGAAAGGTCGGTTTAAGCGCTAGAAATACTCAAATTGCTTGGCCAAGGTATGTGACTTTGCTTTCTTTTGCAAGTCACTCACAGTGACCGAAAAAAATATGTCGTAGTTCTTCGGGCAAACCTTGTTGCCCATGACTAGACGATTATTGCGGACAGAAGAGCAAATACATGGTGAAACCTCTGTTTAACGAATAGGCCAGTCGAGAACTCTCGAGTTCTGAAGTGTAAAGGAGATGTTTTCAGCCTACGTGAATGATGACTGTCTAATTTCAGAAAGTACAGCAAGAGAAAGAGAGAAAGAGAGAGAGAGAGAGAAAGAGAGCACATTACCATTTGTAATATGTGGAGTGATTTGCTCTAGTTACTTCTGTAAGAAGGGCGGGAAAGTTTTCTACAAGAACTCTAACAGGGTGAAACGAGTGGGAGGAAATCTCCGCATAAGAAAGTTGAGCAGAAGGGCGAAAAGTTTTAGCCGCCGTAGAGTGGAGAACCTTCCTCGTATAAATGTAGGCCTGCTTAGGCAGACTATTTTTGATGTTATTATTCGCGCTGTCTCATTATTATATCATTACTGTCAGTACTATTGCCAATTTTACTTGAGAGTAGAGAGGAGTTAGATTATATCTGCACTGCCAGTATGTTGTGTCCTGAACTCAAATTTGCCGAGATTTAATTGGGATGCTGGTTTCTTTCTTGCGTTCCATCTCTCCAGCTGGCGACTACAACCTGTATGACTGAATTATGTACCCCACAGAAAGAACAAACTGGTGGGAAACTCAGTCGAGGTGTCGATTTTGACCTAACCTAGCTGAAATTGTCATCAACCCATTGAAACCTTAAAGATCGCACGTTTGAGTACCTAAAGCTCTACTTACATGAGAGAATTGACCACAGTCAATGAGGTCTTATAGTGAAGGTACGGATTTCTTACGATGAAAACTCCAGCTACTATATCCCGATGAGCTACCATGCCACACTAACTGTAAGTGCATGAAGTTGTCTGTGGTTCACTGTTTTTACACTGATGATGATCGGTCTCTTCTATAGCTGGCCTACGTAGGTATCTACGAAGATTCGCAAAAAAGTCGAAAGATTTTCCGTGAATTTTCACCAGCAAACCGCTGAACATCTGGGGCCGAGGCTCCTTGACACTTCCTCTGCTACAGTTTGCAAAAAACCTATCTCTCAAACCCTGTGTGGGTATGGTAGACACCGGCTAGCAAGGAAGCTTACCACAAAACGACAGAATGCTATCAAATCAAAAACCCAAAAAGCATCGAGTTCACAACAAATTTCCATGGGAAAAAGACGATACAAAAATCGTCCTACCGGACTTCCCACTGGATGTCACTTAAAAATGTCTTATGCGTTGGTGCAGGTAGAAGATAAGTCGCGGGATGGTAATGCTTTTTGTTCTTCTCATTTGCGGGATGCTCAGAATGCACAAGATATAAAAAAAGGTAAGCAACAGAAGAGGCTAATAAGAACACCTTTCAAACAATTCGGATGAGCGGAGCTTAAACCATGACTAAGCAACATCTGTCACAGATCACCACGCAAAGGCTGGGGACCAAATAGTTCTTAACTTTCGGTTTCGGTTTAGTTATACAGCCCAAGACAAAAATTCTGTCCGTAAATGAGATCCAACGGCCACTTTTCAATTTTGTGCGCACAGCGAATTCGAAAAATTAATTTGGTTCTCCTTATTCTGGTCATGTGATATCAACGTTCACATGTGTATGTATGTTTGTTCAACATTTCTCCTTACTCTTTTCTTGTACGTAATATGCAATATCCATATGTTACACCTGAAGAGAGTGAAAGGAATGTTAATATTCCACTGCATTTGTTTACTATTTGTATAGATTAGACGACTGAAGGAAACCTAAATTTTCAGATTATGTTTCAGTCATGTTCGTAGATCCGATTTGCGTTTTACTTTAAAAGCAAAATCTGACGTCGCTACACCCGATTACGATGTCAGAATTTCAGTTCACTAAAGTTCGAAATAATTACGGTGTTCTACGTTAATTTTAGAAGAGCTTTGAGGGATACGAATGGTGCTTGAGTGACAGTTGTCAGTTTTTCACTAGTTTGAAAGTTTAGTTTCTGCTAAGGTTTTTCGGATGTAAAGACTCCTGTTTGTAGAGACGGTATGCACTGTGGGCTACTATCATGTAGTTACAGGTAACCAACCATACACTGACCCCAGGGAGGGGTTGTACATTCTCAAGCGTGGTGGGGCAGCAACCGAACGATTTTTGTTTTTTAAACATAACACATTACTCGTAAGGCTGCTGAAAACCTCGACAGTCCACAGAATTCGATACGCGAATTTGCCTTTGATAGAAGAATGGACTAAGTCAAACTGAATCTCTCGTTTATGATGGTCGCAACAGTTTCCAGCAACCTTATGAGTAATATGCTACGTTTAGGCAGTGTATTGCGATCAAATATCGTACCAAATGAACTCTGAGATGGTCTTGTGCAGCAAATTCAGCTCAAGCTAGATTCAGTCAAATCTTCTGTCAAAACTAGCTTTGTGTGGAAACGAGGGCATCTGCAGGATAGTTATAATTTCTGTTGTTGTTGTTGATGATGATAATGATGATGATGAGGACGATGGTGCGATGGCCTCCGAAACCATTATGTACACCACTGCACAATCCGACAGCCATTTCCATAAAAACACCCTCACTTTGGAGGAGTGGACAATGTGGGCCACTTTCAAAAATTCCTGTACTTGTTCATAAACATTCATTTATGTGTGGATAATCCTAATAGTCTTTGTGAGAGTTTGGTGAGTCACGCTTAGTTTCACTGAAGTGAACGCTCCATATATTCCGTAATCTGGCACAGCTATTTCTGAGAGGTGCTGGTACACTAACAATGAACGTTCATGGTAAATTTAAGTCTATTTTCACCACAAGTAATGCTAGAATGTGACTGAAGGCAATCGAATCAGCAAAGTATAATTCCAAGTTATCGACAGGAGCTAGACAGAATCTGATGTACTCATGTCTTTTAACTTCCGTATTTCCAGCCCATACTGTAACGGTGTGACGTGTTCCAAATTTGTATCACGATAAATACTGCGTCAAGCTAAGCTTATAGCTCACTGATATTTTGGAGGAACCGTGTAGTAACCTTGCGGCTAGCGTCAGTTGTTTTCATATGGTTGTCGGCTGGCGAATCAGTGCCAACGACCAAGGGTGCTGTGATTGCGATGCTCCTTCGTGTGTGGAAATTGGCAATCTCGGCAACCATAAATTATCGCATGTTCAGTTATCAGAGTTCGTCTTTTTGAATGGTGGCGGTCCCATTAAGCTTCAAAAAGGTACTGATTCGAGACAAATGTTTGCCGACGAAGTCTAACCAGGTGAACAAAAAGAGCGGTTATTGTGAGTCGGTCAAATTTGTAATCTTATGCCAATTGACTAACTAGCACAAGGGGTTGTGAACACCAACAGTTTGATGTACCAAGTTGATATATGGCAGCAGTAGCGGTGATGACCTTTTCAAAATTTTGGGAAATGTTCAGACTAAGCAAGTATTTCGCGAGTCCTACAAAAAGTGTTTGGCCAGTTGGTCATCAAAAAACTCTGGAGCCAAAGACGAGTAGGAGTAGGTGAACCAAGCCCAACAGTTGTAACGAAAATGATGGTTAGTCCCATTCATAAAATTTCAGGAACTAAAATGATGTAAGCAATGGGAGTAGTTGAAAAATTAATTAGCGGAAGCTCGTGGATCTGAGAAAAGGCCCCAGTTTTCTTTTGATCAAGAGGAGATGCCAGACAATCGTGGCGAAGGCGAAAACAGCTTGCCTGTTTACGGGTAACTTTACTGAAAGACGTGAAGAGACTCGAGAACATGCAGCTTGTGTTCTGCCTGAAGTGGCCACAGAGCTATCATTGATCTTAAGAACGTTTTCTACCTTTTTTTAGCGATGCGATAATTCGTAATCTTTGATTTTCATTTTCGACTCAACATATCGTCACAGCAGATGTTATGACGCCAAAATGGCAATCACAAGTATACGGAATTTTTTTCCTCGGTGAAAGTAATTCAACCATTTGATTGCAGTTTGAGTACACCCATAGTTCTCTTCACTAATGACAATAATCCTTGGGGAAAAATAACTTACAACCATGAGACAGGACTCTGGTGCGTGAAATGAATGCTCCATCATATTTCTAGAAAACTGGAAATTGTTCATTCCCCTCTTACTAGTCATACGACACAAGTAGCTCACTGATGCCGCAATTCGGACAACACGACATTCTACAATCCCTGCGTAAGCCCATCCCATTCCATGAGCAGCACGACGGTTCACAGTCCTTGCTGAAGTTTGCGCACAAGAAAGTTGCCGGGATCTATCATCTTCACTGGATTCGTTTGAAAACCAAGTTCTTTTTGCCCATAAACAAATAGGCTAAAAGATATCAATCTCCTACGCAAAAGCAATTTTATGTCCGGGCGTGACTTTACCGGTGTATACACCACAAAGGTGAGAAACGGAATTGAATTTTGGTGCAATTAGGATGCATAATCTCGGCCTCTGGTCTTGAATTCTATGAACATGGCATTCCAGACAAGCCTCTTGCCGCTACTAACACAGGGCATGGTAGATACACGATAGTCTTACACTGAACACACAAGACCTACTACTTTAGGTGACCATGGCTGGTTCGACCGACAACCTGAATATAGACCTAGTAACTGCTTTGCTTTTGTCGCTCGCTTACTCAGTATGTCATGACTCGGCTGATTAATGCCGCAGCAAGGCAGAAAACATGAACTGTTAACGAGTTCCAGTGAGAACAAAGTTCGAATCCACTACCTGCGCTTTGGTGCGAACTCAACAACTTACCGTAATAAGTGCTATGGCAAGGAGAAGACTCTAAGAAAGGGGAGATATGAACACAATTTTAATGAACATGGACTTAAGACATTTCCGCATCTCACCTTAAATAAACCTTCCAAAATCGTGAAAGTTGCTCACTTCAGCCAAAGCCTGCATAGCATGCCAGAACAAACCCTTTTAAGTAGATAATCAAATTCACAAAAGGAGAGACGAACTAACTGAGGAAAAATCCCCAGATGTGGTCCACGTACTGCTGTGTTAATCATAACTGGCGGAATACATTAGGGAGTTTCATTCCTTATCGTCTTACAGTGAGTTCTACAGGATTCTTCTTTTCCTATTTACAGAGGAACGTGGTTTGACGGTGATTCATTATCAAAGCGGGTACGGTGGGAACTATCCAAGGGTTATCCAACAATCAGTTCTGATTCTTCCGAACACTGTGGGTGTCTATAACATTCAGATCAAAGTTCAGCTTCTAGAGCATTCTGGGAAGATTGTTCTTCCATAGAAAATGCAGAAGATTGTATCCTAAAGTCTGTTCAGCATGATCCGCTACAGATTTGAATCACATTTTATTTAGAACAGCCTTCGCTAAATCGCTCAACTGTAGCAATTTTTTTACAAAACTGTAAACGGTAGGAATCGAAAATTTATACTATAGTGCCACTTGTCACGTTGGCGGAAAACCCCAGTAGACTTCAGTCCTACTGTACATAAGGTCCTTCTTTAACTGCTTCACAAAACTGAGGGTTATCTTCATTTGATGATACGAAATAGTTTTCATTACACGGTTTATCGCTCACACTAATGAACTAACAGAGGCTGGTCGATGCTCACCAAATTGGCGCTACCAAAATCAGCGTGTACTTCACAATGCATTTGAATCCTACCCCTTGTTTCCGATTTTATTAGTACAGATAGAGTCCCCTGACGGCTTCAGATGAGTCCACTGAGACGAAAGAGGGATCTCCTGTATATTTCCGCTAAGTCATAAGTGCACTCTGCACAAATTTAGCCAGATTGTAGCTTACAAATTATAAGTAATAAGCACAGAAGAAGGAAAAAGTCTCAAAGGTAGTTCAGAGTTATCATCTTAGAGGTCGTCACATGTGGTGACAGTCAACGGTGGATCACGTGACGTGGATTGGTTGTTGAAAGTTAGCAGCGTTATATCCGGTTCATGTGTAAGCAGATCGCGCTGTTGATCAGCCCTACCTGGCTGAATGGCTCATTTTTTACCTATTAATCGGGAGGTTGCGGTATCGAATCCCACATTCGTTGTGAGTCCCAAGAAGCCAAAAACCAAGCAACCTTGTACTGCCGTTTGACCTCCACAGGGAATCTTTAGTAACGCTAATCGTTGTAAACCACTGGGAGGATTTGCACCAATAACGTTTCCATAGTATCGAATTGTAAATAATCAAAACTACGCTGTACTGAAGATACCCTGATACACCAAACGGTCGAGGAAATTCCTAAATCAACTGAGCATTCACAACCAAGTAACCCATTCCAGACAAATGATCCAGTTGTGTTTGCTTTTCTACTTTGCGCGAAGACAGTCTTTCACATAAGATTTTACTGTCGAAGTGTCGTAATCATAACCTATCGCCAGCTGTTACGTTGCCACTTTGAAGCAGATCGATGTGCCTTACTTTATCTACGCGCTGGTAGTGGGGTTTTGGTTATTTGGAAGGCTGGTTGGGATGAATGGATGGTTAACAGGAGTGTGGAGTTGGTGTGTCTAAGACTGGCCAGAACGGGTGCACAATAGGAGAAAGCAAATAGCATCGCACAACCAAATGACTATTAGCAATGGAGCCATATTTCACGATCAGCTTCGCTCTGTTGGTGATAAACAACGCCGCCCTGGACATTCCCACATCAGTCGAACTGGACCGACGCCGAAAGCAATCAAACGATAGACAGATTTATGACTCCAGCCGACAAGAGAGCAAGGAAGGTTGCCTGGCGGCGGTCTGTGATGTCAAGATTTGGGGTGAAATGAGACCAAGCTGTAGCAGCTGTTATAAGGTAGGGAAACTGACGCCTGTTTAACTACGCGCACAGCTTAAGTCGATGGCTAAAAATTTTGTTAATGAGACCTTCTGTTGGAACATAAAATTTTATGACACGCCGCTAGATAGTGTTCGAGTCAGCTAACCGTTTTGTCTCCAAGATATTGGGAGGCTGTGTGCTCTACTCTACCATATGGTATTTGACAATAAGGACATGATTAAGAGCGAACGAACTGTGGGTGCAGTGGAGGCTTCTGTAATTGAACGCTAGGAAGATGGGTACAGTTGGTGCCAACAGAGTGACATTCATGGTCTGATTGAAGTATTCTGATATCGATTCAGTCAAACAGGATTGAAAAGAAGCATGAATGGGAATCGGCAATAACTTTTTCCGGGGTACGAACAAACAAAGGACATGAGCTGGTGAAATTCTGAGTTCCGGTTTTCGTTATCGGCACTGCGTAGTTATGCTGTTTTTCGGTCAACGAATTCACAGAAGGTCACTCATTGTGGGAACTTGCTAACTGAGCCGTTAACGGAAACGAAAAATCGTCATTTCATTCTGTCGCCACTTTCACTACGAGTGACAAACCTAGCCTGTTTAAGCAGAAAGTTGCAGATTACAGATGTGAATATTTGACGTTCTAAGGGATGCAAAAGACAACGGTATACTCTTGGCATCACTGTATGACTTAATGCTATGTAGTATGGTGTTTCTTTCGGCTACGGAACAGCTGAATCCAAAACATATGGTCATTCATAATGGGAAACATACTGACTGGTGTGTGAAATGGAAGGATAATAAAACTGAAAATTAGTCTGAAACATAAATTACAAAAGTGAGGGTTTCAGAGTATGAGTTTGACCTTGGAAAAAAAACTCATGTATCATTGTGTTCCGGTTAATCCAACGTTTCGTTGTTCAAACAAGTGTAACCCAACTCAGATTACGAGAATAGGGATTCAACTATAATTGTTTGATTTCGAGGGCCAAGGGCTACCGATGACACTGAGGACCTGAAATAGTAATTCGAAGTAATTCAAGTAATTCAAAATCAAATGAGGTCAAATTAAGTGCGCTTCCAGAGAGAAATTTGTCAGGCAACCTCCGAAACCATAAAGTCGAATATCCGATAAAATTGCTATTCAGTGTCGATCATACTCCGCTCTTTGTTAACACTTAAGCCCAGTGTAACTGAAGGCACTAAGTACCTTAATTTGGAGTTCAAGTTTGAAAGCTGCAAACCATCCATAGAAAGTTAAAAAGCGTATAATTATTTTGGTATGGAAAATAAACATATAACTGAACAGAACAGCCATAAAAATTAAATGTCGAGTTGCAAGGATTTATTCTTTCTCTGACAATGGAAAAAATGAATCGAGCAGTTGGTAAGCAGTCCGAGGCATAGAAACACCAGTTCACAAACCGCCTAACATCTGTAAACGACCCTTGAGATGCAGTGAGGTACATCAGCTCCGGCATAACCTAAAGATCTTATGCACAGGTTTCTGTGCACACTAGACGGGTGTATGAATTTTCGTCAATATTGCCTCATTGAAAGCGAGAAAGCAAGGCCTATGTTTTGATGCATCATAATGAACAACTCACTGGGTTCAATGAAAAGGCTTTTACTCAAGAGGAGTCTTACGGTCGACGACGCCCCGATCCGAGTTCGTGTATCTGGTGTAAAGTTATCTTGTGCCATGCGGCCTAGTACTTATTTCGGGATGCAGCCCCATTTCCGTCCCAAGATATTCCGGTCCTACCGATTTATGTGTCACTGCAGCTGCAAGTAGACGGATAAATAACATGAGGAATGGGTTGATTGGATGCTTTTTGGAATGATTGTGGACGTTAATACCAGTAGCTCCACAGAATGCGCATATTTGTGCTGCCTGGTAGGTACGACTAACAATTGAAGTGGGTCGTCCGCAATGTGATATTTTATGGAACCAGAAGCATGCACTTACTCCATGAAATAATCTGAGGTCTGTCGGCCTTAGACCAGCAATGTACCCCAATAAACCGTTATGAATACACACCGGTAATGGTGGTACTTTTGATGAACTGCTGTTTGGTCACCTCTTTGTCGGGTGCCCTTATTTCGTGTGCCCCAACAAAGAGGATTCGTTCCAATCCGCACTTGTACGCAACGGGCGCGAAATTGCTGAAATGGCATATTGTCTGGTCTGATTGGGTGTGTGACGTACGTTGTGATAGAGTCATCTGTCCGGGCTCTGGCAAGCGGTTGACCGTCGCCCTGTTCGCTCACAAGAAAACAGAAATACTTTACTAAACAGAATTTAATCGACTAAAAACAGTTCAAAGATGTTCTGTGCCTACTGAGCGGGATATCGCTCATAAATATATAGTGGGAAACTTGACTCTAGCCATTCCACAGAAAGTTTCCGTCAGTGTTAGTCTCATTGGACCCACCATACAGGCATTGTCTATGAAGGACATCTTCAAAAGTGAAAAGGTTCTTATGTGTATATAAAACAGTGAGCTTCCAATGGTGCTTTCGTGCTGGATCCGTTTTAGGTGTTCTATTCAACTATTGAAAGTCTTAAGTTCGAGTCATCCTACATGTTAGTGAAATGTGCACAAATTATGATTCCCAGCAGTGATGAAACAGCTGTATATTGCGTCTCAGTGTACCAGCACAGCTTAATTTCATTTGCAGGATGAAATTTCGACTGAGAACTGGGCAGTTCTCACACGATATTCCCGATGCCAAATGCATAAATTATAGCCCGGTAGGCAAAATCTACCGAAACCTTCTTAGACATTGCAAGCGGCCGTTTTTTAGGATGCAGTAGTTCCAAGGTCACCACCCGTGCCAACAACCAGCGGTCAATCTTAAGGCTTTAGTTACGTCAATATACTACTCAAGCCACTCACGAGTAAGCGAAATTGATGAAAAAGATTAGTTTTACGAATGGCGACAAACTTTTCCTGAGAATCTGTTCAGCACACTCTCCCACACCTTTCTTCTAGATTGCCTAGTGGAAAATTCTCCGTGAACTTTCAGCCGTCAGTGTAACAAAAACTTCCGGTGCGTAACGCACTAGCAGTTGAACTTACCTGAGTGTGAATAAACATAAACCGGACAGCAAGAACTTGAGACTCGACAGTATTCTACTGCTACGTGGTCATTTAGTCAATTAATAAGCTTCGGCCGGACGTAATAAAACCCATATTTGTGCACGGTAAGTCAGGGTATGCTGACACTATATTTGATTAATGCAAGATAAAAAGTCCATTTACACTTCAGATTTCCTCAGTATTGTGATGACAGTGTTAGTAGTGGTGAAACAAAGAACATCATCCAGTGGGGAGTTACTCATCTGCACGAACTAAAAGGTAACAAGCTATTAGACGCGAAGGTAAAAATATCATTTACACAGAGTACCTGAAGAGCAAATATCCTCAATCGTCCTCTTGTATCCACCCGGACATTCTTTGAATATTAAGTAATAATGAACAAGCACTGCAAGCGGATCCATAATTTCCTACCAACATTTCATCGGATGGGGGAGGCCACGCGGACACCTGAAAAGATGAATCTCACATGTCATCAGTAGCGAACTGTACTAGGGTAGTGGGCACGCTGAACCAACTCCTCGAAGTAGTGAACTATTTAATACAGGGAATGGTACATTCGATCGTGATCGGCGAAGTGTACCACAACGCCCTCAGCAGGTTGGACAGTTACGTCAGGCAATCTATTCGTGGCTGACTACGTCTACCGAAGAGTGCATCAGTCAGCCACATCCACGCCGGTAGACAGCATGGGGGACTGTGTTGAAATTTGGTAGCTCGGGTGAATTTATTGGTTGTTGATCAGGTGGCTGCTGATCTGCTCGCCGAGCTTGGCAATTGATTTGCAAACATTTCGTCACCATACGAGGAGACATCATCAGTAAGCAGTTGGGTGGGATCAACAACCAATAACATGGGGGACTCCCAGACGTGAGTTCAACTATCCCGATGCAACGGAGAATCCGTATGGAAAAGCTTCTCTCCACCCAGTGCCGAGTACTACGCAAAATGGCCAATGATCCTGCATTTGGTAAGGTTGTTCGGGATCTCGGCCTTTCAGTCTGAGTCCAAGGTGCATGCGAGAATACCAAAGAAGAACTGGTGGCTGCTCTGAGCAATATTCTGCACAATAGCGTTGATGTTCCTGACGTGCAAAGGTTGGTCGCTTCACACCTCTCGAATCGATGGTTCGTGTTTCAAAAAGGTCTTTTTCCTCGGGCATGTATCCACGGTGCAACCTGCTTAGGACGAGAGTTGGAAGCACATTGTGTGATCATGATGACCAGGTGGTCTTTGGTCGTGGAAAATGTGCTCAACCGGAGAGTTTGATGTATATTGTTCAGTTCTGCTGGATCACGCATGATGTAGGGTGTGCTCGCTCAATCAAGTCTCAGATATTCAGTCGATACGACTTTAGTGCCATCGATTATGATGCGGATTATTTGGTTCACAAACGGATGGTTATTTCATATCGAGGATCCTTTTTTCTCAATCCGTCTACTGAGTCTTGAAGAGTACTCAGCATTATTCGTCCTTCCTTCGATTGCTGATCTTTACACGTGGGTTTTCGTTTTAACATCTTTACATTTTACCTGAGTGGGAATTATTGATGGCATGCCCTAGAATGGAACGTTTCTCTCTTTCTATCTAATTTTCTCTTATACATCCACCCACATCTTTTTCTCGCATTTACTTTTATGTTTGTGCTCATGCTGTTCGAAACTGTACGGTAATATAAGTTGTGTCAGTAGTTGGTGAGCAGAGGCACCTCCACGTAGTGTCGACTGGGTAGCCCGGACGTCAGTGTGGGTGAGCAAAGAGCTTAGCAATTCCAGATGGATTCAACCACCGTTTTTCAACTCATTGGTTGCCTTCGACAACGAACGACACGATTCAGCTTGCGTCTCTGCACTATATCCAACCAGTGCACAATTGAGACTCGTAGAGCTGAACTATGTAGGCTGTGGTTAGTTCTGCAAATCGAAAGGTGGTTAGTAGCCCACCGTCGAATTCATGTTCGTGTATGTGTTGGCAGGAGCGTGGTTTTTCAATTGGTCTACGTTGACTGTTTCTACCGGTCCCCGATGAACATTGCCCTGAGTCATCATGGCCGGTGCGCTTCCCATGACTCTCTTCTTCAGACTGCGATATAACGCAACAACACCATGGAGGAGTTTCTCATTTTCATGGCATTTCATGCATAGGCTTATAGCTGACATGTACTGGTGCAGTGATCTGCTTTCCTCCCCGCGGAATTTACAGTGGGTTCATTAATCACAGTTGCATTTCTTCATGAACAAAAAAGCCAAAGGCTCTTTTTAAAAAGTAAAAACGGTAAAAGACAAACTGTCCAAAGTAAAACCGGTTAATCTATCTCTTAATTGTGCACAATCAGAATAAATTATACTGTTCGACTCTGCTTTGAACGTCTACTCAGCTTTTGGGCATGTATTTTCACCACCACCCAAACTACTTCCAACATTTGGACCAGATTTTTTCCACTGATCTCTAGATTGCACCATCTAACTACTTCAGTATACGAGGCTGGTTCATGTTTGTTGCAATCTTTTACCGATTAGTGTTAAGACGGAGTGAGACTTCACTGTACCCAGGCAAAACATTGGTTTTGCAGTTGACGGACGAACTGTATACTTTTGGTCACACTGTCTACGGAGTTTTTGGACGTAACCACTCAATCACCAACGGATGCAACTTAGCCAATGCGCGGCTGCCACTTATGTTATTATGTAGCAAGCATATTCATCACTTACTGGCTTTGGGACCTTTTTGGTTCACTCCGATAACAACGTTAGCCATTTTCTGCGGTACCAGTTATCTGGTAAACGGAGGCTTCTTTAGCGTGCATTCACCCTGCATTCTGAGGCACACTGGTACAGTGCACGCTGTAGGTACTTCAAGCGGTTTGTTTGAATGAATCCTGATTTTCACTGCACGTTAACTTAATAGTTATGTTGGAGTAGTCCACAGACCTGAGAACAACTGAGAGTAATGTGAGAAACTATGCCAGGCCTTTGTCATTCCTCATCGGGTCAGCTCTGAATTTTCTCTCTCATTGTGGGAAATTTTCTCTTTCGAGTCAGCTTCTTACTTGTGGGGATCAATGGGTGTGGAAAGCAGACAGCTTCCCATTTCAATAGTCTTAACAAACCAAGAAACTACCACTCCTCTTTCAGTCAAAAGTAAATACATCAGCGGAAGCTGCACTGTTGGGAGGATAATTGATCATGCGGCTCAGAACACCGGACATCAAGTTATGTTTTATTGTGCTCGATCTGATAACTATCGACGCACACACGCACACGCATATGCTCGCATGCGCATACGTGCACACACGCACATACACGCACGCACGCACGCGAAAGATTACTTGGGGATCGCACCGCTCATAAGATGCACCCAAGAAAACATGCATGACAAGCTAGTGCTACCCAGTAATCGGTTTGACCTATAGAGTGCCGCCCACGGGAAGTAAATTCCAGCACCGTCGTTGGTTTAGCTATCTGATAACCCTGAAAAGAGAGGACAGATCCAGCAAACTTTCATCTGCCGACTTTTCGCCGACAAATGGACACACACGAACATACATACACGCGCTCATAAACACAGACACCCACATACTAGTCCAGGTAATAGGGCATCACGAGCTGAATTCTACTGTGTAAGGTTACATTTGTGAAACCGGCCACTACTATGTACAGTACTAATATCAAGAGTTGTGCGTGGTTAGGGGCGATATCGTCCAGAAAGATTAACACAGTATTCCCTGCAAACCAAACTGATGTTGACCAAATAGGACTGCAATACCTGATAGATCATGAGCCAACTAGATACGCCTAATGGAGTTTCTCGTTTCTAGGAATCTTTAGGCCTAGAAGAATTTTCTAGTTTTTGGATAGCTTGCTGATTTTCTGGCGGAAACTTTGTATTCCGTTGTGGACTTCAAAATCCCTGGCTTCCTATCCTTTCCTGTTTGAAAAACAACAAGCGTCCGTCTCATGCATGATGCTTTCGAATATGATGTGCAGCACAAAGATTGCCTCATGATTCACCTGAACTAAGCCGTTCACAACTTTAAGTAATGTAGGTTACTCAAAAGGGGATAAAAGAGTAGTGGACTGTCGGTGAACTTTTCAAGTATTTTCCAGAATTCCTAAGAAAAGTGGACCATTTCTACATGGAAAAATGCTTTTTATTATGACTTTTCTTGTT
The DNA here is from genome assembly GCA_004794785.1 of Opisthorchis felineus. Taxonomy (NCBI): domain Eukaryota; kingdom Metazoa; phylum Platyhelminthes; class Trematoda; order Opisthorchiida; family Opisthorchiidae; genus Opisthorchis; species Opisthorchis felineus. Next base: position 169,712 of record SJOL01006373.1, on the reverse strand, counting down.
TGGATTTTCTGGGTGAAGTAACAATAGGTGGTAAAAGATAAATAAATAAAAATAAAAAAAATTGGAATAGGATTAATTTCGGTGTACTTTATGGTACAAAGATTCACAAAGGCGAGCACAGCTACTCTGTTAGAACATGGGAAACGCTATATCATCCTTCTCAGTTCTCTTCTATCACTGTTGTTTGCAAGTGTTATCAGATAATCTGTTTGTTTCTGTTTGACAATTCTCGTGGGCGAAGTGAATGTGTGTCCCGGTAAAAAAGTAACCGGATAGATTTTCCTTCTTTTAGTGCTATGTTTTGTTACCAGAACGCACACTATGCACTTTCTATCTTTCTTCGCTCCTGTAGCATGTGAGTAGCGATTGATGTATGTGAGTTTGTCTTTGTACTCATAGGACAAACTATGCCGACCACGAGGAAGAAGTGACAACCTTGCTTATAACATCTGTCAAGCTCACCGGGGGTCCATCAACTTAGGTGGTCAGAAAAGAATCAAAGTCTATTCATTGTACTCATCAAAGGGTGGACGAGCGGATTGTTGGTTAAGCGGGGGGCAGAGGAGGCAGGCAAAAGGAAGCATAACACAGTCTGGTTGATACGCGAACATTTATGGATTGAAATGTCACTGTACTGATGTTGTTACATGATTTAATACGCAACATTAGGACAGGCTTGACGTATGACCTAGCGAACCAGATTTACTGTAGCTTGGTGACCTGTGCCACATGTTACTACATTATGTTATATACTGTATTATATTCATACCACTTAGAACAATAAGTCTGCGCACCAAAAAGGATGTACGATTCTAGGGCAGAAACATCCGGGCCGGATCAACTGAACGTCACTAAATAACTGTTTCGTGTTCTGTAGATGAGAAACACTAAACTCAGAACCTTTTTATTATTGTGTTTGACATAGAGCTGCTCAACTTCTGAAGGACTAGCATTGAGCTATAAACAGATTTCTGTTCCCAAAATTATTGGCCTCGTTGTATGAACTTTGCATGAAGGGGGTTAACCAACAGTAACATGATGCAATGTGCAATGCTACTGATATCGTTTGGTTTTTGAAGAGTACGCTTAAGCCCCCCATAACACAACCCTGCGGCTCCCACTGTGCCTAGATCGTCCGAACATGCTGCAGAAGGTTGCCGGCTACAACCTATCCGAGCACCAGTCGGTCAATTCAATCGCATTACTCCGATCAGTTGCCGCAGCCATTAAAGCCGAAGTGCAACGTTCCGCACCCGGTGGCTCTAAGTCGGTGCAGAGCGCGCCCCAGGAATATTGTATCTTTCGTGATCATCACCCGAACTTCTTATCCTGACACTGAATCAACACAAACTCAGCGGTCTATAGTTGCTTCATTTCCACAGGTTCTCCTCAACACAACAACCCCTTATATAACTCGTATGCTTTCCCTCTTTCTCCTTAGCAAGTTCGCTTTCGTGTGTCTGAAGTGTGTCACGTAAATATATCCTGCCAACTGCTCGGTTTCTGTTATAAACGAGGTCTCAAGTGCCCCTACAATTCCGTTGTATTCAAGTTTCCTCTCTCCGATGTTAATAGCCCATACCCAAGCCGGCGGAAATCATATGTGAGATCTTATATCAACCTCTGCAGTGGTATTTATTTTATTTTGAACCACTTAGTTCCCCATGCCAATCCTGACTTGCCGCCGTGCTTTCCTTACTGCCACTTGTGTAGTACCGTGCTGTTTTTCCCGTCACAAACTTCCTGAACGCATTTCCTGCAAACTGCTTCCCGGACCCGTGAACAATATTACTTGATGGTTAAAAGTGCAGGTGATGTTTTGCACATAGCCCACCATATGGTCTTTACTACATCACATCTGGCTACCTTACAATGAAGACCACCCGGATGCTTGACCCCTCTGTTGCCTTGGCACTTAATATTTTTCCGTTACTACTTTGACCTTTCAGTCCGCTTTCAGCACTTTCTAGACGCTCCGTTTCTCACCCCGCATATGTTTATCTGATTCTACCCTTCGTCTATCAGTTCCTCCCACAACATCGCACTGCTCACCTGGAAATTTCACCGATACCTCGAGTTCTCGTTCCGTATCTGCATTGCTTTCCTGCTCCCATCGGTTTGTTCGGATTTACCGAGTCCTGTTCTGCCGTTGCCAAAATGTTAAATTATCCGCCTTGTCATTGTTATTATTAGTGTTGTTTACTTTCTGGTACGCGAATTCACCATTTGACGGTAAACTCTATCCAGCCTAAAAGAGGAGACCACGAGTGACAGTCAACAACAAACTGGTAGGAAGCCTTTACATAAAGAAGGTGCTCGGAAGAGTAAAGCCCGTCAAGGTAGGTTTGGGTGTACTGATGTCTGATTTGAAATAGCAAGCAGTTTTACGGGCTCTTCAAGGCTAATAGTGCGCTAGCGAATTTAGTACGTCAGCAATGGGATCAAAGTGATGGTCATATAGAATTTTTCAGAAAAAACGAGCAGCACGTTCCTTGCGTGAGTGTTGACAAGGAGCGTAAAGTTCACATAATGTGATTCCGAAATGTCTTTGGCGGACGGGGGATTGCGGATAGACCATTTGTAAGCCAGCTAATCAATTTCGCAGCCAATAACAAACAGGCCTGCTTTATGAGGCTTTATACTCGGGAGACACGCAACTTGCATAAGATACTTCAGGAATCACACCGACATAATTCGGGGTTACTAGACTGTCGAGAACAGCACACCGATTGAGCGTGATTGTAACATCGAAGTCGCTCATCATAGCTTCTCGAAATCAGTACAGCTCAGAGCAGGGATGTTAATTTCGTCAGCGGCCGACGGTGGTTAGCAGAAAGTGCATCGTCTGTCGTTCATTTTATGGTTCTCAATATATGCTTTTGGAATCCCGGTGAAGCATATACACAAATTCAGGTTTGCTGATCTAATAACCTGTAATTTTGGACAATCTCTAGACTGGTTTGTTGAATTTTTTTAACGTCGCTTTAGTATTTATAGCAACAAGTCCGATATTAGATGACAGCAAGCTCTTGAGTGGACCCAAATGTCTAGATACTGGATAACGTCTGGCGAAGGGCTCATAAACTGTGATCTCTGTAATCTCTGAAAACATGAGTTAGACGATTAATACAAATTGGAGACTCAGCCGATATTCAGTACGACTTCTCGCTAACATCAATCGCACACCAGTATGGTTTCAAAGGGGTACTTAGTTGAATCCCATCCGAAACTCCCATTTATGCTTTCCTTCATTTGAATGTGCTGAATGTGTTTTTGAATATCCTAAACGAGAAATGAAGACCAGATTGAAGTGCAAATGAGGGTTTTGCGAACCCCTTAAAATTTGGGTTTAATTGGAACAGAAAGTTGATGGAAACTCGGAAATTACGCCTAACTGTCGAGCCCCGAGAAGGATGGATCGGTCGTGGACTGTCCAAAGGTTTTCAGCAACCTTATAAGTAGTGTCCTTCAGAGGAAATGCACCTTACCTTCTAGGAACTCACTAGTTAGGAGGCTGGACTAGTTTCAGCCGCGGAGCTTGGGGACGGAGTGCTAAACTATAGCGACACCTAGAAAGTTTCACCCAGCGGCAACTGAGTTTTCACTGTCTTCTGGCTTCGCAAGGTCTCTACCGTATTCTTTATGTATATAAAGGGCTTTCATCCAGGATTTTCTTCTAATGTGTGTCATTCATTCATAAAAAACTTTTTTCGAGCAGGAATCGATATGCTTATTAATAATTCAGTTTTTTTTTAATTTATGCGCGATGTCTCGGTACTACTATCACAGCATCTGTGCCAAATGTGTCCAGAAGTCAGTTAAAAAAACGTTTCTAGTGTATTGAATGGTAGAAAACGTCTTCGATAACTAAAAATTCGGCTGTTTAAAAATAAGCCACTTTATTTTGAGAAACGACTGAGATTTGGTGGTGGGTTATGCCCTTATATCATACTACTTAACGATAGAAACGTTGTTCGTGACAAATGCAACGTCTAATACCAACATAATTTCATGATTTAAGTAGGTTTCTAGCCAGATGGCCGTTGAATTGTTCGCTCAACTCAGCAATCAGCTTTCACACCTTTGGTCACCAAACGAGTAGACAACATCAGTACCTGGTTGGGTGGGTATTACCTCCCTACCTGCATGTCCCCACAAAGCTTTCAGAGAGTATCTTTATCTCATAACATGATTGGCTAAATGGGAGGCGATTTTCCATTACGATCATTTGCCCGTTTGTGATTTGTGTTGCCTTAAGGTTCATATATCATACATTCGGTAAATTCGTTGGATAAATGTTCCTTAGAACTGAATGCTTCCCTGACCGGTCCTTCCGCAATTCTTGCGTTGCTCTAGACCGCTACCTTTTCGCTTGATTGGCTTTCCCGATACATTCTCCTTTCTAAGTAGTTTTCTTCCCTCTTTTTGACTGGTCTGTTCTCAGTAAGTCTTGTGTTGTGCCCTGATTTCCCTAACTTTGGCCGGTTGTTTACGCTTTCCTGTTTTCTCATTTGTAGTAGTTGGTGCCGTTGCCTCTGAACATTTAATCCGATGCCCTCATTTCGGTATTTTGAGTGATTAGCTAGGCGCATATTTCACTGAAAATGATCTATCCGATACTTGCGGGCTCTATATCATTCTGAGCTCCTCACCTTTTTTCTCGTACAGTAATCAACCTCATAGTTCTAGGGTATTTCGCCTTTATTAGGTGGTAAACTGGGTTTATTTCAATATCCATCTAAAATTTCGACCTGTAATGGAGGCCAGCCTAAGCTGAAAAGCCAAGAAGCACGGTGCACCTGTTTCTTCCTTATTGGGAATCATCAGAAGTGCACAGCTCACGAGACTCGGGGAGTTTTGAAAGCACGACATTCCGGCCAGTGGCTGAACACTTAATCGTTCGGCCATAGGCGGCTGAACAGCACTGTGATTTGTTCTCACTTAGACAGGATATAGCGTCAGTCACGCAAACCACATCAGGTGATCACGTATTGATTGGTCACTCGAGTGACGAATTCCGAGATGAGCGGCGCTCTATTCCAAGTAGGAGTTCATCACACTGCCGTTCAGTCGCTCGTGGCCGAACGGGTTCAAAACCCTCTTAATTCCCTGAGACGCGCACTGCTGATGATTTGTAATAAGGCTGAAATAGTTGTTTTTTAGCATAGATTGACTACACTGACAAAAAGAAATCTCCCCTGAAAATTACTAAACATCCTCACATTACAATCATTTTCAGTATGGAGTCACCGGTAAAGCATTATTCCTCCATAAATCTCTGTTCTTTCTTTGTCTTTACCAGAGACAATGTCGTTCCAGCAGAAGCCGTTTCCTCTCTGATCCTTGTGTCCAAAGCTTAGCGAAAATCGGTCTCGTGCTGTAACAAAATTTTTTCTCTCTTGTGGTCTCCCACATATTGCTAGTTGCAATTACTGCATTGGATCTTTAATGCAACACCATTCTTCTTCATTAGACCCATTTTTCATTTGGTTTTGACAGTTCCCTGCACGAGCTGTTCGATGGTTTGTAGGTTACCATGTTGCCCTGAAAGTTTCGGGGCCATTTCATGGATGTTCTTTGTGTATGAAAGTGTGGTTCGTTTGCCTTTCCTGTGTGCTGCCGTGGTAGTCGCATTTAATTCGCTAAACAGCCGCGGAATAAAATTTCTTAGGTATCCGTTTCTTCGTATAAGAGTGTTTCTGCTTTCAGTTAAGGCCATTTGACCTAGTGTTTTTCGTGCGAATCCTATTCAAACTATCCTTTTAGACTTTGACGGGCGCCCTCAGGGTAACCTACCATCCAGCAACACTTAGTTTCTCTCTACCACACACTCCTTAGGTATGAAGTTCGGCTACGCGAGCCTCTATACTCTGGCCTTCTGGTCAATTTAGCCAGGATTTTGGTCAGTTTCTCAGGCTGTTAGATCATCCAATAAGACACTAAAAACAGTGATGGTGAAATCGGGTGATCAGGTAATCCAGTAATTTTAAGAAAAAGTTTGTATGCTCTATTCAATGTCTTCTGATTCGAACTTATCAGAACATGGATCAGCTAGGCTATTATGGAAGCGAAGTATTCATTTACATTTTGTGACGCAAGCAAAGTGAACACAAATTATGGGTTTTCTCATCCCCGTAATCCCACATTTTCTGAGCCACACAGACGGTAGTATGTAGATTTTTTGGCAACTTCGATTTCGACTTCAATACAGTGCCTGCAAGCAAGCATGACTAAACTGCCAATGCAATAACATGAATCATGGTATATCCGTAATGCACTACTCATAAGGTTGCTGAATATTCTTCGATAGCTCACGACCGGTTTCGCCCTTCTTGGGGCTCAGCAGGTAGGCGCAGTCCCCGAGTTTCCGTCAACCCTATGTTCTACTTGAATCATAGTAATCTGTCCCCGTACTAACGGATGTTCAGAGAATTGGTGTCGAGTTTCACTCCGAGGATCAACGTGTCACCGATTTCAATAAACGACTTGAACAACTGGAAAGAGTAAACAGACTGACTCGGTGGGGTGGGGGTGGGTGGAACTGTTCGGTTAATAATTTCCTGGAAAGTTTCTCTTGAGACTACGACAGATGATACAATGTTGTTTTTGTACGAAATTATACAGACGCAGGGGTTTCTGGTCAATTTTTTGTGGCATGCAATTCTACTTACTGGTGCGCTCAACTGAGGGAGGGGCTCGAGTAGTAAACTTAGAAAGGCATAGTGGTAGACCAAGTTTTAAATCACTGCTCTTAAAACAATTCCAGCAAACTGGCCTTTTGCAAGCCTGAAGGATTTGTAAGAGGGCAGTCTCAATAGTGATAGCGATCAAGTAAATAACGAAGCTGAGTCAGGGATAAGCAACGCTCCGGAGTGAAATTTTCCAAGCGTTTTTCCAGACGGATTTATTACCACATGTTAGAGCATATTTAATCCAGGATAGTTTAATACTACCTGCTGCTGGTCTCACCATTTTAAAGCTAATCAGGTAGCGGTCGTCCCACAACTACCTTTCTGTCTATTTTTGGTCTGAGCATCAAACAAGGCACCCATACAATTTGACATTAGCCTGAAAAATGAGACGGTGTTACCTTTGACCCAAGAGTACCTTTTGTTTGCGATATTCTTCATTAAATTTTGCCGTACAAAAGCCGCTTCATGTTTCAGCTGAGTCCGTATTCCAGACAATCCGAATATCTACTGATAAAGATCATGAAAATGTGGCTTCATCTGACTGTCACTTGTGCCTCAGGTCGTGTTGGATAGAAAATATACTTGAAACACTTGGGCATTGTGTGAAGAATGTTTATGACCAGTAGTTTGGAGGTAGTCTCTGAGGAAAACCCGTGCAGGGAAAGTGACTTATATCATCTTTACAATATCACTTGAGGCCTTATAAACACGCTGAAATTGGAAGCCTTACTATTTGACGCATCCTGCCATCCTTGGTATTCTTGAATGCCATTGCTTTGGTGTCAAGCTAATTTTTTCGCAAACACTGCAGATGATGTTGCCAACTGTTTGGTGTGATTTTGTTTCCATGCTACTGCTATTTTCGTAGTAGCTAGAAAGGGAAACAGACATGCGAGTAGCAGTGTCACAGGCTTGGTTTCAAGTAATTTTTGCGAATTGCGTCACTTCCACTTCACTGCTTTCTGTGAGTCATCCACTGACGTAGTTCAGTGGTGGGCTAAACCTACTGAGAAGACACCAGAATACAGACTGTTCTACTCCTGGACCCAAAAATGGAAAGGCTGCATGTCCCGGTGAAGACGAATGGGGCTGGTATCTTGAGGTTCTATGGGATATCTAGACTGGAGAGACTACTCCATCCTGGACCATGAAACATTTCTTGAAGCCGGTGTGGTCGGAATTTCTGTTTGGAAAAATGAGAATGTCAATTCGACTTGTTTAATATTTTGTCAGCCACGTGTGTATCCCATGTGTTTGCCTGCTGCAACTTCGAGCAACAGTTTTTGAATGGTGTATTTGTCATGTGTTCTTTGGTATTTGTTCGCAGTAGTGCACATGGTACAGAAGAAAGGTGGTTGCTAAACCTCCATTCTGGCATCTTCTTCCAACATCAACCAAGTTTACAGGAAATAGAGTTACACTCGAAATGGGTTGGATTAAAATCTATCCACAGTTTGAGTCTAAGAGGTTGGCCACAGTGAGTGGAACTGCTTGTACCTTGGCTATGAGTGCAAAGGAGCGGATATTACACATCAACATCAAGCACCTGAGGAGTATGGCCGCTCTTTTTACCCGCTAGCCGCCATTTCAGCGTCACTGCATTTTGACGATATGACTGCTACAACTCTGTCACTGCATGTGATCACATCATCTCGTTCGACATCATTAACGGTAGAAATAAAGGATGTTAGAGAGCTGAGGTGCAAATACACTTACGATGCGCTGGTTACTTTCGATAATACACCTGCGCAGTTTCGAAACAAGTACAGCAAACAGACAAGCAGGAAACTTGGTTGCACCGAGGATGGTCAGAATTGCCACAGTCTTCATTCATCCATATCCTTTTTTAATCATTGTTTGAAGGCCCAGAATTTCGTCCGAATTGCTCTACAACAGGTACTGGCAACAACATTCTGGGGATCGTAGTCGCGAGATCTTACCTCGTAAGCACACATGTGTAAGTAGAAAGATGGAGGTAGGCAATGCCTGAAAAGCCCACACAATAAGAGTTAGATAAAACAATAATAGTTCATCTACCGGGACATTATATGGGTCCAGCGTCGACGGGGTTACTAGGAAGATAAGATGCTTGCAACAGCGCATCTTGAAGGCCGTGAGTACAGATCAGAAAGTGACTAGACTAAATTCTTCCTTTTTTGCCAACTAAACTATCCATCCTAGAGACCTGCCGCTGTGCAGAGGCCACTGGGACGGCTCTGTCCACAGCTTTCCCGTGGTGAATTTTTTTAATACAAGTAGAAGCGCGAGAGATGACCTTCGCGCCGAAACGGACTTAATGGCACAATAATTGTTATTCTGGGGTAGCTGGTTCAACCCTGACACCCAAACGGAAATTCTGAACACATGAGTACACCTCAGGCATATTCTTAAAGGTAGCTGTGCCCAGAGGTCGCAGCAGTATTCATGTACCGTCCATCCTAATTTCATTATCTTGTGGCCTGCACTGTGTTATGCAAAAACAGGAGAAGCACCGTCGGATAAGATCTGTGCAGCACTGAGAAGTCTTCGTATGAAACCTCTCGCAGAAATTCACACATCTCTCCAACTGACACATCCGCCCCTGTTCTTACTGCGGTAGTTCCCGAGGACTTTGCATCTGTTTAGTTCCCGCGAAAAGAGTGACAAATGGGTGAGCTGCTGCCCAAGCTAGAATGCTAAAGTGCTTGGGCTTCTTGACGTTGGAAGACAAAGGAACAGAATCCATGCTTCTCAAATTCATCAACTTGATGGTACCTCCCTCTCTGAAATACCTCCATCAGGCCCCATCGCGCGGACCATGCAACCGACGCCACCACAATATATTCACTACGTTCTCTACGGATAGTTATTTCAAAGAAGAGTTGTAAAAAATATTGTTCACTCCAGCAATATGGAGCATTCTTCTGCTGACAGTTTGCAAATTGGATGCGAAAACTCTAAATGATGCAACTAGTCCTCTCTTCGGACTAATCAACCCCTCAAAACTTTGTAGGATTGCTGACGTGCTGCTCAGTTTTGTGGAATACAACCAAAATTCACTGGCCAACACACGTTTACAGCGCTGAGAAAGGTAGTACTCAAAGCATCGCGGCATTGTGTCTCAGATTAATTGTGTCCTACTATCCTTAGGGTGAGACTTGTCAGTAGAAAACTGCAGATCCTATAGTGCCCTAGAATCAAGAAATCAATGCGGATGGATTCACAACCCGCACGAACAAAGAGTAAAGTCCATCTAACTGACAAACGTAAAAAACAACCTCCAGAATATTTCATCCTGACTGCTTTCGAGATCCACGGACAAAAGACCAACAGGCATCTGAGGTAACGATCCAATTGTCCATCATCCGTCTCCCGTCTACCCCGGGTAGGTTGACACAAAAACTGCCAAAATCGCGCTAAGTTACACTTTGTAACATTGTGAGCTGAAGTAATATCCAAGCAACTGAATTATCTAAATTGGACACCCAGAAATGGGTTTCTACAGTGCTTCCCTTTTGCAGTATGTCTCACAAACTGCCTGCTGCATAAGCGAGTGATCGTGTAATACAGGGGTCAGAAACAACCTTAGATGAAAGGCCTGTTTTGAATGGTAGTGATTTCTCGAAGGTAGTTCGCATTATCTGTCCAGCTAAGAACCCGAACACCCAAACAATCTATTCATTATAACCTTCAGGGTAAACCGAAAGTCGATTGTGGGATGAAGTCGAATAGTCAGACAAAGCACTTTAGTGTCCCACTCACCCGGCGATCTATGACCGAATGGATATCTCAGTCGACACACTAAGGTAGTGTGCTGTAAGCCCTCCAGTCAAGCAGGATCAACAAAAACCATCATGCTGAGGAGAAAAGAGTGTTCATCTCATGGACGTGAGAGTTGTACACCGGAAAAAATAGTAGAACAGTATATGACATTGATCGTTTTCATTTAATTATGTCACGGCCAAAATATTTGTGACTTATTCTGCGCTACCTGAGAAGATTTTCAGAGTTGAAAAAAGTCATCTGAAGGTGGATTTCGCTCCAGCTTTGGTTTTATTGATCAGTTACTCGTGCCTGCTGTCGTCTATACGTGTATGGTCGAGAGTTAGTGATCCACCCAAACGCGCACTGACGATGTCTTCTCGGCTGCTGACGGAGCTTCTGCAAGCTAAGTGCCAAGCTCTGTGAATAGATCAACAGCCAGTAAATGTATCTAAACCACCAATATTTTGATAAATTCTCAACAGCACCTAGTGCCAGCAAACAAACAAGACTGAACTGACTTTTGGACAGGGTTTGACTCGGCACGGAGGATTCTCTTTGGTCTAATCAGGAAGACCGGGAAAGCTACTGATCTCACCAGAGCCCATCAAAGACAGAACATCAACATGAGTGCGCCAATTTAATTCCCGTACAGGAAGTTGATCATTCAGTGTCAAATCTTTGTTCTTCGCCGTCACGTTGTATTTGAAGCAGAACTGTTTTTACTGGAGGAACTATGGTTGCAAGGCCACCAAGACTTAGTCTTTTTTCTCAGACATGAGTTACACAAATTGTGCTAAAGATTTGGATTCGTTGCAGTCACTAATGCGATATCATCTTTCATCATTACTGGCAATTTACATTTAGTTTCAAAAACAAAGCTTATGCAGAATATCTGTGCAGTGGTTGATTAAGTCTATAGTCGAACAGAATTTTTAGCAGTAAGTTTTCAGTGCCCGTTCTTTCAGCCAAATGTCTTCAACCTGACCGCGCGCTCAGAAGAAAATAACATGACGTTGCATTCCATAAATTTGTTCATGCGGACTGGACAGTATTTGTCCAAGGTTGGCTCTAATATTTTGGTGGTAATATTGGATGTCTAACAGTCTCATACAAACCCATTTTTCTATCCATTTTCAAGCTAATTTATGCACCAACCGCCAAGTTTCACGCCTGGATTTTTAAGCGATCTTCCCCCTACTTCTGAGTTTATTATCAACGTTAGTTTATTCATCAAAGCAAACAGCCTACTCCTCCTGGATCTGATTCTTTACATGGCTACTCATACTATCACCTTTTTCCCGCAAACCACGTGCGCCATTTTTACTCCTCGACCACACACATTTTAATGTGTTTCTACTTGTGCTTCCCTATTTCACACCGTATTAACTTTGAGCCTACACATAGAAACTCGTCAATATAAGCCTTACTCTTTAGATAAAAGAACTGTAAGAATTTCTCAACCCTCACTAATCCCATATCTTCATTCAACTGATACTTCTTTTGTCTAGCTTGTGAGTCATATAATTAATTTCCCTTTTCAAAACGGTCATTATTTAGCAACGAATTCTTTAGTTGCGTGCGCCTTGAACCACTTCAAAGACAAATGTATCCCTACTAATGCCGAAGGCAGATAGGAAGTAAAAAATTAACATCCAAGCTGACCAGCCCAGGGTAATCAAATTATATGGTAAAAAACAGCCCCACAGTTAGACATCTGTTGACTTTTCCGAGCCATTCCCTATTGTACGCCGACAATTCCTGCACCGGCTTGACCTAATTTGGCGCGGTCGTTTTTCGCTAGTTGCTTGCCTTGTTTAATTTTCCTCCCGCTTGCAATACAGAAAAATTGGAAGGCAACTTTCCCTCCTTTCCAAGTAACAGTGGAACTTGTCAAGGTGCGGTTTTGCCGTCACTTATTTTCAGGCTTTATACGGATGAGTTTGAACAAGCCGGTGAGGAAAACAATGCTGCCGGATGGGTTCAGTTTGTATAATTTCGTCTGTCGTAACTTATGTGTAACAGGGTTATAGTACAAAATGCAACTAGTTGCATTGTTTGCATAGAACTAGACTGTAGCCTAGCCTATCAATAAAACCAATGTGGTCTTACAGTGGAAGCCTAGATCTATTAAGCAATGTTGCTTTGAGGAACTTCAGTCTATGTGGACGAATGCTTCGTGCTACGACCCAGAAAGAGCAGTAAAGTTCAACCTTGTGTCCCGTCTCTACCAGATGCCCGGTAATCACTGAGTTGATTTTATACTGCTTTCAAGTTAAATCAAGATCAGCCGATTGGGTACGAACTCGTCTAAACGGGCGCTCTTTTGCTGGAATTCCTAGCCTCCGGTCAGTTCTAGTAATTCACATATCCCTGCGACTGCAGCTGATTTGGTAAGTGCAATGGCTAGTTGACAAAGCTAACATTGGAATTTCGGTCGGCGGCAATGGAATAGCGATTGTACATGCCCTAACGTTCAGCCGTGCTGTAGTGTATTTTCAGTGCAGGGTCACGCTTAAGATTTAAGTTGACTAAAACATAATCACTAGCGTAAAGGATCTCTAGCTGAAAAGGACTCTTCAGTGCTATGATTTGCAACTTTTCATCGCTCGTTCTGAAATGCTTTTCAATGAAACTATCGGGATAGTTGTTCGACGACAGCACATATTTTAGCAAGTGAACTTCCTCAACAAGCATGTTTGGATTGCAAACTAGTTTTATCCATGAAAACACTCTTGCATTGCACGGGAGAGGAAACTGGGGTACCTTACCAACCAGGTAGTTTTTTTGTAGACAGAAAAAGACTTAATGCCATCAATATTCCTGGTGATCAGAACGCTCAAACGAAAAAAATTCTTACTTGAAAATCACAAGCAAAAGCCATTCACCCAGCTTTATTTTCGAAATGTGTCAATGGTTTTTTTATTTGTTGCTTCATATTTACCCCGAATTTCGCTTTAAAAAGTTTGGGCATCCATTTTCATTTCGAAATACACCTACATCTTAAGCTGGTTTATGGCGATAAAATGGAATTTTGAAGATGCTTACTATTTTACGTATCGCCATATGAATGACACTGAAAGGCACTCTTAGATATCCTGATATATTACCTAGCACTAAGTAAACCACTCACCTTAAGTGAGTCTGTTCTTGTTAAGACAGCCGTTCCAAAACTTTGGAGAACCTATTTTTCTTTAAAAAAATGAGTCAGTTTGAGCGACCTCACAATTTTGCAATAATGACTTACTACTCTTTTCCGTCATGCCGCGTCGAATGCCTGCCATATTTCCTAGCCTTATTATGAAACGGCTTGCTTTCCCTTAATAATACCTAAAACTCACTTCGCTTACGTCTTAGCTCAAAATTCCACGCTTTTATGTCGCTCTTAAATATGTCCCTTCCATGTATTCACCATTATGTTCATTCAAAAGCATGAATAGTTCCACCCGTTCCACCCGTTCCACTCGGACCCCTCATCAGCAAGAACCTGCAGTCAAACTAGAGATGCTTCAAAAAAACGTACATGTTCGTAATTCCTTCCACAACAGTTATCACACCACAATTACGTCAAGAATGTCGAGCCTCTTTTCCATCCCGCATATCCCACATAATCACTTTGTTGTGCAATTACGTTTTTCTGCATTTATTTAAATGATAACTATTGATACTAATAGACGGATATCGAATCCCAAAGTTGGAACCTGGTAGAACTGCTCAGCCGTCCACCAAAATGCCTGTATAACGGTCCACTATCTATCTATCCATCCTCCTATCACTCTATCTATTCATCTATCCATCAATCGGACCATCTATCTATCCTTCCACCTGTCTACCTAAAAATCCGTCTACCTATTTATCCAAATACTTATGCGCCTAACTACGTGCTTGCCCACTTGACGAACACTCGCATCCATTTTCATGTTGACGAAAGAATTTCATTCATCTGGTGTTGGGTCATTTGGAAGTTTTCCTATTTAATCAACTCGATCTTACTTTGTGGCTGATTGGGCAATAAAGCATACCTCATCATTCATAAGAGCAAGAACCGAATAGAAATTCAGGCTTTCATCAGCGACCTCACTGAATGTGTATCACTCCTGGGCTTAGTACTACATGCAATAGAAGACTAGTTGTGCGATCCCTAGCGTTAATAGCGAGGAAATTACACAATCGGTATCCTCCCCTTATGTGGGACAATGAATCCTGTCTTTTCATCCAAAGACATTTACGAAGTGGTTCCTGATATTGAACAGCGTGACCTGAAGAAGTCTAGGAAGTATTTGACCGTGATGCCTCGCACATACAAGGCCACTGTCGACGTGGTGCTACGGTATGTAACCAAAGTGATGCAAGTGCAATCGACACATGGATGGGTTGATATAATATCAAATTAGGGTATTCGGCGACGCTGACAGAACCCTTTATTTTTGAATTCTTTCACTAATGACGTCTGTAATGCACTGGGCAAGTAACGCGGAAACCTGACGCCAATTCAACACCCGTGTCGCTGTTTCTGTCGTCTTGTTCAGCTTAACACCACCGAGTAGGAGAACGGCTAAAAGCCTGGACTTCGGTAGCTTGAAACTACTGGTGGCCCGGACAACAGAACGGATGTCGGTCGACACTAAGCAACGACCTTTTTCCCAGTCGTCGATCGTAGGTGGCAGCACTCTCGGCCGTTATTACAGCCGGCTCATTCTCACAACGGAGGAAGGCCCTGTAAACCACAAAGGGATCAGGTAAAACAATCTTTTGAAGACCTTTCAATACAATGCTATACCCGAGGCAAACGGATTCCCAACTAGGAACCGAAGTACTTCTAACCTGGTGACAGTTCCTTCCAGACTATCGCTATATCTTTTAATATGTTACAGCAATCTTCTATGACTCCCTCATTCCAGTTCCTTATGGCGTTCACGTCACTTCCGGCGATGGAACAATTGATTAGGTGTGAGACTTTTGTTGTGACCGGCCGCTTAATCACCCGATTACTAGTGGGCAACCAAAACGTCCCATTGGAATAGTGATCGACCCCCATGCAGGATTTGATAGTGAGGAAACCATGGACTTAGAATACCTCTGTTAAGTCATCGACAGGCACACGGGTATTTAAATAGGTCGTTGACTGGTTAAAACGAAGCTCTTACGCCAGGCCTTGGGAAGCAGTCAGAAAGTAGTAACCAGGGCATCATGTGGCCTACCCGTCCGCGCCTACATGACGAGTCCTGTCGATGGTGACAGTGTTGGCATGGCTCACAACGGTATTGTAACAGTTCATTTTTTAGACTACTTAACTTTCCATATTTAGATACCCTACCGACTGCCTTTGGTAAGGAACGAGAAAATTGCAACAGACATCAGAAACCAAATCAAGCAGCCGCCCAAATTACGACCATGACGTGAGACGTTCTGTGCTAGTGCTACGTCGAAGTTCTCATGGTCAAGTCATGCCGTACTTAGGATGCCAACTAGAACGGATATTATATCATCGAAATTCCACCGAAAATTTGCAATCAAACTGAGAAAAGCATCGCAGTTCCGAGATGAGAGAGAATACGCATTATTTATATTTAGGGACGTCAAACTTTAAAAATGTAACTCGGGCTCCAATCATGGGGGTTTTGTGGTAAAATGCAACACTGAGAATATTCTGTGGCATCGAGTTGCACTTCGGTGAGCTGACACAGGATTTCCACATAAACTAACAAAACTTCCTAATGGCGCTCATACCGAGTACCCAACGTGGCCTCACTGTGTAGGTAAACTCACTGATTAAAAAACATATACCTTGATGAGCTGCTTTTGAAATTGCTGAGCATATAAGTTGCTATCAAGCGATAGCATAATAATCAGCAATTCATGGAAGATTTCTACGGGTTTAGTAATTCCTATGAGCCAACTTGCAAGGTGAACCATACATTGGGACACTCTATACAATTGTTATACATAAAAATAAAGGAGTGACCCTTCTCAAACTTAAGCAAATCCATAAGAAAATGAACTGGGTAGAGCAGTTTATGTCTAGGCATACTGAATGGGAGGATCACTTTTCAGTGGCGATAAGGAATTTGTTCTGGAAGACCCAGACTGAATAGTGTATAACGGACACAACCTCCCACAAGGAGCACTGATTTTCCTTAAGTTTGAAGCACGCTGCTCCCTTTGCAAGAGTTTGAAAATACAAATAGCTGTGCGGAAAAAGCCAGTTATCCATGTAAAAAAAACACCATGCTGGGTTTCGTGAGCTTACTACCTCAAAATATCCTTCCGTCATACACACTCAAGGGCAAAGCTAGAGGCCTGCTGTTTCTCCTTAAGAATTCATCCATATACTGAGCGTACCATGGAGAATTATCGCCTGTTCTCACATTGCACTAGCAGGCCAGCAGCACAGTATTGACTCAAATGAAGTATCTTGAGTAGCATGACAAAACGGAAACGCGCTGGTGGCTTCTTGTTCCATACAGAGAATCTCAAAGCAAACGTGCATCAAATGTAACCGATGTTCCAAGTTAAAATACTTAATAATCTGGCCAATAATAGATCAGACTTTCCCAGTGATAACAAACAGACCAGTTTATTTGTTCGAAATGTTCATTTTAAAGTCTCCAGGCATACCTCATATTACTTTTCGCTCATTTTGTTGTTGAATATATCCGTCCTGATAATGAGCGCTCAGTGACTCTTATTACAGGTCTGAATTGTCCACGTTGAGGAGGAGCGCAGATACTCTAGAAGTGAATCTGCTTTATGCACGTCCCACTCACTGTATGCCAATTTCTGCTAGAAAACTTAACAACGACATGGGGCTCGACGTCCTTGATCAGACAAGAACTCACTTGCTTCAGCTTACCGACTTAAGGTCACTCATGGTTAAACGGGTTCAACGAAGTGGGTGCGCACATATTTACACATATTTATATTTGGTGCCATCCAGCTCCATCCGATCAACAGGCGGAGCACTTCGGCCGCGATACCAGCCAACTGACCGATCACAATACAGTGGTTACACAGTTGGGATTATTGTGAGCTCCGATTTGTAAGTGATTTCGCCATGGTTTTGCAGAATTTTGGGATATATGTGCGGAATTATGGACTTTTACTGCAAAAATTGGAGACTTCCAATGAAAAGGAATCAAACATTCCATGCAATTCTTGACGGTTTGTAGTGATGCGTGGGTCACATTCTGATGCAAGTTATCGGACTGATGGGGTAACATTAAGTGTGGGAGGATGGTTTTGTCATGCCCATAGAACATAGTCTTATCCCTCAGGTATTGCCCGCAGTTCCATATGCTACATGAGAATATGAGCATACAGAGTCACTGGCTTATTTATACCGTGAGTTTTGCTAGTGATTTCACAGTTTACACGACACAAACTTCATGCAGCAAAACAATCTGTGTTCTGAAATTTTGTGCATCGGCACAGCCATCTGTAGAGATGACAGATCCAACATATTCTTCATGTCCAGTTTTTTTACCAGTGTGCAGGATTCCAAAAAGTTTAACTCCTTCGGATGGCTTTCATGGTGGTGATGGAGAAATAGCGCTTTAAATAACACATGTACAAAATAAATCACTTTTTATAACGCTTCACTGACAACGTGAAAATATCCTGGATAGGATGTTCCAAACCGTGGTTACAACCAAGCAAACAAAACAAGGAGCGACGTATGGCTCGCGTGCAATCTTTTCCTCTCAACAAGCAGAGGTGATGAGAAAGGTGAGGAGAAAATGCTAGTTTTTCAGAACATTGAATTTGTAGAGCTTGCAAAGAGAGCTGTTATAAGATCAAATAAAAATAGGCTAGTTGCATCAGTTTTCTGAAACTTGGAGTTGTGGTAGGTTTGAGTTGGGGAGAAGGCGTTCGGTGTTAGGCACAAGATTTGCAGCCGTTTTGCCAATAAATTGAGTTCAATCTAGATTTGACCGGAGGCGAATCAATCCTTCTAGCCAGGTTTGGGGACGCTGAATCATGGCAAGCCAGATTGATTGTTCTGTTCCAGTTGCGTCCATCCACGGTTGCGTACCTGTGTGTAGCAGAGTGATTAATGTGTTCGAGTTTTATGAAGCTAAACATAGAGCATTTTGGCTTGGAAGATAACAGAGATCACTTTTTTCTACTTTGGCTTTCGGTAGGGTGAGATTTGAAGATCAGAACTGAAGAAATCTACATTGCTAACCACAACCAATCATCATAAATAGATCACCCTATTTCATCTAGTACATAGATCATCAAGTATACGCGATCACACACCATCTTGCGGGTGTGAAGAGGAGTTGAGAAACATTATAAAAGTATTTCTGGATTAAGGGCATATTTAAGCTTAATTCTATTCCCTGGCCTAGGTGGCCACTGACAGTCTCTTGGGCGCCATAAAAAGTAGATCTTGAGAACCACAAAGGGAAATAAGATTACAAATGCTATACCAACTCACGACGATAGAGCACAAAAGGCACGTTCATGGTGTACTGTGGGTAATTACAGATGAGGCCAATGTTTAACACATCCAATGCTACCATAAATGAAAACACCATCAGATGCGTCTATAAGCTTTCCGACCTCGACAATAACACTTCGTAAAATTCTGGCAGATTTCCTGGCGGAGGGCACAATTTGGGGTTTATCTACAGCAAATTTGTTGAAAGACAGTTTATCATGAAGAAAAACTTACGAGCACCACTGTTAAGGCGACATCCTCCCAGGAAATCACTGGATGACACGCGACCATGATCCCAGACGGACACTTCGATTCCGATGTTTGCCAGCTGATTGCGGTTGATGTCGTTGTATACGAAGTTAGTATTCCATTCTGGGTTATTAGTCTTCTTGAGAACTTTTGTTTTCCGTTTCGAAATTTTGGCTTTATCAGGAAGCATGTAACTGTTGTGTAAGAAGTAGCAAAATACAAGTGCCGGATAGGTTTGTCCTTTTATTGCTCATAATTTGAAACAAGCAGATGAATGAAAACTTAGAAATGTACGTGAGATTACCTCAAGCGAATGTTAGACTGTTTAGGCATTCGTGCATGGGCGCGTTTTATTCACTTCAATTCGTTTTCAAAATAGTGTCGTTGTACATGTTACAAATTCACTGGGTTGTTGAATTTTTTAGGAGTTATCATTCCTTTTGCGAAACAAGTGCAGCGAAAGGAGTGAGAAAATATCAAAGAGTCCGGAAGTCATGAAGAGCCGATCTCATTATCATCCATTGGGTGGATGAGGATAACTCACACGACCGACCTCAAAATATACAGTTGAGGAGCCAAAATAAAGGAGGAATACCCATTTTAGAGAAGTCTTTAGTGGACCCATCACACACCGCCGAATCACTAGACGATTAAGTACCAATTTTGTACCGCTGACCGTGGTACCTTGATGTGTGACGAAACTCCCGCAACAAAATGACTAACCCCATGGGCTATTTTGTCATGAAACGCATCCCCGACCACCAAAATCACTTTCTATATCATATCTACTAAGTTCGTCGCAGCCGGGAATGTCGATCTGGAGCCATTTTTCTTCTGAATGTCTTTCAAATTTAAGTTAGTAGAAGGGTCCACCTGAAAAGCCTGATTTATCTAGTCATCTAAACATGCAAGTGACTGCAGGCGCTTGATTTTCATAACATGACAAAAGCCGCGAACTTCACTTCCCTGCATCTGAACAAATGAGTGTGATAATGCCCTTGGATATTTGTTAAACATCAGTTGATCTGAAACTTAATTAGGCTTGTCACATTCGGTCCTGGAAAATATTAGCCAAACGTAATATGATCGGTTGTCTTGTTGTACAATGTGAAATCGCCACATTCGATACTTTTCTGAAAACGTATTTAGGTAAACCTGTACTGAGCGACTTAACAGGTATGTAGAAAGCAAGTTTGTAGAAACTGCCACTCAGGAAGTGGCTACTTCAGAATATGTTCAAGTCTCAAATGTTATGTACCTGATTCAAGGGTATTAGGAGTGATCTTCCGCTAACCGGAACGTGAATGTTACCCAACAAGCCTACTAAAACTTTTGTCCTGTTTCACACTCGATGTTAGGCGAAGACACCCAAGATCACTTGATTTGAATAAACGATTGAAGATGGGGAGTCGATGAAAAAATATGGGTGGCACCAGACTGTATGCCGTGTTATCGACTGATTTCGATAACTAGCTGGTTTCTGGACCTAGGTAACCGAGTGGTTAATATCGCGGACTTTCGTTTCGACAAGCGGATCTTAGGTCGCTGCATATGTATCTCTAAATTGACTGCCTTCCTCCGTCTTGAATACTATGGAAGCATGCACTTTCTTCACTAAAAAGACAAATTAATAATTCTTTAAACTTCGCTCCAAGAAATCGGGCTTGTAGCATAAAATCCCAAGTGTAACGTGACTGATGCAGAACAAGCATTGATGTCATACATAATAATGAAAGTAAAGATAAGGAGGAGGAGAATATGGTTGCTATTTTGGAACGGATGATATCGTTGATAGAGTTGCCGACGGTGGCACGATGATAATTATTGCATGGATGGCAAAGGCTAATGTGACTGTGCCTAAAAGAGGAGTAGAAAGTCCCTTTGCTTACAACGATTCACAAAATAATACATAATCAGCCTAATGAACTTACATTTTAACGTATGGATTCACCGTTGTGCTCTTGGAACTGCTGCTGGATGTTGTCAGCCCAGTTGCCGATTTTATCCAAACGTGTATTTCGCAAGGGTTGCCAGATGTAGCACCAGGGATGAGTTTCAAGGCAAGGAGCAGTGACCCATGGTCAATTTGCATGGTAACTGGTAGATTAACCGTTCGCTGTCACGGACAATGGGAATAGACAAGTGTCACAAAAGGATTATTATGAACCCATCAATGCACTCAATATAGCCGTGTCAAATTTCACAGATGACTACTTCATCAGTGGCAGGTAGTTCTTGATTAGGGTTCAGATAAAATTTATACACCCGAGGCTGGTTCAAGTTATTTGATACGTCATAGGTCGTTTATATATTATTCAGTATATGTGGAGGGCTGACTGAAGTGACCCTTCGATTGAAAGAGGTAGCTTGAGCTTCTAAATCACGATGCTGCTGGTCAAGTACTTCCGGCTGACCCAAGTTAGAAGTATAGTTGGATATGTATTTGATCCAGCTGCCATACTGGTAGCGTGAAATCAAGCTAAATATTCATTCGTATCTACCCAACGAGTCCTAGTAAGTTTCAGTTGAGATTTTGTCCTGCCAATGGAGTAATTTATGCTGAAAAGCCGAGAAACACCGTACAGTGTTTTATCCTTATTGGGAAACATCAGCAGTGCGCATCCTACTGAACTCAAGAAGAGTGAAGCTTCCATGTGAGAAATCGTCATAGAGGAGACTTGGTGCAGCACATTCAGTTGCTTAAAAACATCATGAACGAGAGATTCAGCTGGGTTCCAGGTGAGTCTCCCGTCAAAACCAAATTGGTATGTAATTGAGTGTACTTCTCTAGCTTCGTGCAATCTGGGTTCAAGTAGAACATAAGGTTGACGGAAACTCGAGGACTGCGCCTACCTGATGAGCCTCAAAAAGGGCGAAACCGGTAGTGGGCTGTCGAAGAATTTTTAGCAACCTTATGAGTAGTGCATCACGTCTATGGAATGCCTAGTCGTTTTCCGTTGTCTATGACATTAAAGTCATGGCCTCAGTCATTCACCTGGTCAGTGGATAGAAAAGCAATAGTTTTTTATGACAATACGGTGGTCCTATTGATTGCGGCTACTGATGCTAGCCCTGAATGAAGTCTTTTTGACCAACGAAAGACCTGATATAATGCAAACCTCACGGCCGATGAAAGTCGAAAATAACGTTATAACCAAGCAGCTGCACGTCAGACTGTTAGGATTTCTTGAAAAATCACCAGAAAACCGCGCACATGGATAAGGTACCAACAGCATGTGGATTTGGGGGCTCAGTGTATGGGATATACATTCAAGTTGAGATAGCTTATCTATGTTTCTAATTAGAACCGGACAAAAGGAGTGAACAATCGATAGTCTCACACGTGGGAAGTAATATTGCAATGCTGTCTTGGGATGATTAGCTGTTTGCAAACCTTCTGAAGCATATGAAATCTCAAAAATCCTAAGTAGAGCTGCACACTGATCAGTCCTTTGATAAACGTTATCACTACAGAAAAGTGTAAAGTGTACATTTTTGATCAAAGGCTAACAGTTATTCCGTTGGAGCAAATCTGCCAACCTCTGACATCCCCTCGTCGGATCTACGTCTAAAAAAGTTCTTTGAGGGTAAGCAGTTGGTCGTTGAGTAAATCGCCGTTGATCGGTTCGCCGTGCTTGACAATTAGCTTGCAAATATGCGCAGTTGGGTGGGTTTATTCGTCTGATTTTGATTGTTCGGCCACGAACAGTAGACCTCCCATTTTAGTCACACGGAGTGGCTCTGCCGCGCCTTCGTATTCAGCCGCATTTAGTAGTCCTCTGGAATAGTGGACACAATGAGGCATGCGGAATTTTTAACTTTTACAGGTGGTAACCTAGGTTCTTGGGTGAGGGGTGATTTCAACCTAGAATTATGTTGCGGGAAAACATTGTTGAAGTATGTGTCTAAGTTATTATTCCATTGCAACTAAAAGATGTTACAATAGGTTTACTCATAATTTGGGTACTTACGTCAACTTTCGCACAAATCTGAAGTCACATGCATTTACAGGAATGTCATTAAATAAATGAACTCTTCAATTCCTGAAGCAATACTTTTCTAAATTAGCCTCAAAAGATAAGACAAATCACAAGACTATTCTTGTGAGACCACCTAGAGGAACCGAGCGAAAGTGGTTGCTTCCAAGGACCTATCATTGAAATACAAAAACACGAAAAAGCTCATTTTTTGGAATAATAACACAACCGTCCGCAACATATTCCTAGCTTTAAATCTCTCACATGTGTCGTGGTTGTTCGCTTTCGAAAAGACCCCTGTGTGAAGTCTCATTAATCTGGTCCTACGGGGCGCATTTCAGTACTAAACACATGCTTGAACGTAAAATACCAGTTTTGGTCAGCTCCTTCAAGTGGGTACCTCAAAAGGAGACATTTGTACTCGAGTCTAGCATCTAAGAGGTCCGGGTTGCTTTCAGCCACAAGCTGTAGACGCTTTCCGTCAGTTAACTCTGAGTTTCGTGAGACGCGCTGATGATTACTAAAAAGGATACAAAAGCTGAACAGTGCCTCTCAATTTCTCAGCATAGATTGGCTTCATTGGCAGGAGGAAATCTCAGATGATTAGCCTACTAAGTTAAAAATGAGTTGTAGACAGAGGTTTCAAGCACAATGTTACCATCAAATACCAAGATACAATTACCAGACCCGTGAGGTTTGGCAGTCACTTAGGTTCAAAGCATGATTCGGGCGAAACTAGTGAGGTGCCAATGAGCACTGTATAACGGACAAGGTAACTGGAGAGAACGTATCAAATAACATAGCTGATGAAGCCTGGGAAGCCCAATTTAGGGTGGCCAAAGGAAGACTGGTTGATAGTGTTCAGTATAACCAAAGCGCAATAGACACTAACCGAAGAAGAAGAAATATGTCATTTAAATACATTTCGACAGAAATCTTGGAATAAACAAACAGACTACCGTCGTGCGCACGCTCAAGCTTGGGCGATGTACGTGCAGTGCTCTGATGGATAGCAAATTTTGAATATTTATCCTCCCCTGTTATGCTTACCACAACGTAAATTACATTTAAAATCTATGGCCTGTAGCAGTAAATGACAAGGACGTTTTGTGAATACGGGCGTTCCATTCTGTAAGATCCAGGAAAATGGATGTAAGTATACGTGCGTACGTGCCTTGTGAAATAAAATTCTCACTATTTAGTTTGTAGTTGCACGTCACATTTGTTTTCACATAAGTCAACAGTGCGTGAGGATCCAGCCTTTCTTGGTGGGCAGCCAGACATAGCATGGTAACAGGACCCAGCATCGTATACTTGTTTATGACTGAGACAACGGCGTCATCTGCGGATATGCTTACATTTCGGCGCAATACAGCATTTTTTCAGTATAGCATAATGCAGATGTCCCGGAGGACCACAGTCTTAGTGGCAGTGGATAACCTGGTAGTATTCCGTTAACCATTTGGTTATGGTTGCTGTCCTAGGAGGACAGTGACAGGCAGGTACTGATTAGGCACTGAAATAAACTTACCCTGATTCAGGTTATGCCAGTAAGCATGATGGTGACCCACAAAGCTTATGTTACTAAGGCGTGTACATCTGAGGTCTGTGCCAGTCAGGTTGGAAAGGAAGGTTGATCACTCGGTCTGTTGCACTGCAACGCATCACACCCCAAAGATTCTCACATCGGTGTTTATATCCATTTTTAGGCTTCTCTGGCAAATGCAAGACCTTCCCATGATCTAAACAGGAAGTTACGTTATGAAAACTTACCTGCAGGACATTCTGGTACCTGAATTCCTTACTTCTCCTGCTTACTTAGCTGATTCCATGCAAGTTTCTTGGAAAGTTGCTTCCCAAGTAGGTTAGCAAGTAGAGCTGGTTTTGCGTCAGAATGTATACAACTCCCACAGTTTTTGCTCTTAGAAGAAGTTCGGTATTTTGAATTCGGTCTGTCCAATTGAACCATACGATTTTCCACAGACACCGCAACTGAAGTCGGTTGAGAACCCTAACATGTTGTTTCTTTGGTGTTCGCGTCTCGCTTCCGTTCAATAGCTAGGACAACACAACAGCTCGATTCACGGAAATCTTACTACTTATGCTCGGGCGATGATGACTCCGGGTGCTTGGTTGTTGGTCTGTCTGTACATCCTGTTAGTTGGACTGCAAACCTTTCACCATCAGTCGAAATGAAATCTCCAGTGCGGGTTGCGTGGCTAGATTCGTCCTCGTCCGCCTGTGCCTGCATGGTTTCTAAACAGTATCTAATAGCTATAAACTGGTAGGTTGGTCTTGAGGTGGCGTTCGCATAATTTCTTTGACCAATTTCGAACCGGGGCTGCGTTGCGATCTCAGTTTCATGTATCTGGCTGGTTTTCTGGTACTTTCAATCCGACAGTTCTGTTCCTTCGTTGCGGTTGGACCGTTTCCTTTCTGCCTTGTGGCCTGGTTTTAATTTACTTGATTGGTTAGTTGGATGACTTCCTATTTCCTTGGTTGACATGATTGATCGTTGGATGTCGTTAAGTTATCCAGTTTTCCGTGTGGTTCCGAGCCCAGTATTTATGTAAGTAAATTTCATTGCTAGTAAATTGTATTCATTTTCTTTATTCCATCCAGATTTCCATTTGGATTTGAGAGGGTTCTCCTAAAAACTCTTACAGGCTTGAAGGCGACTATTATTTCATGTTGTCGTAAACCTCCTGCAATTATCTCAGCGGCGTTTTTCAAGGCGACCAAATGCATTGCTGATCTTTGCACTTCATGTGGAAACGAACAATCAAGTGCCCTACATACCAGCACTTTTCTGCTCGGGTAGCACAAATTACTGCAGCATACTACCTTACCCATCATTTGGATGAATTTGTATTCTGGAACCCTGCAGCGGCTTGACGAAGGCACTGAACAAAAAGCTGTATACAGCCGCCCAAATCTTGCTTAGGAGTATTAAAATAAGGCCTGTATCGATTTTGAATTCGGTTGTGTAGGCCCGCAAATGGGTGATCATATCAACTTGAAAGTAATAACATAGGAGTGAATCTGGCCTAGCACTGGGTCAAGGAATTTGGTGTAGTTTCAAAAAAATAGTTAGCGTGGCTGATTCTGTTCACGGCATTTGTAGCGGGTTCATCTTGCGGCAAAAAATCATATGATCGTATTCTGACCGATTTAAAGTTCATGTTCTTCAGAAATGCTCTTTTTGTAACAAAAGCAGTTTGCAAGACAGTCTCTACTTTCCGGGTTCCAAGTATTGTAAAACGCGTTATCCTTCCCTTGAGGTTTCCCGGTATTTGTTGACAAGTGAACGTTCTTGGATGCTGGGACTATAAATACGGGCACATTTGTGTACCCCGCAAGATATATATATATATATATATATATATATATATATGTAGTATTTTAAAACAAAACTCTCATAGACTGTTTGGAAACTTCTGTGAACAGAAGTGATATTCCGGTACGGCTTTTCAGTAGAACTTTGGTGTGTATTATTTCGTAGATTACCGTCATCACAGTAATTGTCTACGACCCCTTGAGGATTGCGGGTTTTATGGGGATAAAAGCGAGCAGTATAGAAGCAGATGTAATTATCTCAAAACAAAAATGACGATCATAGTTTAGATTAAGATCTGTCCGAGGCCTGAATTTTGAAAAAAAATTACCAGCTCATGATTCAATCTCTTGGACTTACCCGTTCACTGAGCGGATACCATTGAGGGCCAGCTTCAAACTGAAAATCCGAGAAAGGGATGATAACTTCACCCAAGAAGAGATTGGTGCCAGACGATGTTTTGTGCCAGACAGCAATCTGGAGAGTACGAGCAAGCAGTTCACTATAAGGAATGGAATACTTGAAAACTTCCTCAAAGACAGGATTGCGGTTCTTTTTCTTGTGGGACGTCTTACGTTTGCTCCCCTTGGTTTTATCAGGCAACAGGTAAGATTTCACATAACTGCCAGTAAAAAGAAATGATGATATAGGAGTGATTATAACTAACACGAAAATCTATAAAATAACTTGTTGTGTGCAATAGAAATTTACTGGATAAAACGCCGACTGAAAACCCAATCGTTAAAGAAAAACGCTGATTTTTTTACAAAGAGGTTGATGACAAACCATTTGCCCGGTGCTCCAGTTTCAAGTTTGTGAAACAGATGATTATCACTGTGCCACCTACACCAATAAACTACAAAGTCGAAGAAAGTTGGATAAGCAGACAACTTTATTAACGAACAGAATACAGGACCACAATCTCTGTGCCATCACTAGCGATGGCACTGAACCAGCTAGTCAAGTAGGATTTTTTCAGTGACCTGACGTAAATTTACAAGGTTTCTCTGGATTTCACCTTCAGGAGCAGCTTCGACTTTAAAAGGACATGAAGTTGGAGGCCCTGAAATCGCTGTTACGTATCTTATGTCACTTGACGCTGCCCATAGAAATTCAAGTTATACACAAATCAATTGTGGAGTATATCAAACAAATGCAAAGATAACTCTGAGTATATCCTATGGCTTCTAAACATGAATTGGAGATGAGGTACTTCTGCAGCCAAATTTTTAAATCTGACGTTGAGTATTGACTGTCTGCACGAATTGCAACCGCGATAATTCTGTGCGGACTGTGTTAGGGATGCATTCGCTTGGAAAAAACGACTGAGGGCATTTAACCCTTCACAAAATTATATAAAAATATCTCCTTGAAATATCACACTACTTGTGAAGCTGTTGAAAAATATACTTCGATATATCGAACATCTTGCCAAATGAAATATAAGGCAGTATTGTGCAGCCAATTCATTTGAGTAACAACAATCGAGAGATCCAGCTGGAATTTAGTTGTTTTTCTCGTTAACACTGACTTAGTTTGCACTTGGGGGTATTTAGCCAGAAGGTATTTTCCAGTTTCGTTTTCCCCTCATGTATTTCGTGCAGTTCGCTTCCCACTCCCACTCGAATGTCGAAACAAACGTGGTTGGTTGACGGAATCTACAGTGAGTCGATACTGCAACTGCCCTGGAACGGTCACACCCAGAAAGGTGACAACCTGGACGTCTGTCTTAGGAAGTCGCAAGCGCTTGGAGACAAACAGTGAAGCATGGTAACGAATCATACAGGCTGTCTTTTCAGACATATGTGAACAACGATCAGTCTCGTCCATAAAATTTTATCTCGCTCAAGTTACACAGTCATAAAATGATCATACGAACCGGGTATTTTTTCATATTCGCCATTCCAAAGGCTTGAACTATATAATGCGATTTGATTACAGACTAGCTGCCCTTTTTGAATTTCTCTATTCTGTTTGCCCTAGTGCCAAGGCAATTTCAGCGCCAGAAATTAAGTTGGAATAGAAAGTGGTACATCAGTTCGGATCTCAAAACACACGTCAAAGTATTTTCCAGACTAACCAATGAAGTAACGTGGGTCTTCATTAGGAAGCATATTTTTGAAATAACTATATATAACTGTGCGCGAGTGCAGGAGGCTTAGTAAACACACCTCTTAAACCATTTCACGCACCCCCGTCATTTTGTTTACATTTCAGTCATTTTTACACTACATCAGATCGTGCAGCATATTCTCAGTATCCATCTTTCACGCCTATTTGTTCCGGTTCCAACTTACTTAGCTGCTCCGTTGCGCGAAGTTGGCCACGGAGAAGCGAATAATGTCGCTAAAATGCATTAAAAACCGTGAAGACGAATCTTCCGTTGCCGTCGAGGTTTAAAGTTTGAGATATCACACACTCTTTGGTTTCTTTGATCCTAACATGTTTTACTGAATCTATGAGGTTCGTCTAAAAAGTGCAGTTCCGAAGAGGTTTCAGAAGCCTATAACGTAATGATTGCGCCTGCCTGAATGGGTGTACTACCTATACGGTTATTCTCAGTGCCGTAGTAATTGTATCTCTTGTATAGGCTTTCCGCTTTTTCACTTCTGCGTGAACTGCAGTGAGCTTAACAGAGGTAGCAACCAAAGCTGATTAAGTCGCTTGGCCTCTGAATGACTCCTTTTTTGCCGTCATGACAACTACAAGACAAATATTCCCAACTAGATGTATAGTTATGTGCCCGTGGGATCAGCTTCACCCCGGTCGTAACGAGATTGCTGGCGTCACTTGTGCTTCGTCGCCTTATGGTGGCCCGTGAAGCACTGACTCATAAGTTGCAAGCTGGATTCCGGCCTAGTGGGGGTTAAGTTGACCAAATCTTTACACTCGAACAACTTCATACGAACCATAATCTCAGTATTCCTGGACTTCCGAGGCGCATTCGACTCAGTTTGCTCTCCTAGCACGCTCGCCCATCAAGGAGTGCCT
This sequence comes from Opisthorchis felineus, assembly GCA_004794785.1. Classification (NCBI taxonomy): domain Eukaryota; kingdom Metazoa; phylum Platyhelminthes; class Trematoda; order Opisthorchiida; family Opisthorchiidae; genus Opisthorchis; species Opisthorchis felineus. The sequence goes on along the minus strand of SJOL01006373.1, from coordinate 140,285 downwards.
CGGAAGTTTGTGAATATACTACTTTCTTTGTATTCTCATGCTGTCGATGATGATAATGTGTCCAAAAGTGGCACTTCTGCTTGATAATTCACAAACTTGAGGTGCTTGCAGGAAGTCACTGAGATTATTCAGAGTAAATACCTTACTTCAACCAACTTCCCGACGGGTCAAACTTGCTACTGATGACGTTTGTAAGAAAACATGCGAATTTTGCCTGCCTTCTTACACGTTTCCTCATGATAACTTACTTTGTGTAGGTGTTCCATAACATGTATCTATCCAACATGTACTGAGCATAGGCTTTTGTGTTCTGTCACAACCATTGTAGCACAATATTTCTTTTGAAAACACAAACATGTTGACCACACGGTCATCCTCGTCTTTTTGTTTTTCACTTATTCTTCTAGTGTTTATCTTATCAAACGTTCTTACTTGTCTTTGTTTCGGTCCATCGTAAACTCACACAATAGGTAGAACTTAGGACTCGCCATAAAGTGGTTATTCGACCAAGCAATATAGCCCAAGTCTCATCACAGCCACTGCACTCCTAATGCTAATGTCAAGCACAATAATAAATTGGTGGTCCTAAAGTGGTGCCTAAAGCTCGGTAAAAAATCTCTTCCCATGGAGTGCGATTTACTCACGGGTTGCAGCTCATGTGCTTTCTGTCAGCAACGGCAAGATCCCGCGCTTGCTTGACAGCGATACGAAGTGTTGAACTTTGATGATCATATTGGATGTCCAATCTCAAGTCACCAGTGACAGCAATACCATGTGTATAACTCGATTCACGTTCGCTGTAGATACTCAGAGTTGACCCGTACTTCTGAAATTTCATGGCATGAAGAAACAAGGTGTTAAAGTAGGTTGTTTAACTGTGCTCACTAAAATGTGAAGGTCAGTGATGCCCTTTTAAAACAGTTTTTAAAAGCACTCGAAATGAATTAAATGGCTGTAAACGGTAATCACCATTCTGTGACAGACGTAAGTGTCACAGACGAGCCAACGACAGAATTGGCTCGGAAAACATAAATTGGGCAAATGAGACCATTATGGGGCAAGCAACAACAGGTTTAAAATCAACCAGTTTCTTCCGTCAGGATACAAAAGGTAAAAAAACAACAAGAAGGCTCAATTGCACTACTTCATTGCCATCCGCATAGAACAGTCGATAAAGCATGGTGGTCAGTTTCACATCAATTCTATCCGTGATGAGGCCAAAACGGCAAGTACAAGGGAAGCAGGGAATTGATGGAGAAATCAGAAGGATGGCTTATTTCCCATGCATGTTATTCATCACGAAGCTGATCGTTTCGCGGATGGCCGTTAGGTGAACTGTGCTGTTTCTGATTCTCAGAGTTTGAGTGGGTCATTTAAGACAGCTAAATATACCAAATGTATTGTTGATGCATCCTTGGAACACAAAGAAAGCGCCGCAGAATTACTTTTGGATAAACAGGATGCCAACCGTGCAGTTCTGTTTTGTATCATTTATTAGCTACGAAATATGCACCAAGCCAAAAGGTTCTAACTAATACACAATTCCTTTTACGCGGAAAAACAGGAAGATTTGAGTGGAAGCGGCCAGATACTGGGGATAGGTGTGCATCGGTATACTTCTGAAACGTTTGAGACTGGGAACTTTAAATCCTTGATCCGCGTGAGTTTCTAGGTTGGCTACTCATGGAAGTGAATAGCTGAACTACAGAATGCCATCAAAAATACCGTCCAACGGCATTCATTGCTCTCCCTTGGGTTACTGCTATACAGGATGGTAACAGTTGCTAACACGACTGCTAATGTTAAGTAAAAATCCATGCTTGGTCATTGAGTCAGAACGTCATCACGTGCACCATTTGTCACAGGTAACTTTGTGGCACATAGAGAGTAAACTTCGACGGTCCCAATTCGTTAAGTGCTTCTGTTACTTGCCTGACCAGTAAAACTATGTAGTTGAAACGTCAGTAGCACTGGTCGTTTTCTTCCAAAAAATGTTCAGGTTCATCCCACTAGATTCTGCTTTATTATTGGTTACCTGGTTGTTGATCAGGTGGCTGTTGATCTGTTCGACGAGCTTGGCAATTGACTTGCAAACGTTTCGTCACCATACGAGGAGACCTCATCAGTGCGCAGTTGGGTGAGTACCTCCTGTTTGCCTGCGTGCGTTTATGTAGCATTTAAAGGCTATTTGCTATCTCATAACCTGATTGGCTAGTTGTGTGACCGCGTTTTTCGGGAATTTATTGGTCCGTTTGTGATGTTTGTTGCGTTGTGGTTTTCATTCCTTCAAGTCAATTGGTTATCCCGAAGCCTTCTATTTTTAGTAGTTTCCTCCTCCTCCGTTTTGACTGGCCTCCTTCTCGAGTTGCATTGCGTTGTGGTCTGATTTTTCGTCTTCGAGAGAGATTGGCTGGCTGCACCGCCCTATTTTCTCCATTGTATTGACTGGCGCCCTTGCGTCCGTCGGTTAATTTGGTACTTAGGTTTATCGCCTGGGTTCTTCCTCCAATCCAAATAATGTGTCCGTTTGGATCGGATCCCCTGCTTCTTTCACGAGTTACTCGTCTGGTTGCTTGTTCAGTGCAGAGATACGTGGTTCTTGCGTTCTCTTGCTCTTGGCGGTTGATAAATAGGGTCAATTTCAATATGCTTGTTAATAGCTTTTTCGGGGAAATACCACGCTTCCATAAATTCGCGTTATTTCTTTAATTCAACGACACTCTTGTGATAATCAAAAAGAACGAACTGCAATGAGTGAGCCAACTGCTAGACAACGTTTTTGCCGACATTAAACTCACCTTCGAAGAAGAGAACAACGGAAGACTGGCATTTCTGGACGTCCTCATCACTAAATTACCAAATGGACAGCTACAAACTGAGGTCTACAGAAGGGCGACGCACACAGACCAAATTCTGAGCTACCACAGCAATCACCCAAATTGTCACAAACAAAGCTGCATTGGGACATTTTTCAAACGGGCGCCAGTCAATACAATGGAGAAAATAGGGTGGTGCAGCCAGCCAATCTCTCTCGAAAAAGAAAAATCAGACCACAACGCAATGCAACTCGAGAAGGAGGCCAGTCAAAACGGAGGAGGAGGAAACTACTAAAAATAGAAGGCTTCGGGCTAACCAATTGACTTGAAGGAATGAAAACCACAACGCAACAAACATCACATACGGACCAATAAATTCCCGAAAAACGCGGTCACACAACTAGCCAATCAGGTTATGAGATAGCTATTAGCCTTTAAATGCTACATAAACGCACGCAGGCAAACAGGAGGTACTCACCCAACTGCGCACTGATGAGGTCTCCTCGTATGGTGACGAAACGTTTGCAAGTCAATTGCCAAGCTCGTCGAACAGATTAGCAGCCACCTGACCGACAACCAATAAACTCACCCGAGCTACCAATATTTCGACACATTACATTGGCTACCTGCACGCTGCGTGCCCATGAGAAACGTTGTCGCGGTCAGTTAAGATATTTGCGTCTACCCTGTTTACAATTTACTAGAGGTCGCCCCACACAGCGATGCTCACACGTAGTTCCACTAACTTTGCTGGTAGTCGGGGTGTATATTCAGATTGACCATGCACGGATTATGAATATGTATACATTCGGTCTTGTGTCACGGGCCCCACTGATGGGGAAAAGGAGGAATTTCTTTAATGTGACGTGAATAAGGGAACTAAATACGAAATTGCAAACCATGTGTGCATTTCACAGATACCGTCCTTTAGTCATAATTGAATTATTTATGGGATTTGGGATGCGCATGGAAGAATAGCTACCCAAATGGACACCTCAGTTGTGGTAAAACCGTTGAAAACCGAAGCAGTTGTATTTTCAGCCTTGCTTTTGGTTGTAAAAGAGTTATGAAACTAGTGACTTTCTAAGTAGCCGAACGAAGCCTCGTGTGAAGAGGCTGTTTCCTACAAATTAAAATATTTGCGATACATAGAAAATTGTTGTACGTTTTACACTACAAATGAACAAACGTACACCATGTTTGCTGGTCGCCGGGATTTCAAGCTCTGAAGGTCCCTACGAAAACCATAGAGCAATCTTTCATCGGGATAAGGCACACTTGGGATATTTCTGATAATACCCACCAGGATAAAAAACAACCGAAAAACAAGAGGCGAAAAATAAACTAGAAACAAAGGTTGATAACGATTAAACGAGGCATAAAACAGGTAATTACGCTTGAAAATGGAGTTCGGGTTACATCCTCATCACGGCCCAAGGTAAGCAGACTCCCACCAAACACGGTAGGGCGTAGTCGGCGGATATTGTTTTTAAATTCCCATTCATCGAGGGTTCGACTTCTACGCTTTAGTCCTCTTTCGCAAAACAAAATTTCTGTCGGTGCAAGCAATAGCGCTCCTCCGTTCGTTTGTTCCATTCCTTCGACCTCCAAACCCAAAGAGGAACATAGCTAGTAAAACCTCGAACATATAGCAGTAAAATTATATAGAGCCCCAGCGGTGCTTGCCAAAGATGGGTAGAAGGACATTGCTTGCTTTTCTGCTGACATCCACAAAGAGCAACATAGCCAGTGGCCAACATCTTCACTAAGCCCAGATAAATAGTGATATTTGGTAGAGAATAGTAGCACATCAGGTAGGTGGTTGTTGGACTGAAAACATACCAGCCCATAGACTTCAAAACAGCACGTCCTGACAAGTTGTGATGAGAAGGAAAGACTACTCTCATACTCAAGTTGAAACTAAGTGCTAAGTTCCACCTCTTCTTACCAGTGCAGAAACCTGTCAACAAAACTTTACGATCAGGGAGTGTAATTCCTTTAAGGCGACTCTTTCAGGGAAGCGGCTATACTAAAAAAACCTAACCTTAAACCCCTTGTTTAAAGCCCTATAGAAGACATGATATTTGCAGATAATGAGCCTTTACTAAGCTGGACAGCTGAACCAACAGGTTGCATTCACTTCTAACTAATCTTGCCCCGGGAACTGTTGGTATGCTTGTTTTGTTTGTGTATGTGATCTATCTAGAACACTATCTCAAACTATTAGTAGCTATTTCATTCCTTTTTGCTTCAGAAAGTTTGTATGTTTCCCATACGATAGGTCAAATATCCTGCTGTTTTTTGCTTGGACAACCTCATTCCACCTCAAAGTTTAACTAAACTGGCCGTGTTTGGCAAAACAAAGATGATGAAGGAAAACTGGAATGATCACCCTAAAAGCAAAGCCAACCTTGAGATGTGGCGTTCACTTTAATGCACCAATTCTGTCTTGGTAAATGTTTAACCGCAGATGAGCAGCTGTACACTGTAATGTTTCCAAGCGCTTTTAGAATGCCTCAATCATAGCTTTTTATTTGCGTCAATCCCTACCTCGAGACCATCCTTTTGTCCATCCCTGGTCAAGTCAGTTTGGGCTAACTGGCATACCACTGGTGCGTAAACGGAAACAAGGGAATACGGATGGGTCATTCAGGTCAAAGACAGCACTGGAATCTTTAGTCTTCGTTACCGATGCACGACATACACTAATTTATCGTTTATTTTTGAAGAGCATGTTCACAGACATAAAAAGTAAATGCAAGCGATGAATGTGAAAGGGTTACAGGAGAATATGAGATAAACGAGAGGAACGTCTCATTCGAAGTCATGCCACCAACAGTTCCAGTCACATAGGATGAATCCCAACGTATGTAAGAATTTTGGTTTTGAAACACGCGTGTAAAGATCAAAAGCCGAAGAAAGGACAAACAATGCTGAATGCTCTTCAAGGCGCGGTAAGCGCTAGCACAGTCAAGACTCGCACATCAGGCACAAAGTGTCCGTCATACTGGGTCTGGTGTGAGATTCAATGGCAAGAATGTGCACTCAACGCCATGTACCACGCATAAAAGTGTCGTAAGTACGCAGAGAGCCCACAATGGCAAGCAAACACAAGTCGCTGACTGTGAACTTAGGAAGTCCCAGTCCAAGTAGGTCTAGTCTACGAGCACTAGCAGCCTGTTGTCCCAGTATCTTTAAGATGAGAAAGTTTTAACCGGTTGGGTAGTTCAATTTCAAGGTTCTGGTGACTTCTAGGCTCAAATAATAGCCAGATATTGTAACCGGGGGCAGCACAAGATGTATCCGCACTAAGAAATGAACCTACTTGCAGAGTTCTTTTAATGAGTTGGGGTACGAAAGCAACAGACATTTGAAGGGAGTAGATGAAGAGTCAGTACCCAATCACCTCGTTGTGTGTAGTGGGCAATTCGACACGAGTGACTACCTAGCGACACGGCGATCTGAACGAGAATATATCTGGTTCTACGAGTAATGGTCTCACACCTAAATATGGAAGTAAAGATGATTGGGGTGTTCAGCCGAAGTCTAATCACAAGGCCGCTTTGGTTGATGGGAAGCACTAAAATATTTCAACAATTGACGAGCGACTCTCCTTACGTATTTCAACACCCAACCGTTCGAATCAGTCCAGTGCTAACCTAGAGTGGTAAACTGTGCGGGTTATATAATCTCCCTCCAGCAGCTCATTTTGTCGCAGTGGCACACAAACATGTGATGAAATACAGCCTCTGAAAGCTGGAGTTAGAAACTGGATACTAGTCACTTTAAGTAAACACAGCTTATGCATATGTATGTTTGCCACTTCAAATTCTGGCGCACAGGTGAGCTTCTTGAAGGTTTTTGGAATTACTTTCCTTCAGCATAAACGTTCTAAGATTGAAACTGGCAGTTTCTCCGTAGAATCGAGTATAAAGCCTTAAAAATAAGGGAGACTACCTCACTTTTTTGAAAGATCGTCAAACGGGAGGAGGCAATAGATGGGTTAATTCTTCTGTGTCACTCATTAAAAAAAACTGCATAGGTATGTAGACCCTGAGACAAGGCTGTATGGTGGCACAAGGCGACCATCTCTTACCTTTGAAGTGTTTTGCTGAAACACAGAGAAGTGTGGATTGTCTTATACGCGCTGTCAGTTCCATAACTTCTGATCATTCACTGTATGTGCTTATATGGGGCGCTGAAATGTTTCTTTTATTGAACAAGATCGAAAAATCCATGTAGTGTTCAGGTTTCAATATTTGAAAGTTCCTTCACTTGGCTTAGATTATTCGCAGTTCTAGTCACAAATACTACTTTTGATTTTTTGTCGGCGTCCAGTTATCAATAGTGATACTATTTTCTTTCTAACTCTACCATCCACTTGGATCAATCTTATTAGATGTATAAGCTTGTTATGATCCAATGTATTGAAAAATTGCTCGGCCTAATCCCAGTAACACGGTAATTATAGGGCGGATGCCTAACGTTTTGCCACTACTTTCCGTTTGAGTTGGAATTCACGTGGAATAATTTTAGGCCGATGCATCTCTAAGATCAAGCACTCCAGTTTAGGTGAGTTGTTTACCTACCATGTAGGCGCATCATAGCATATCGCTTCTCATCCTTTGAATTCGCACAGAGCTTAAAAATCCGCTCATTTTAGTCGAGCACTCGCACCAACTACCACAGAACAAACTTCTGAGTTAGGTTTCGTGTCCATGTACGTGAATAATTTACAAAAGGAACTGGGAGTTGTAGCTATGTGTCAGGTTTCACCACCTCCAATACTTGTCAGTACTTTGTATGAGAGAATATTGCTGATTAAATTGGTATATCCTCCACTTAATTCGTAGAAATGCCAATCCAGTCAGTTGTAACGAAATTCGCAAAACCGAAACGCTCGGAAGTTTAACTCTCCAAATTCAAAGTGCTATAAAGTAGATACGGCACCTCATTCAGTCAGTGAGATATTCACTCGAACCAGGGTGAACAAGAACAAACACGCAGACAGCTTAACAGCACTGCATATGTATCGTCACTAGATCAAACAAATTTGTCTGACATTAGTAGTTCAATCTGATAGACTGAGAGAGGAATAAACAAAATAAAACTCTCTCGGACTTTTTATCACTAATCGTGAAATAGAGGGGTAGACATTTTTTGGTCGCTATAAGTTTTACGGAGAAAGCGAAGCGTTTCTAGAGTATGAAGTTAGATAGAAATCAACTTTAAGACAAACGATGCAGAACCATTGGTGCTAATCCAAATTTACAGTAGAGTTTACTTTTTAACGATATAGTTGGTGGTTTCAAACTGCAAAACTTATAGAGGTGTGAGATAACTAACTGGTTAAAGCACTGAAAAACAGAGGTCGACCTACAGGACTGGATTTTCTGTGGCGCCAACAAGTTTTCAATCTATATCAGGCTTGGCATCATTTGGCATTCAACACCACTGAACAAACTGTCAGCGATCATAAAAAAACCTTCAAGGGGCAACTGGTCCTAGATTAGGTTTACCGTACGAATGGGTCATTTTCGATCCAGTTAACACACAGATTCCAATGCTGCAGGTTGAGTCTCTTCCCACTACCTACCATATAATAATTAAATAGCGTAGTTTGCGAGTCCGTAGGTTCACTGGACTTCCCGAGAAGATCAAACAAACTTAAAGCTTATCAGCACGAAGGCCCAAAGAGTGATTAGTTAATAAGCCTAATGATAGGCAGTATATTTCAAACGTTACAAGTTTCCTCAGCAAGAGAACGGATAAGATCCCTCTGAATGGAAGGATCATCATCGCCTGCTTACTATTCTCTTCTGTTTAACTTACTTCCAAAAGAAGGACACCCTTTTCACGAGAAGTAAAAAATGAATAAATTAGTGACCTCTGCAGGTTAGTAATACGTGTAAAACGGTGTCCAACAGCCACCTAAGTTGGCAGATTCATCGTGATAAAGCTAACCTAACGTTCATTACAATGGCTTGTATGGATGTGTGCGGACAAGGACTAAATAGACAACCCGCACTAAAGCCTAAGGGTAACTCTTGCCACCCAGTAAAAACATGGACGTATCTGCTTGTAACAAAGCAGTGTTGGATATCAAAATGAAAGGATATAGTAGGCTTACATATTCATGTGTGGAGATAAATGCCTAAATAAGGCACTAAATCAAAAGTCTTTTGGAAGAATACCAACCGTTTTACAGCAATGGCTAGCCGAAACTAAGAACGATACATGAAATATGTTCTTATTGTCATTCTCAAGCACTAAACCTGCACTACAAAGTGGACACTCGTTTCATGTATTTCTTTCTCATAAGTTTTGATCATGGTACAGTATTTTTGGGAAGAAACAGCCCGTTCGAAAAAACCGTTTGAAAAACAAGGGCGACGAACGCTTAGGGGTGAAAGGAAAGCAGGTTTTATTTAAAGCGTAAGGTAACAGAGGTAATCAGTAGATTAAAAGTGGTATGAGTATTTACAGAAAATTTGTCAAGCCGTGAGTATACCCATTTTCTCTGCGAATTTGTAAACAAATCCGTATGGCAATCAGTATAGCCTTTTCAACAAAGTACCCCTTTATTTGTTAAAACGGCTCATTCTGAATGTTGTTCCACTCCTATCATAACTCGTACTCCCTTTAGTTCGTCGGGATTCAATCGTTTCGTAGAATTAGCGTTTAATTCACTATAGGAAGGGAGTACTGGTGCATGAAGCAGAGTTCTTTGCTAAAATCATCAGGACAGAAAACAATCGCTCCCTTCCTGTAAGTATCCGCTCTCCAGATTGTGGAAAAACGGTTTTCATGGGGTGCCGTAAAGCGCAACGTGTTAATATAGCTTGAATATTGGAAGGATAGTTTCTGGAGGCAGGCTTTGATAGATTGAGCTGTCGCTAATAATGCCCAAAATGTATTCGTATTGCAACCGCAAGGAACCCCAAAAACGTTAACTTTTACAATCAAATCTATTTTTTTCTTCATTGATGATATACACTTTAAAACCAAAAATGTATGATGAAGGTTTACTGGTGTGGAAAATTTAGATTGGTCGAGAACAGCCAGGCAGAACAGGCAATTTATGGCTGCTACAAAGCCATTTCGTGCGATGGATGGACTTACTCGACTGGCCAGGCTTAAGGTTGACTTGCTATCAGTTTCGGATTGCAGCCGCTGCTTGTGGATCGTTGACCCATCGTAACGGCGCAAGTCAGATACGGAAGCACTAAACTGCTCCCGTGGTGGTGGACGTAGGTGGGAGCTGCCGGTTAGTGCAGAGTGCCCACTGGTTGGAAACGAAGCTTCACTCGAAGAGATCTTTGATTTGGCGCGCAAATTTTCTTGGCTGGAACCCTGAAACAAAGTCAACCAGGATACGAACAATATTAGGGTGATAAGGATGAAGCGTCATATGGGGTTTATGCAATGAAATTTTTAAATAGTTAGATTTTCTGAGGTTAATCGGTCACATACCAGGGAAGGTGCTCTCTGAAAAAAATTAATAACGTTTGGGATTTTGTACCAGGCCGTCAGAACCCTTCCAGGTATTACAGCAGGTTGACTGGTTGATGCTATGCAAGTACTAGTTTGGAAAAAATAAACTAATCCGGAAGAACCGGTATCTTAGAGGGATGTGCCGTATACACTCAGTGATCAGGGTCAAATTACAGTGCTCATAATAGCGACCAAAATTTAGTATATCTATAATAGAGCAATATCATAGGAGGGGCACGTGCAGTCGATTCTCCACATTTGTCCAAAAATCATTGGAGCATAAACACATCGATCCAAATAGAAGCTGCTTTACGTTAAGCATTTTCATAGTAAAGAAAAGGTCGTTTGTCCAAGAGCGGTTAATCAGCTGTGACTGACTTGTACTTCGATAGGATGCAGTACCACATCCTTTATTTACCAAATTCATATCATGTAGTCACATATTGAGTGGCTTCTGAAAGCTAGTGGGCTAAACACAACTGATCATTCGCAATGAGGATGGAACATCCGTGCAATGTCCCTCCGCTTCTTGACATAGAGTGACTTCACTTTCAGGACGAAACCCCTCTAAGGTCCCTCGTACTAGTGACAGATGCGACAAGCCATCAGATACAGCATTCAGGGAGCTACTTCTTAGCATCTTCTCCATAAGTTTCTACTCATTGTAGCAAATGACCGATGTACGCAAGAAGCTTAGTAATCGACTGCGTTGGACCCACCGTCGTCAGTGTAGACTGAAGTTTTGGAGAAACTAACAACCAACCACTGAAATTTAACCGGTAACAAAAACGCAGGAAGTGTATCTTCTAAACGGTTATATCCTACGCTTTAGACAGATGGCACGTTCCACCATTCGTACGAAAGAGTTTTACTGCAGAGAAGGTTTGCAACCGATGTGCGTTATAAGATAAGATTTATATATGCCTATTAAATAGTCCGCTCTTTCAGAAACTGCAATTCGAAAAAGTGTGAAATATGATTCTCCGAGAAAAGTTACTACTGGAGAAAGTACCATTTCGGTCGTCCGATATGTTAAAAAATTCACAGAATAAAAGCCCAATTTAGTACTTAAGTTTGAAGAAAACAGCTTGCCACCTGGATTAAACACAATAGACAACACTTTTTATTTTATATTTTAGGGGGCTCTGAATAACTCGCATGTATCTGTAAAGCCATGTTGTGCTACAGATTAGTCCCGTCAGTATTTCACCATCTAATGTACTATTGTCAATTTAGTTGAAGCTCAGTCTTTATTTAATTATTCAGAATGGTTCCATCGTCAAAAACTGTGGTAGAGATGCCTGTCTCATGGAAAGCTATGGACAACCGCACTGGTGTTTCAGTGTTTAGGAAGATCCTGAAGTTTCAGTGGATTGTGCCTGAAACGAGGAACTACAACCACGTGAACAGAGGCCAGTAGAATAAGTCTTAAACAAGTTATCAGTCGAGTATAGCAGTAGGTGACCCCTGAACTGGTCATGCCCCAAATAACGGCTACGCAGGTTCAGTAGAGGTCATATGGATAACGAAGCAATGTTGCATAAATTAAAAAGCTACAGTCTATTTCAGTGTGATTTGCATGAGTCTTGTATCTTCTTTATTTTGTCTCACAATCCACGACGGTTAACTCAGGGTTAAGTAGTCTCCTTTGTATACTCGACTGCAATAGACCGGGACATGCTTTTTCAAATTTCATGCTGACACTTAATCCTGAATTGGTTCAACCAGCGGAACCCAAGGAGAGCACAAGAAATCATTTTTAATTCGGTAACGCGACCTACCAGATTGGTTAATTTTTTTTACTGTGTCACACTTACAGCCAGGTGTATCGGTTTAGCTGAGAATTTCGGAGAATAGATTTACCCCCTTTCTGAACAAACACTGTGTGTAAATTATCAGTTGTAGTGATTTCACGAGGGGCCTTAACCTATTCGTTTTGTATGGATAGTCTGGCGAAGAGTTTGATTTCTCTTGATGAAGAATTTAAGGAAGTCCTTTATCAGAATAAAGATAGTCCCGTGGGACCTAAAGTAGGTTTTCTGTATAAAAGTGCCTCCCAATAAGCGAGAAATATCGTAATATCCGATTATTGTTGGGTTGGTTAAACGAAAACATCTGTGTGGATGAGGCTTCCTTGTCCAGCATTGGCGCTTCTACCAACCTACGCTTTATAAAAAGGTCCTCCACACTTTCGTTCTTACTGCCTAGTTTCGGTGAATTTACCAGTGTTCAACCAAAGTGGCCCTGCATGCTTAAGGAACTTCTTTGCTATTGTACTGTTATGGCGGCCGGTGCAAGCCACTATTAATGGACTCCTAATTGTACACGCGCCGAATCACGTGGATAAAGTATATGCTAGAATAATCACCAAATCCGTAAAGTTAAAGAATAAAATTCGAAAACGCACTGATCTTTAGTTTACGGACGCTATACTACGTTAAACCGTGTTTAGGTGAACAGGGAAGAGTGAAGAATTTTAATCAACCTTAAGAATAGTGTGTTACGTCTATACAAAGTGTTGTGATAGCTCAAAGATATTATCAAACATGAAGTGGCCTTCCCAGCACTTTTAGTTGCTGTCAAAACTAAAATTAATATGCAAGTGAGAGTATTTCGCGAAGAGTGACATCTTATTGGCCCTTTAAGCTCTTTAATCAGGGTCATCCTCATGGCGTCATCAATTGGTCATCCGATCGCGAAGTGTCACATCGTCTACAAATATAAAAGCTTGGTTTTATTTACGCAAGATCAAGAGTAGTGCTAGCGTTGCGGCAACAAAACCAACAAATTGTCTGGTTCATATCTTGTATCCAAGACTTTCACCGCCAGAATACGCCAGGACAGGTAGCATAACACTAGGTGAAAGTTGAAATTTGAGATGGTGAGTTCCATTTGGTTGCATCTTTTAAGATGATGAATTAAGTAACGTCATTGAGCCGCAAGGTATCTTCAAACGGGTTAAATGAGCTCCAGTACAGTGACCAGATTCAATCTCAAGTTCCGAATAAGGTACGAACATCGCCACGAGAAAGAATATCCATGTTTCTTAAATCCCTTACAGTTTAAAGAGTTAAATAACATAGGGATTTTGGCCAACAACTAGTTTTGTTGTCATACCTGTGGAAAAAATTTTTCTATAGGCAAGATTCGTCACTATCACGCACTCGGTAAAATATACATTTCGCCAAATTTGGAGAAATCAGCCCATGAACCCTTAGCCTCATTCTTGTTTCATATAATTAGTTAGCAAGCCAAAGGAAACTTCCATATACGTGTCTCTCTAATGAGGTAGGCTTCCACTGAGTAAATGAATTTTCGGTAATTAATTCCTTCTTCCCACCAGTACAGCCAGTTTAGTACATTCGGATTTTCCTTGAAACTCTTGCAGGCCGTTGTGAAATAACGCCCAAAATTTCTTGGGCACATCAAGAAAAACGGAAGAATATTTCGGAAATAAAATGTTTAGTGCCAGTGGTTTGCATGAACCCGTTTGTGCTTTGTAAGTGTATTAAGCAGCACGATTCAGAAAATATACCGGACGTAAGAGAGAAAAATAAAGTTTTAAGTAGCCTTGATGTTCATCCTAGGATTTTACCTGAAGCCAGAAAACGCATTTTAATCGAATGAAGTCAACCACAACGTATAACGGAATTTCCTTCTCTGAACAGAGCAGTACATATTGTTACAGGGTTCAAGTTTTCTTTTTATCCTCAAGCCCTGAAACGTCTGGTACTAGATTTGATGGGTTACATCAGTAATTCTCGTTTGATGAATGGAAATATCGAAGCCTATAAGATAAAATCTCATTGGCAGGAGAACTAACGACTGAAAAACTTATTCCTACGGCAAACAATAAGATAAGCATATTATTATATCTTAGTACTAATCCACATCTTAATGACTACAACGGCAAAAAAACCTTTTGGACTACATAAAAGACTAGCCTCTCTTCAAAATAAAGGCACATAATCAGTTGTCGAGTGGTACAGGACAGCAGTGAATGTTGTGGATGTATATAGTAAAACATTCGGTGAAATTCTAGTAAGTTTTTCTTCCGGTACAAATATAGTGCAAACCAAACTGTTATCAGCTGTGGGTACTGCTGCTTCCGTGCAACCGCTCTCAATTAACTGGTGATCTGTGTAACGTTGTGTCCACCTTCGTCGAAATCCTTCTCCATCCGCAATTTTCCTCCCTTACAAGCAGTTGCCTTGGGCTATTTTCAGAGAAATTTGGTCTACCTTAGCGGGACTGGCTTGCTACTACGACGATCTCGTTCACATTTTCCACTCACTTAGAAAATTCAAAGCATATAAGCATTGGAGTAGAATCTTTTGATTTAAAATAAACGAAGGTTTTTGTAAGGTTGATTAGAGACGCAAATACACAATGTAAGCGAACAAACACAAGCTGCTGAGCGGAACCCCTGTATGAGACTCAATTTGATCCACCTGTAACCCACGTAGTAAATATCTTTTGACTCCATATTGATTTTATTCACTGCCAAATTACTGTCTTGTATGCCTCTTGTATGCCTGCACAACGAGGCCAAAATCGATGCTCCCAAACACTTGAGTAGCACAGATACGCTGCGTTGAATGTTTAATTAAAAAATGCAGTCAAACATCTCCTCAAGAAACCACCAGCAAAACGTCCAGCCTACGTCACTAGTTGAACTATAAGAGCTACAAGATTTGCTTCCGCATCATCATTAGGAACAATATGTAGTTTTATCACATTCGTTCGTTTGATGGTGGCTGGCGTTACGATAGTGGTGCCTCACTCACTTACTTTATGTGTAATTATAAAGTATCTAATGGGGCGCTAATTTCAACTATGGTTAAAGTTTACAAATGTTTAGGCCTTTCACTTTCTAAAGGGGTCGTTTTATCAAACGAAAGATAGAAAGGTTGCTATGCGGTTAGATTTTGACTACATTCTAAATAAGATAAGACAAAACGGTATTTTTACCAAAAATATCAAGCAGCCCGCGTGGTGCCAGGTTTTACTTACCTTTTTTCTAAAGCTCTTCTGCAATTAAGCAGCAAAATTCCATCACGCCCCTCAACAGTTATTTGTATTTATTAGGCTACTTTAGTGAATAATATTGAATAAAAACCCAGGTTGCGAAAAAAGATCGAAATAAAAATATATGCTGTACGAGGCTTAGCCTTACTCAGCCTGCTTGAGAACATTTATTCAGGTATAGCTTAATCAGCTATACAGGTTTTCAGATGTGTGCATCATGTTAACGAGGTTGGATATATCAAGGGGCTTTTTCATGCCTTCAGTGCAGTCGGTCAATATCGATTCAATTTAGATTAAATAGAACTGACCATAGATCCCTCAGTAAAGAACAAAACCATTCTAATCACCCTATGTAATTTATTCACCAAACTATCTGACTTCCGGCTGCTTTTGTCTTACGTTTTTGATTGCAATTGTGTGACCCAGTTGCCAAAAGTGTATTTGCTCATTGTACTCATTCTTAAAACGAAATTTCAAAGGCTCAGTGAACGACTTTATTGGTAATTTGGTGTGATTATTGAAATCCGGGTTCTTACAAGTAAATCCTTCAATAAACTGATATGCGCTTATGGTCTCGATGTTAAGCGTGTACCATCTGACAAAGTTTCGGGGGAAGAATTGCGAGCCATAAAGTAGTACCATTTACCCAACGATTTTAACTTCTAGCTTGGAGACCAATTTTCACAAGTAAAACAGCTTGCCTGCCAAGATCTTACTTATGAGAATCTGGAAATCCTTATGGAAATGCGAAGGTTTACCTGGTGTATAATCCAACAGCAGCTTTTATTCTTAGTAAGGGACACTTCTGAGTACGAGATAACTCATTGGTTTAATTGCGAACAAACTGACCAAATGGTCTGTGGTTCAAGTCCAGTCCTACCATCAAGATTGCTCATACCTAGGTTTGAGCAAACTGACTGTATTTTAGTTGTCGCGCCTCCTTCGGACGGCATGGCAGCTGGGTACCGAAAGGGTGCTACGGCTGAACGATCAGGGGACACTTTCCCAGTGATTGTGAAAAGTTGGTTTTCACCTGTTGAGGTCTTATTGTTTGTTGCAAGGATTGCATCTCAATATTCGACCATCACTCTAATAAAGCAGTTAAGTGAATATGCAGATATCTCAACTGGGGGACATTCACTAGAAGGCTTCACCACAATCAACATTTTCTGACACCTCTACCACGGCCAACTCAAGACACAGTTTAAACAGTTCCAACGTATTTTATTGACAAAATGCAACTCATGAAAGACAGCTGCAGCTAGGATTCAGTTGAGTCTCTCGTGAAAGCTAAGTTGTTGTTCAACTAAGCGAATTTCGCGGGTACAGAACTATCCTTTCTTTATGCTTTGTCTTGTTTCCTTGATTAACTTCACTGCACCATCAAAGGTAATATTTCACGGGTAAATATAATGTAGTGTCTGTATGCCAAGTATGAATGAGAAGTGATATGACCTTTCAAGCCCCAGTGCCCGTTGGTGTGCTAATATGGCAACAAACGAAATTGAAGGGACCACCTAGCATTTTTTGGGTTTTTGGTGAAAAAAAGCATCAGGATTTTAGCAGTCTTCTCTCAGGTTCAACAGTTTATGTCTCTGTGGATTTTACGCCCGTGAGAGTTTGCGTATAAACTGGGGCAACCACCACGTATCTGCCGTCAGAATAATATCTATCGTGCAGATCCAGGCGTTCATAAAAGAGCTGCAATTGAATAGTTTGTTAGTACAGTTCTGCGTAGCGTCTGAGGATATCACCTGCAATCAGCAGCTTAGGTAACGTTTTCAGGACTGCATATTCAAATCAAGCGATGTTCACAGATTTCATTGCCATCGAATACTTCACTGATGCTCTAAAGTTATTTAAAACGTCTGAAAGTTATTCCGCCTTTTGTCACACATTTTGGTGTCTACACAACTTAACTAGTCGTGTATTAAGGTAGGTAGTTTATTGTGTAATAGATTTTGGAGACTGAAGCATCATCGGCAATGAGGTTAAACGTATAGAGCGCGGCCACACAATACTCTGTTTCTCTTCCATACGGTTTTATGGATTTGAGTATTATTCAGTGTTTCTGACGCAGATGCAGAAGACACTGCTCATACTTACAAGTGAAAAAGACAAAATTTATTCAGCTCTGTTAATTCATCCAGAACGGATCAAGGATGCCATGAGAACTTTCTGAACAAGTAGTGTTCTCATTAAGGGAGGGTGCAAAAAAGCAGAGAAGAATGATTCGATTTAAACAGGATACTTCTCCAGAGCACCTTACAAACTATGAGCAGAATGAAAGAGCTAATAAAATTGAGCCCTACAAATACATTTCTCTCCCATTTGAGTGTTGATGAATATAAGAAGCAAAAATGTCCTTAAACGAAGCGTGTTGTCCCTGGTATGGTATGTGCTTTTATGTAACAGTCGTCTTGTACTTACAGACGCGAGGCTGAATATTGAAAGAGGATGTTTCACCAAAACAATAATGACAGAAGAGACATCTGCAAGGCCAATGCCTGAATAAATAATGTCTTTGCCTCTGTCTCCCGTACTTTGCATGGTGGATGTCTTGGTTGGGAAGCAAATCCCCAGGTTCCACCCACTAAAATAATCCCAAGAGATCCGCTTAGACGATACCATCCAAATGCTTGTGATGGTAGAGGTGGAGGTGTTCTCGCCACTGCGTCCCTCCAGAATGATTGGTGGTGGCCGCTATGGAGGTAGGAAATCCAGAAGTTTTGTGTGGCATGTTTGCTGTGGACTCTTATGTTCACCGAATAGCTTACAACAATGATAGTCAACCCCAGGTCGCAGTTCGGAGGGCCTTTAATACCTTTGGTGACAGCGCATTCATTCCCGTTTTTCATCCAGAATGCATTCGTTCGCAATGCAGCCAAGTAAATATACTGCCCCGACAGTTATTGCCACAAAATTTGCGAACCTACGTAGTGAACGCTTTTTGCAATAGACAACAAAATTTAATGAAGCAACGCTACTCCTCAGCGACTCATGACCCGTTTCACCCTTCTCGTGACCCATCGAGTAGATGCATTTCTCAGTGTTTCCGTCAGCCTTATGCTCTTCTTGAAACCAAAGTGTATGAAAACTGACTTCGTTTTAACTGGAGACTCAAATGAATCTCTGCCGGGTCTGTATTAATTCTCTCGAAACTCAGGAGAAAAAGTTAGAGGCCCAACACTCGCCAGTCAACAGACCGGATAGCACTGATAATGGCCGTCACAATCCGTTCTCGAAGAATTTGCGTGAATCCACAATCCAGCGGCTTCGGAAAGGACCGAGCTAAAATACTAAGTGAAAGTTCCTCAGGCCCCAGGCCGTTATTCCAACATCGAACCCGACTCTTAAAAAAACTAACTTCAGAGACCTCAAATTAGGCTAGATTCAGGAATGCTGACATTTCAGCACGACAACAACCGACTGCATGTGATTTAGGCGTCATAAAATATCAAGAACTCGGATTTTCAAAAAGAGCAGATCCACTCATACATCAAGAGCAGACAAATGAAGTGTTACAGGCACACTTGAAACAAAACATTGTGAAAACAAGCTTCCTGAATATCCCATTGACGGGCCAAATGAAGATATAGCATAGCAATAGTTGAAAGCTGTTCCAAAAAATGTCAGGCCTCAAACCATCGCACGTAGATGAATGATCAAAGAGAAGCTCTGTTAGTCACTCTGATCTTCCTTGAATTATATGAGACACCGAACATCGCTGTTTTTTCGGCCACCCGAAAATTCGAGAGGAAGAGACACAAATCACACCAGTACCGGTTAATACAACCATATCGAATTACAGACTCGCAAGGTTCCAGAACCGAATCATTCACTAGCTCCAAAATGATCCTATTGGCAAGGTTACAGATTCTTCGATTTTGTCAGTAAAGTAAGACTGGATTCCTTAAGTTTGGATAAGAATTTTCCCAATTTTGATGTAACTATCGTCCAAGGCGTTGAAACTCTACATCGCCCGTTGGGCAATCACGCACTTTTAGCTTCAAGCACTCACTCGGCTAGCAAGATAGTATCGGTAGCTGATCTTTGCTCACGCTCGACTTAATTCACCTTTAAATGGATCTTGCAGACAAGCGAATAGAGTTTCCCTGGGCCCTCTACCTGCACAAACCGTGGCAAATATTGTTTTCAAACACATGGAGAAACCGATGATGAATCAGTTCCAATACTAGCTACTTATCTGGTGGCTTTATGTTGATGGTACTTTTGTGACCGCACAACGGGAATTTTCGGTTGAACTGCTACATTTGCTGACCACTTCGTAGCGGCAGTTGCTTCACTCGTCAACTTGAAGGCGCGATTTCGCCATTAGCCCTTTGAACCATTTTGTCAAAGCTAGAAGATAGATTCTTACGTTACTTTGTATCGTAAACCGTCTCATTCTGACCGATATTCGGAGTAATTTCTATGCCACCCTATGATCATGAAATGAACTATTATAAGCCCACAGCCAAACAGTGTTGAAACGATCTGAACGGATAAACACCCTCAAAGCTTCCGAGGTGAATAGTATCAAGGATATACTGCTGTGGAACAACTAACTAGGAATTTTCTTTGAGAAGAAACGTGATCATTCGCGCTTAAGACGAGACTAAGAAAAAAGAAGCACCTTATGAGCGGTTCGGGTACCCCACCAGTGTACAAACTGCTGAGCAGTTTCATGCTGTTTTACTGGAATTTAATATGCAAACAATGGTCGAAACTGATAACACTATTTGCAGACACTTGATACGCTCTATCAACCTATCGAATTCACCAACCCAAGTGATCAGACTTACTACGTGTACTACGTGCGGATTACAGTGCTACCTACCTAGCGCAGACGAGCATCCAACTGAAAGTATGCGTCGTAGAACACGAAAATCCATGCATGCTCTCCTCCCCCAGACCCTTCGCAATTAAAAAACTAGAGGACTCAGCCATCACACTGCACGCACTGATGGAAAACCGACCAGCTCGACCAGTTCACGAAGGTCTGGCAAGGTACTTAGAAGGGCGCTGTGCTTTAGCAACTTACACACGACTCGCATGTATCCTTCAAGACGATCAGTCCACATCGGGTGTGTGGTCTGGGCTTATTAAAGCCAACCAGTATTGTGACTAACTGGCTACAGCTCTAACCGACACACGTTCGCCTGACGACACACCGGTAAGCACCAACTAAATCCTATTTCTCCCGTACTTTGTGATTTTCATTAATTTGCCCGCAACGATGGTCATCCATTGGCCAGAAGGGTGGGTGAGAAAACATTGTTTAATGTTCTTTCTTTTTCATAAAGGAAACTAATCATAAGGTTGCTGAAAACTCGTCGACAGCCCACGACCGGTTTCGCCCTTCTTGGGGCTCATCAGGTAGGCACAGTCCCCGAGTTTCCGTCAACATTATGTTCTACTTGTTTAACGTTGTTTAACGTTGTTTCTCCACTAATAATTAGCCCAGTCCTGGTTTACTTAGGAACGGTTTGTTGTTAGTACGAAGGGGCTAGGGAATTTCAACCGAGGTTCCATCGTGTGAAGTCAGTTCAAATCTAAAAACCGGGAAGCACTGCACATCTAGTTCATTCTTACTGAAAATCTCCAGAGCGATTAGAACGCGTCACTTTCCGGCTAGTATAGGAAGATAAGTTGGCGCAATCCGTGAACCTTCCACTTGCGCAGTTGTTATTCGGGAAGCCGGTTAACAGGTGACTACGTGGTGTGAATTCCATGACTGAAGTTTGGTTGGCACAATAGCCTGCCGAAATGCAATTTAAGCACATCGCCGATCAGCTGCTTGTGGCTAGTCTGCAATTAATATTCAAGGGATGGCGGCTTCGAATGCCTCTGGAGATTCGTCGGATACGTGCTACTGAGTGTTCTCAACTATATAGTTCTTCTCGGCTTTTAGTCACCGTGTGCCCTCTTGGTTAAATAAAGAGTAACACTGGGTTTGAGAGACCAATTTTGATGACAAAAATGTCTGGCCCTCAACTGCAAGCACATGATTATCGTAAATCTGGTGTCTGGCAGAGTTATAGAGAATATTACATTCACAAATAGAATTGGTAGTGTGAAACGTTTTCGTTCATAATTCTGATGCACTTTCTCTTGAGACTACTTGCTCAGTTAATTATGTTGATATACAAAGGACCTCAGGGATAGATGGCATCATTCAGATGTTTAATTGGCCTGCAGAAAGGTTGTGTAAAGAGGGGGTATATGCAGCCATAAAGTAAATATTCAAAACGTCACGATGTGCACACCGGAATGTGTTTTTTGGGCCCATACCGGATCGAACTTTTTATGATCACTTTCGTTTTGGCAGCCAAGTAATCCCAACCTTGTTGAAGAACATACTCTATGGGAAAATTGGTCTCGAAAGCCTTCTTCTATATACCTTGAATTGTTTTCTAAACCGTTAGTTATAACATTATCGTCAACTGACCACCTGCTACAGTTTCTTCCGAATGGATAATGTGATTATGTGATAATGGTAATGTGTAGCTGTCGCCGTTTCTACCACCTGAATTATGGTCTCCGTTCGTTAAGAAAGCCTCTGCTTGAATATGTTTACAAATTCCTTGAAAATAAAGATCCTTTTGCCCTGACGATATCATATTAATCAGACAAATTTGTTGAGGACAGCTCATTATCTTGCTCTCTACTGTAAGACAACGCTAGGAGAATATGGCTGCTGTCAGTACTTGGACAGAAGCATGTATATAATAATGCCAGTGACTGTCGATAGGAAGATCTGAGAACTTAATTATGCTAAATATCCCTGGACTACACATTTTTGAGGCTGCTTTAAGTGAAACTGTTATTAAACTTGAGCTAGACTGTTCATTCTCTGTCCTGCCTCGCTTCTTGGGGAAAAAAGGTAGTATTTGTCCCATATTTATCGTACGCTGCATGAGCTGTACATATATATAGCATATATGTATGTTCCACGCATGCCAGTTTTTCCTCTGATGAACTCTGCTGCATCAGATCAACCCTAGGTCCATCAAAGCCTATGGCTTGGGTTCTTGGTCACGTTCACATTTGACAAAGTGCTCACATTTGAATATTAATTCTTCATTCGGTTTGAGGTTGGGTAAAAAATTCA
This sequence comes from Opisthorchis felineus, assembly GCA_004794785.1. Lineage (NCBI taxonomy): Eukaryota > Metazoa > Platyhelminthes > Trematoda > Opisthorchiida > Opisthorchiidae > Opisthorchis > Opisthorchis felineus. Next base: position 117,833 of record SJOL01006373.1, on the reverse strand, counting down.
GGCAATTTTTTTCGAAACCAACCAAGTGCGATGGCAGGTGCGACTGATTCATAGCAAATAAGGTAAACTTTCAACCCTCGAGGAGTCGATTTTTAGCCATCCTCATCCATTGAACACAGCTGCCACCTTTCTACACCAAGCACTGTTTGTTGCGTTTGTCTCGAGTAAACCAGCAAAACTTGGGGAGCGAACTGGCTGGGACTGTAAAGAGTGCGATCTCATTGTTGGCAGTCTGCGACCCTACTACTGACAAGTTTAAGCCTCCCAGAGGGAACAAACGATACAATGAAAAACGTCAACGCCAATTCCATGAGATATGTTTTCGTGTGACACGTGATGTCTCAAAAAGATTCTGATATGGAATGGGTACCCAAGGAAATTATTCAGGGTACATAATTTTACACACTGAAGTGACCAAATTCGGCAGCGGAGCATCATTGCTGAACACTGGTGTTATGCTGCCAACGACGACGAGGATGTTGATGATGGAAAATTTCTTCCTAATCGGAACTAAAAGCACTTGACGTGCTACATTTCACTTAAAGAAACCTCTTATCAGCCATTAGACTACACTCCAAAGATGGATCGGACGTAAGCGTTATAAATCGGTATGGAGTTTTGTAGTCTGAACGGACACTCAGGAAACTAGTCAACACACGCACAAAGGAGGAAGGGTTTAAGGGGCGCACAGCGGGAAATTTAGCTGGGTAATACGGCGAGATTGTTCACCAATGAAGTAACGTAAACCCTGAGAGTGAAAGAAAATGAGAATAGCCAGGGAAACATAACTTACAAGAGACTTCGGCATCTAAAATCGTCAGTAGTATCATATAGCGCTAGCATTTTTTCTGTTCATCTTTTACATTCTCTGGTGTGTGATATCGTTCTCGTTGTTTACAATTCAATAGTCCATTTTTTGCGGTGGTGTAAGTGAACGGGTCCCGAGAAATAGTAATAACAATAATTACAAACGGATTTATGTACTTCTCGGATTCTGCATCAGAATGCATTTGGTTTTTCCGCTGCTGTCCTACGACAAATTGTTACCCACTTACTCGATACTATTAACATTTAAATCAGCAAAAATTCATGCGCACTAAATTACTGTCCTTTATTGGTGCTTAGACAGGACAATAAGACAACTAGATATGGAAATTAAGTAGTCCATGCTTTTTACGATAGCAGGAGCGGCTACCCGGTTTATGAAGCTATTGGTCACTTGATTATGACCCAGTAATACATAAAAATCGCAAGCCTGTTTGGCCTAGGACTAAACCACTAGCTGCTCTGCACTAGAAATAAGGATATCAGTCCAAAACACTTATTGAAGTATAACAAAACTATTCAAGGATACTTGAAGACTTAATGACACCTAAAATACTGTCGAAATTGCTTTAGACATGAGAGCGCCATGGGATAGTTATATTATTTTTGCACACAGCGTTTATTTTCTGATGTCCCGATGCCAGTTGGTTGAGGAAACCAGCTCGTACATTCTGTGTTTAGATTCTAAAGGCATGTTAACTGACGCCCCAAATCATTTGGCTAAATCCATCAGAAGTGGTGTTATAGTGGACAATATGGGGGATCCTGTAATACTGTAGCGGTGCGATTGAAAAACGTAGCTCAGTAGAGGAAGTTATTTCCACATTTGTACAACTTATTGCGATTTACAATTAAATTATTTCAAAACTCCACAAATAAGTGAATGTAGTCCAATTCAGAAGAGGTGCCTATTACGACTAGTGACAAAATGTGATACGAACAGACGGGAATTGCGTCCAGAAAGAGAACCGCTAGTTCTTGTAACTAGAAGAATGTTGAATTTCATGATAAACTCGAAAGCTGTTGATCCGAGTATGATGTCTTTGATCAAAAGAGTTTCCACACGCCTATTTCCTCACCAGCGTTTTAGGCAATACAGGAGGTTAGCAACACGGTGAATAAAGAATGAAAAATAGCCTTGCACGAACTCAGGATAATTTGATCAACAAACTTAAGTGTGCTGAGTTTGACAGGAAATGTCCACCTCATGTTAGTTTCGTAAACTTGAGTACTCGTGTAATATACCTTTACCGGACAATGTCAATAAGTGATAAAAGTGAATGGTCGTAAAAATAATTCTCGAAAAGAATCCTCTGTATCATACAATTATCTAGCAACCTTTGGTTCGCTAGCCGTACAAAACCATGAACATGAAAACCACGGTTAATACTACTTCTATTGAGTGTGCTCCAGACTTTATTCATAACTGTTTTCCCAATAATTGTATAACTGATAATATTCCTCCAAAAGTGAACAGTGTGTTGTTATACGAACTAACTGCACAAAGAAATTCAAAGAATTCCATTTTAGGAACAGCTCAGTAAGGAAGCAATAAAATAAGGAAGAACAATTCTCTAACGTCTTATTTTAAGTAGTATTTGTGTACAAAGTGAGCATGCCTCTTGAAAGACAAACAAATTCTATCGGCCCAGTAAGATTCTCATTTGAAGAAAAGCCACTTCACCAATTTGCATCCATCTGCCTTCCTTAGTGGAACAATATGTTTAAACAAGTTAACTAATAACTGGTGAATTTGTTAGCATTTTGTTGCACAGGAAAACCAAAATTTATTGCAATGATTTACTGTAACACCAGTGAAATCCCGAACAAGCTTACAAGTTTGACTCAACATCGTCTTTTGTATGCAGTCGCTTTCTACTGGTCTAATTTTTGGTGTGTAACTACCAAATGCATATTTACCTTAGAATCACCGTTCTCGCGAAATCAGAGTAGTTCAAACAGCCTGAAGTGGACGAATCGTCACCATCAAATGGTTTCTAATATACTGTTCTGTGTGTGTACAATGTTCTAATTATTCGGCGTCATTTACGAGACCTCGTGATTAAGTTCGGTGCCTAATAAAACAAAGCAGCTTTTAATAAGCTTTAAGAGTTGTCTTTGTATAAAGTCGGCGTTTCTGGGTGTGGATTATATAACCACGCGTGCACATTTGTCCATTTGACTACGTTTACACTGTCACCAAGGGGTAGACAATAAAATGCTTATTAGTAAGTGAGACTTTATCAATTGTGTAGGGAAATTGTTTATAAATGTCCTAGTCCTAAGAAATCCAACCAGTCGGAATCGCTATAAAGTTGACTGCCCTGTTGTCTACCCCTCAGCTTCTGCAAAGATCGGCTAGGTTTTACGTTTCATTTCTATAGACTGTCCTAGTCTATCTACTCTAATGCGATCCACAAATCGTTGGTCGTCGCTCTAACGGGATGATGTTTTAGGTGAAGTTGTCAATCAAGATATCAAGTGCGAGAAATTGAACAAAAGCCGCTATATCGGAAGCCTCATCTGTGATACGACAACGACATATAAAGTATAACAGATGTATATAGGCAAACGTGTAACCCTGTAATTTTCATTTGGCAGACTGGAAAGAGCAAAGGTTTCTTATTGTGTAATTTCAACTGTATCTGCAATTTTCTCGGACGAATGGATGAAACTGCTTGGAAAGTGGATATTTGGATTATACTTACTGCTGGCCTTAAGCTTTGCTACAGCGTAGACAACAAGAACAGTTAGGAATATCCCATGATTTATTTCTCTGTGTCGTAAAAATTGTTTTATGTGACTGTGCAGCATTTCATTTATGAGTTGGCCCAATATGGGCTTTTTATTGTTTCAGATAATCCCGTGAATATTTACATCACCTTGTGTGTGAAATGGTTTGTTACTCACCGAACGTTTCACTTTGGCCTAAAATGTTCGAACATACGTCACTTAAAATGATCTGTTTATAAGTACTTAGTTAGAACTTCGCCAAATTTCTACTGACTGTATGTTGCACACAAATATGTGGATAATGAGTTAGTTGATGCTTTCTCCAGGAAGAATTTAGGGGACGACTGACTATGAAATAAGCCTTCTTTATTTAGTACATACTTTCAACCCATATAAAGAATCAGGTGATAACCCCTGCCAGGCACCATGTTTGCTTGGCCCACCTAGGTATGTACTCCAGAGGAAAACAACAATAAGATGCTAAGTTTTTTACATACCTCTAGAACTTACTGTTTTTTGAATCAGAAGCAATTTTTAAGCAATTTTGCAACCATTTATAAAGAACTCAAAGGTATCTTTTCCACGTTTTAATCTCACTAATCTGGGAATACAATTACCTTAGTTTTCTGTTCCTAATTTATTTAGATTAAAACCAACAGGTGAGGGACAATCCGTATATGGAGATAAAGCTTTATACATTAGAATAGGCAACTGCAAATACCGCACCCTTGAGGGAAAGAGCTGATGGGTATCCTTGCGGAATATATTTCCTGAGGGCTCGCCTTTCTATTGTATTTGTTTCCGTCTGCAGCTAATACCTAAGACCCATAATTTATCCCAACATAGTCCATCACAAATCACATTTTTGAACAGTACCGAGCATTAAAAATATTTATTTTGGGACGCGTTGTTTCGTTAGGAATAGTTTTAGGCCTTTGTAGAAGACGGACTGTAATGGAGTGATATGTTGCAGACACAAGCCTCTCCCACGGGTGTTACTTTTATCATTTTCGCTCCGATGAGTCAGCGTACTAAGTACACAAACAGCCACCGTGATCAAACGCGCCAGTAAATACTGGAGAATGATAGAAGCATAGTTTTTTGACAAACATTACGCGCTAAAATGAATAGATACGTGTTAGCAGTCGTGGGTGAGAAACCACGAGCTTAGTAGGGACAAGTAAGAATACGCTTAGTAAGATATCGAAACCCATTTTACCAAATACCGATTCTTCGTGCTAGACTTAGGTATCCGTCTAAGCTACGCACATAATGAGCACGTTTTATCCAAAATGTTAGACAGAAAGAAGACAGTTAAAAAGTCGTAGAGGACATTTCCCCGCTGCTCAAAAAATCATTTTAGCTATCAGAGCTTTTGTAATCCCGATAAGCCTTGACTTTCAGTAATGATAAAAATGTTGCTCCATTTACCTTTGTCTTTCGGGATACAACCGCAAAGCTTCAAATAAAAAAATTCTCCATGCAAATGAGCAAATAATTTGGCACAGTTATTAGGAAGGTATGAAAAGTCTTTACTGTTTAACCTTTACGCAATTCGCACATTGGTTTATGGTTACCTGTATTCTGATGGATGTGCACACTCAACCATAGGATATTCATTATATCCACCCGTTGCTATGGACAGACATAGGATTGGATACTAGAAAAAACAAAGTGGAAGTTCAGGCTGCTTGCACACTTTGCAGCGGCTCAACTCATAGCCCCTAGCTCTTCTAGAAAATAGACATGGTCGAGTATGCTCCGCACTCGGTTCGACGTCTGCAAACGAAGCTACAGTTATAAGTGTAGGATTTTGACAAGTATATTCCATCTGCTATCACACTTTTTAATGATAAAAATAACTCCGTTACTATTGAGGGAAATTTACGTTTACTGCCATACTGGTTTAAAGCTTTCCATTAACTCTCAAGTACTACGACTACGGGTCTTTTTGATCAAGGAAAACCCAGTAAAGCAGAAGGAAGCATGTAAAGGTTATAAATATGTGTACGAGAACAACGTTTTTTTTCCAAACAAATGCTTCTTTATAACTGGTGGAGCATTGTGAAACCAACCTCTGAGCCCAAATATGGTAAAAATGGGGCTCAAAATTTTACGCAGCATCCAAACTTTTTGGCCTTTGTTGAAAACAATGTTGGCTGCTCAACGCTGCGCAGCATGCTTGCCCAAAAGTTCTATACGCAGGCCACCAGTTTGTCTTGGAGACAAGAACCAGACCTGATTGGCCTGTGATGTGACTGGCTCCCTTTCTCCCTTTTAGTCCCATTTATTCATTATGTACTAAGTAAAGAGAAAACGTCGGCATCTAGAAGAAAGTGCATTTTTATCATCCTATTCAGGTTGTGAAACTGGCGGAATGGATCAAGAAAGATATTGATTATTAATCAGGCCGTCAACCAGACTTGTGCCGGTGGTGATGCTCTACGGAGGAAAAAAGTGATTTTGCACTCTAATTGTGAATGCGAAACACCCTATAAGCGCTCTTTAATATAAATTTTGTTTCATGTTTATCCCAGCTGTCATTATTTTGGGGTTTTCTAGTTTGACTACAATACCTAGTTCAGCACAGAACCTTGACAGGCATTATGTGTAACTTGGGAATCAGCTACTATTAGAACCTCTGTAAAAATTGAGCTTGAAACTTTACAAAGCCTCGCAAAATCTCTCACCACTTATACATTCTATGGGGTGGTCAATTTGTGTCACTACGTTTGTCCCACGCACTTCACTTCTGGTGTCCTCTCCTCACTTAGTTGATCGGCACTCTAGGTCGTATTGACTAAACACTAATCCCAACGTTACTGTCTTGTCCACATGGTCCTGTCTACTTGTTTCAAAACTGTCTGAGCAGCCAACAGCCAGTGTACTGGAACAAAAGATCCTGTGTTTCTGTGTTCAAAACTAATCGACCATTTCATCTGACAAACGTTGTAATACTCTACACTTTATTGACAGTTAAATATTGCGCTGTGTTATGCTGACCTTAGCTGATGACGCACCCTAGTGTTTGACTAAGCCCATAAAATGCCCAAATGCAAATGTATTTTTTCTTGGTGGAAAAAATTACTTATAAGGCTGCCGAAAGATTCTAGACAATCCATGACCAGCTTCGCTCTTCTTGGAGCTCAAATTACTGTAGCTCAGAAGTGTATCTTTTGTCTTGCTCGTGGGTGAAGTGCACGTTTCAAATGTCGTTTATGCAGAGAGCATACTGGACCAGCACTTGGGGTTGGCAAGGGGCTGTGAGAATGGTTATGCCAGATGGAACCAGTCTGATGATTTACTGCGTAAAACCGAAGTGCTTTCGTTGTAAAAAGAGGTTATATGGACACCAGAAATCCGTTTGGTCTGTTACCATGAACGATGTTAAACCAGTATTTCGAGGCAACTCCTGGTAAGTCTTGCCTTATATATTATTAACTTTTTATAACTAGAAAAAAGCAGATGTTCCACGGTTTATTTGAAGAAACCGTTGCATGAAAAGAGGCTGTTATTATTTTCAAAGATAAAGTCAACCCATATGTTTAAAAAACTGGACCATTATATTTATATATAGGTCTTCCGAATTCATCTTGTTCCCTTTGCGCCACACAATTAGACAGTTATCGCTTGAGCAGTTGGCCTGCTGATTCTAGAAACACTGAAGCTGAAGCGATCCGAGTCATTATTTAGGCGAGATATATAAGGTACAACCAAGGTTGTTCGGTAAGATATATTAGAAAAACCCGAACCATCGCCACGAAATACCCACGTATTGCGAGAAATATCACCTGCTTGTTATTAAGTTGACCAACTCGCAACTGCTCACAGACAACTTAAATAACTGTCATGGCGATCTTCATTCAAACAATTTTAAAGCACCTTCCAAGATGCCGAAATTATAGTGTAGCATAAGAAAATGAAAAAAGACCTGCATGGTTGGTATGCTCACTGAATCAACCTTATGCTTATCCCGCTGAGCAGCAGTTTGTTGAACCCATGATTCTGTCATCGGTTGGGTCGAAGCGTTCGACACATCATCCACAATACTCTGCGAAAAAACGAGAAAAGTTTGCGTGCAGTAAGTATAACTAGTGTACAAGCGGACTGATGTTACAACCCGTCACCTATTCAGTCTATTGAACAAAGTTAGAACGTCACATAATCGTACAGCTCAGATGATTCGGATTCAGTGAAGAAACGGGGGTATTTTGTAAAGGCCCCGTCAGTATTCCACTATTACAAAGACATAGGGTGTCAAAACATACTTAAGGTCGACTGACATGACTCCTAGGATCCTTCGGGCGATTATGATAGAACCAACCCTTACTCAAAGATCACTAGATGTACAGCTGATTTGATAAATTGTTTTTCACATTTCACTGGTTAAAAGCTTACCGAACACTCTTCGATAGCTCAACGCTGGCTTCGCTCCTCTTGCAGGGATACTCCCCCTGGTGCCTATTGAACTTTTCCGCTTGAGCACTAACTCAAACTCCCTTTCGTAAGATTATCTGAACAACGATCAGCCCATTTTAATCGGTCCTGATCAGCAAAGTTTTGAACTTGGAAAGCAACTTTAGACAATCACCTATTGCGAGGCCAAGTCTCAAAGTGTAATTCCATACCTAACTTGAGGATAGACAGAAAAACCTCTTATTGACATTCACGCCAATAATCTGTCGGCAGCTGTCTGCCAAAAGATCGCAGCAGATAACTGTGAAACTCACCCCAGCAGATCCGAAGTTTGCGCGGCCTAAAATGTTAGGAAATCAAAATATCTCGTTTAGCAGGTCTTCAACTGTGAGTCTTGCAGGAAACTTTAGAAATTAAGAATCCGTGAGTGTTTTACTTCAGGATTAGATACATTTCAAAAGTCGGCTTCTTCGAAGTAATTTTTCAAGATTTCACGCCAAACACCCACATAACTCAAGTGCACCTGATTGCACCCAGAGTTCCATCGCGACTGTTTTGGTTCACTAATCATTCGTGAAATGTTTTGTTCTTACACTCTTGAACCGTGCTGCATAAGGTTTTTATTAGGGACCTCATATGTTTGCGTGGGTTTTGCAAAATTGGGCGTGCACTCTCCACATATGTCGCTACACACACCTCCACATAATGCACGTGTTTTGACTTATACCCACAAGGTCCGCTGTTCCGATTCTTGCTTACTAAGAAAGATATCTGGGGATTCCATTGGCCCGAAATACCAACAGACGGCCAAATTGAGTAACGGCCGGATGCGGTAAGAAAACTTCTGTTTGCCGCAACGGGTCAAACGGGATAAAAGAAGAACTGAAGGAAAAATTGCATGTCATGAAGCAGGCAGAAAAAAAACAGTTCTGCACTAAAGCCGCAAACACCGGTTGGTTTCACCAAGGAACAAGTTGTAGAGCCTTCACCCCGACCAAACGATTTAGTTTTTGGCTTCTTATGGCCTCGACTACTGACCTTGTGCGTAGATATTTTGTGCTTCTGGAAACGTATTCGGTGCGAAAACTATGCAAACAGAAACAAAGGAAGCACTTTCAGTCTTCAGAAAAATAAGAGTTTCAAAAGGAATATTTTAAATTGTAAAAACTGGAGTGACAGCGCAGAGCTGAGAAGCACACCATTTGCAGTAAAAAGCTCAGCACATATACAACATGTCACGTTCACAAAAATGGGCAAGTGTTTGGCGAACACCCGGGAATTAAAGCTAGAAAAAATGGATAGGCACATACATCGAACACGCCGATAACAGCGTTTGAACAATATTCCCTCCTCAGCTGTGCTTTCGGTACTGTCGGCTTGTCGGAATCGGATGTTCTGTCCCCCAGCGGTAAATATATTCCCTGGGACGTAAGCACTGTGCTCATTAGTATGCCTATCTTTTGCGACTGAACGAATGGGTGTTGGAGGGTTATCTTCATCAAAAAGCATTAGACTGCATGTCACGGGTTGGTCGAGTGCGCGGCGCTTTTGCAGGATTCTATTGGTGACAGTAGTGAATGCTTCAAGCGGTCCCTGAGAGGACTTATCCCTTAGGCTCTCATCATGAGCCGGATGCTCGCCATCTTCATCAGCGCACATGGAACTCAAAGGAATCAAACTGTCATCAAGGTAGTACTGTTCAGGAGAGGACCATTCTGTAGATGCGCTGCTATCCGTTTCTTGAGATTCATTACAGTGTGCGTTAATGTTTTGCTTAACTCGGTTGTCAAGGGGACCTGCAAAATTTATAAATGAACTGAAAGTTTTGACAGAAGAGCGGACAAAAGAAAGGCTAGGCGAGGCCGAAAAATAAGGTACACTTTCAGGTACAATTACGGCCAGTATACAGACGGGCTAGCGAGACTCCTCAGGTAACTATAGCCGCAGCGTCACGCAGTCAATAATCACATTTGGTAGCATGGCGAATGTAGGGTAAATCAGTTTGGTGTTTTAATCTATGCGATTAAAGTTTTAGGACATTCGTCTGATATTAGGTAATCAACTTTTCCAACAAATTTTGTCGTGTTGGCTAAGGCAAAATTATTTTTGATGCAGTTGAATCCATTGTGATCAGAATCCGGATTCAAAGTATCCCAAATTATTTTACCTTCTTATCTGGCAATTGTCTAGCGAAGAAACAGGCTGAGCTTAAAGTATGAGTTCCAGTAGAGTAGAAGTGGCCAAATACAGGAACTGACAATATCCAATTCCATGCATTAGTGAGTTCAGTATAGCCAGGATAACACAATAGTTGGATAACACATACCAGACCAAGTGGGAAAGCTGACAGATATCCTAAGCTATGTGAACCTTGTAGCAGAAGATCTTAAGGGCATCTAAGCTGCCTGTAAAGCGGTGGGAACTTTTAAGTGCACAAGGCTGTTTGCTTACTTGCATTACCATAAGTTTCAAGACAATACAAGTGGGTTGTATTCTGTTTCGTTTCTGTTCAAGCCCTCGCAGCATACTTGCACACATGCCCGTTCCTAGTTAGTCTGCACTTTAGATTGTTACGGATTTGGGTTAATAAGACTGGTAGGAAGTATGTTGAGAAAATGTGTAAATAGTGATGGAATTATTGAGGATATTGGCCAGACACCTAGCGGGAATAAGTTGTTGATGAGCCCAGACATGCTTCTGTTGGGAAGCAGACTTCAAAACACTCTATTCTTTGAACTTGCCTGTATTGCACGTAAAGTACATTGCTGAACCTTTACTTGATTTCTTGAAAATGTAAGGCGATTTGCAATATAGGTCCATTTATTCATGTCACTCTTGTGAATCACCAAAACTTCTGTTTTTGCAGCAACCCGTGACTGGCTACTAGAACAAAACCGTTCACATTGTGGAGGTGGACAACGCTGATAAATTTAGTTCACCTACCAGACCCGTGTTCCAGACATGATGGTTTACCTACATTTGATTCCAGGTCCCAAGTAGGCTGAAGTACAGGTTAGGTTTAATATCATCAGAAAAGTGAAACAAAAATAAATAGGGCAAGGGAGTCAAAATAAAATTTTTTGTATACAGATTAATCTGGGGGTTGTGAGTAGTTAAATGTTTTTTGGTTATGTGGAAAAAAAACTCACGGGAATAATATGGTTGCACGTTATATTTTGCGCTTACTTTCAAGGTTCCGCAATAACGTGCTGGCTTTCGATTCACCTGTAACAAAGCAAATGTAGGCTGATAGATGCTTTGCTCACAGAGTAAAAGTTGATATCTACCACTGAAAGATGTGAACTCAGTATTTGTGGAGTATGTTTCAACTAAACAACCAATTCCCCACGAAATTAAGAGTTTATATCCAGAAAGAAATTCACCCGAATATTTGGTCTTTCAAAAGATGTACAAATCGATATATGTAGCATGAGCTTCTCAGTAATGAACTCACACAGGCCTTGGAAAGTTATATTGCAATTTAAAAGGCGTTATTATAAGAAACAACTCCAAACATACTTTGTTGTACACCTATACAAAATATGGTTCGATGAGTCATAAATAGTCAATGAGTGGTTGACAATGAGAGTACCCTTTAGGAAAATGTCAACACACTGAATTTTACTGATGAATCTCTAAAGCAGTTGAAGTAGTGGGTGGTCATCTTCAGAGTAGGCATACGTAACCTAGGTAACAACCATCCCAAACCAATGAGGGTATGTTGAACACGTATGCTCTATTATAAGAATGTGTTTGGGACTGGTCATGACCCGCGATGATCAGGAGAACAAATTGTACTCTAGATTGAACCACTCCGGAGGAAATTGTTGAGCTCGATTTCAGTATTGTGAGTTAGTCAAGTTGCACAGCTGCCAAGCAGGGATTCTTGGCGGACAGAATAATCACATCATCATCACATCATCACAGACGTAGTCATCTAACTACGTCTGTTGAAACGACTGGTCTGACCAGAAGTCTAACGGTGCGCGTGACCGAAGCTGGTGGACGAAATTGCACCGGAAAAATGTCTCCTGGATTTATCGAACGGAAAGTGCTATGCATGAGCCCTAGTCGGCGTCACGGTGTCGCTAATGTGGCTAATTTTCATTGCTTTGGTTGCGGTTGACGACACCCTCATAACTAAGTGAAAAAAGCCATATCACCACGACCTGTCAATTTGATTGGCCGATTACTACCATAATTTTACTTAGCCATGTTTGGCAACATGTTGCCTATAAGACTGTGGACAAGTCCTGCTTCGTTCAGACTTGCAATATCTCCAGCAGCACCATCAATCAGTTCATTAAAAATGCGGTGTTTGTCCTGCCAACTGCATGCATACTTGCAGTGGCCTAGCCACTGTCAATGGGCATTTCGATGGTGGGAAGTTTCTATCCATAAATATCGCTCGAAGAATTGTAAAAGTAAAGATAATTGACATTACTGAACACCACATAACACCAAGTGACTGAACAATAGCCGCAGCTGTAAGCATGCTGTAAGCAAGCCCACTATTCCATCGAACTAATGCAAACAGTTGGAAGCGTAAGTCAATTAAAAATGCCTGCCACATCCTATATAGCCCATAACCAATACGTTTCCACGGGAAGCAGTACGTATATCCTTAGGAAACTTAAACAGAATCCCTGTTGTTAAAAGTACTCCTGTTTGTTTCAAAGGGGTTGATAGGTTGAAGGATCATGGTGCAGACCGCAACCAGGAAGAAAAATTTTGAGGCTTTTAACACTCATGCCACAGAATTCTGTACACTGTTCTTAAACATGCTGATCAAGCTTGGGCTTGCGTGAGCATATATTAACATGTAAATTACAGAGTAAAGTAGGCAGAGAGCTTCGGCGATTATCAGTTTGCGTGTGCCAGGATGTATACACATGCTGGTTTGGTATGGTTAAGCTTAAGCTGATTTGTTTTGAACAATGAATGACAAGTTCAAATTTTGATCTCCTATCCCGGAATTCTTTACTCTGGGGCTTGTGTGTATGAAACGGCTAAATCGAGTTACTGAACACTGAAGCGCTTGGCGTCATTGTCAGATTTACTTCAATTTATGTAATGGTTCGCAAAACAAATGTCATTTGGAAGGCAATTTTTTCTCCATTTGCGAACGTTTACTTTGATCCAAAAACCACGTCTGTCGCTTGAAAGTTGTCATGCCAGTCTTTCATTCAGAATGAAGTGCGATTGTGTTTCCGGTAACACTGTGGGATTATTCAGTCAATGGTGTGTCCTCAGAATCATCCACCAGTCAGCACTGGTATTCTAGATTCATTCCAGTTGCTACTGTGCAAGTTCTGGGCAGACATATGAGTGAAATTTATCTGCAAATTGTGGTTCGTGTAACCAGAACCAGAAATACTGACAAAAGGAATTAGCAGTGTCCTGAACTTATTGTTTAAAGCATTTTACCCGCTGTACGTCACCTTTAGTAACTTTATGTCTTGACTACTGTCAACTGCAGAGTAACAAGATTACAAACGCAAACGGTCTCTTGAAGGCCTATGGGGTTTTCTGATTATTCCATATTGTGCTAATTTAAGACATATCTTGTTTACCGCCCCCAATACAATCATATTCAGACCACTGAGTTGTGCCAGGATAATCAAAGAATATAGTGTATGTGGGCTTATTACTAGGAAAAAGTGAGGTTTGTTAGGTATCACTCTCTCCTTATTATGATCAGTCGGCGTAAATGAACCAGTTTTAGGATGATCTTAGAGCTTGCATTCCGAATGTTCTCCGGTGACATCAAACGAATAGCATTTCCTCTCCAACGTCCCGGTCAGTAAGCCCTCTCTGTATGGAACCGGTTTCATGTAGAAGACATATGTACACATACATATAGTTGGAACTTCTTTCTTAGATATCTAGTGCAAGGTGAGACCTGGTTGTCAGATGAAAAAAATGACGCACTCAGCCAAATTGTGGCAATAAAATACGTAAAACTTCATCAGGAAACTTTGACAGTCTAGTTCCATCGAGTGTTTTCCTTCAAGTGGCTTGATAAAAATGAAGTAAATCCACTGTCATGGTCAACCACAAAACTTCTGGTGAGTTACAAATTGGGTGGCAGACTACGGAAAGAATTGAATACTGAAACTAATTGAACACTCCTAATTCTATCGGAAGAACTACCTTCCACCTAAACCAGATTGTCAGGTCTATCAGATATTCCTCTCCTTGTCCCTTCAGTTGGTCTTCTGTGGAAACATGTAGCACGCCATGAAAAATTCGCCTTTCCTCATAATGGGATATTTGTGAAGAATTTTTCACGATGGGTGTCGCGTGGATTACCATTACTCTTGCAGAGAATAATGAAGGTTTCGCGTTGCTATGACATGCGGAAGGATATCAGATCCAGTCACATTCCCTGATTTTCTCCACATCCTTTCAACAGTGACTATCTGCATTTTCAACACCGGCTTTTGATCTGGTGGTACTTGATCTGTTCGCCCGGCTCCGCATTTAGCTTGAAAGTATTTTGCCACAATGCAAGAAAATATCATCAGTCCGCTCACTGACAATGTCCCCTTGTAAGGTAAACAAGTGTTTCCAAGCCAAATGCCAAGCTCGGTGAACATATCAACTGTCAACTGATAAGCAGCCTATCGGCCCACCCGATCTACCAATATTTAGAAAAATTGCCAGAATTTTCAACATATTTCAGATTGGCTGTTCAGTGAACTTCATATCCATAGAACCATAAGACATTTTGCGTGCTGCTAAGCTGTGACATACTACAACAGACGCTGCATCTTTCGGCTCCTTGTGGTGCAGGGTCTAGATGGCGGCATAGTTAGGTTAGAGAATCCAGATTCACTTGGCCAACAGAGTCTAAACTTCCTGGCGAAAATGTCTGGAAACATGGTTTCACTTGTATGGAAATATATTGGCTGCGTAGAGGTCCAGTAGCGATAGGGCATGCCCCATCAAGATGATGCCGGATGCAATAATCGGACAAAGGCCTGAAGGCCAACACTTACGAGTGAACTGTCAGGGTTGGGTTCCGAGAGTGACCACAGCAATCCACGGTTTAGGTGAACCAGGCGGCATAGCCTTCACAGTCGAATGAATATGAAGCTGCTTGGCCGGTAGTTTGGTCACTGGATGAAAATTCGTCCGAGTGCGCTTGCCAGCTAGCCACACGTAACCCGGTTTTGGTGCATATAGCCGATCGACCAGGAAAAAGTGGTTTTAGTCTCGCGAACAGCGCTGTTTGCGTGTCTCAATAAGGATACAACTAGTCAACAATGCGCAAGGGTGACAGTGACCCCTTTTGGAAATAGTGAGTGCCGAAAGTCCTTACTCGACCACGTCTTTCTGCATTACGCTGAGTGGATTGCCTGTTTCCCTGAAGTAGACCCAGGTCAATCGTCGTCGGAAACAGGCGGGAAGAATCAGTACAAACCAACTGGGTAATGGTTTCCATGCGAACATTGCCATGGAACTGAATTCAACAGTGAGCTTATCAAGCCAGCTTTCCTTTCCAGTAGTTGCCATAATTATCGGAACTGTGCCCCACCGGTCTCTCCCGTGTACTGGTTGGGATGAATTCAGAGGCACCAGCTGTATCGTGTTGTTTGTTGTCGAAAGTAGATAGTACTCTGAAATCAAGCACAGTGACCAGTTCCCTTCTAGAGTAGCTGGACACTTGCTCATCCAGAATGACCTCCGGGCTATCCAGTCGGTCCAGCGAGAAGGCGATCCACCGAACCGAATTTTTCGTATAAGTGAGGTGGCCAACAAACGGCACGTTTACAGTGCTGCCTGGCAATGTGTGCAGATATTGGTGGCTGATCATTGGCAGCTGATCGGGTGGCTGTTGATCTATTCACCGAGCTTGGCAGCTGACTTACAAGAAAATGAGATATCGTTACTGGGCGACAAGCTTGACGAACAGATCAACAGCCACTTAATCGGCTTTCAATATTATTGTTTTTTTTATACTTAAAGTGAGTGACCTTTAACACTGGAGGGACCAGCGTAACTCCCGACATTAATCACATACATGCCAGATCGTCATCGCTCTAGCAATTCTTGGACGAACCGCCCCACGGTAGTGGCTTAAAAGGGTTATGGGCACGGTTACAATTATCAGAATTTTAAACCTCACATTAACTCAGATTGCTAGAGTCGCGCTTGAATATCGACCATTCTTGTATTCTCACCGCACTATTGATCTGCGCGTTGTACCGATCGCCAAATTCAGTTTTTAGCTATGCACTGGTTGTTGACCAATCAGTATCTTTGTTTTGTAATCGGTGGTGCATACAATAAATTCGTCCCAGCATCAAGAAATACTTGTCAAGATAGTCCCCAGTATAACATGTAGGGATAGGAAAATGTACAATCGCAGCGCATTTTTTCCCAGGTTGCAGATAGAAAAGTTTATGCGTAGCAGGAGCCTGTATATTCTAACCCTCCCGAAAAAAGTTCTATTATGGCGGTCCCTTCCAGGCTTAAAGCTGTCACCCTGTCGTTGTGGTCGGGCTTCGGCGCTGCAATGATCCTGCGGGCTATACTGGCTGGAACTCCGTTTCTAGAGGTTCATTCATGCCAGAAAGGCCAAAAATGAGCAGCCTGACGCAGAAAAGCAACTTCCCGTACTGCGAGGAAGCGTATTACAGGGCGAGCTCTAGGTAAAGTCCTTCTATCCTCCGCAATAGGGGTGTAAAGGCAGTAAGGCATTTCACCCAGGCAACTCGCATGTCCATATTCATGAAAGCAGTGATGCTCCATTCCCCCGAGGAAGAACGAGTTAGAAAAGGTTGGCGCTAAAAACCGCACACTTCGATCGTCCAAAGGTTGATCGTGACAGCCGGTGCATTATTCAGTAAGGTCAATACCACAGAGTCCGGTGCTGCTCAGAATCGCCTGTTGTAAGCAGCCGCATTAGGAGTGAGACAGTAATGCCTTACTCCGTGCAACCTCGGGCCAGGACGGCCCCCTGCGGCCAAGTGATTCAGACTATTGATTCATTGGCTCAGGGAAGGGTCTCCCAAGAAAACCCTAATAACCGCCATCTCGCGGTTGAGACTTTTGAGTTAGACGCTAGAGACAGGATCCCCGAAAAAACTCTACATTCTCCACTGCCTTGTGGGTCGGGTTTCGAGTCAAAGGCTCAAGGTGGGTGCATCAACCAAACCCCTTTCTTTAGCCGGGGCAACCGGGAAGTATCATTGGCCCTTGTAGCTCTTCGCTTAACATTCCCTCCCCACATGTCGAACAATACAGTGCGATCAACCCCTCGGTCACTCCCCCAGCCAACATTCCGTGTCTGGACCTTCGCCCAAAAAAATAAAGCAAAATAATAACTTAATAATCACAAAGGATTTGATCCATGTTGCAGCTTTTAATGTCCCTACTCTATGTCGAATTGAGAAACAGGCAACCCTTTCCCCCTCTGTCCCCCCTGTGTATGTTGTGTCTCTGAAACACTCACACAAGATCCCACTATCGGTTGTGCACCTCAAGCAAATTTGGACGAGCTCAGATGATCCACATTTTACACTTCGGGTATCCGGTGATCCTGACGCAATGACACGTGGTAGCTACGGAGTTGCACTCAGCCCCAAGGCTGAAAGTACCTTACTGGACTGGATCCCAGTACACAGTCGTATTTGCGCTGTGCGGTTGTCTGGCGCAATTAAAATCCTTCCCTCCTCATTTCCTCGTTCAGCTGTAACACCCTTCCGGTGCCTAGCTACCATGCCACTTGGATGAAGCACGAGGGCTGGGATACTGCCAGGTTGCCCAAGCCTAGACACGAGAAGTCGAGAGGCAGAGGTCGGGTTCAAACCACGGACCTTCCGGTCAGTAAATTCGCGCTCTAACCACTTGGGCCATCTCGCCCCTCAATTCAAATTACTGCAGGTCGATGCGGCAAACGCTATTCATTTGTCATGCCAACGTACGCGCCTACAGGCTGCAGTTCTGAGACTGAGAAGGACGAGTTTTATCAAGATCTGTCACGACTGCTTTGGTCGGCAAGAGGGTTGGATATAGTAATCCTGGCGGGTGATATGAATGCTAAAGTTGAACGACTAAGTCTGGAAGAAGCGCAAGACAGTAGCTGACTCACTTGGACCGTGTGGCTATCAGTTACTGATGGAGAGCCTCAGTTAAAGATTGTCGTTCCTTCTGGGGTACGCAGCTTGACTCCGATCATGCTATTGTGCGGGCCCGGTTATCAATCCGCTTCCCATCAGCATTATCGGTGCCAAAGGAGAGCAGCTCCGTTCAACATCTTCGGTAAGTTCCAATGGCTCAAGTATATCTAGCTGACCTGGCTAGAAAGCTACTGGAAACGCACAGTCATGTGGATGACGAAGATTGTTCTGAGGTCGAATGGAGGCGGGGTAAAGAGCTATGCTCTCAGCTTTCAGGACTGTTTTTCCAGGCAATCTGACTCGACTAAATGAACACTGGATACCATCGATTTCAGCAGATCTTATTGCTGCCAGAATGGACATACCAGCGACTAGCTTGAAGCATGGCAGAGAAGGTTGGTGGATTTCGAAGGCCCAGGAAATGGAGAAATCTTTTACTGTGGGCAACAGCCGATTTGATCAACCAGTCGAATGAAGGCAGGTATCAGTGAAATAGCATGCGAAAGAGATGGAACAGCAATCTACTCACGAATTTGTCGTCCTAAGCGGTGGGCCGAGCACTTTGAAATACAGTTCAACTGGTCTCCTTCAAAACAATCGCTAAAAGAACCCATTGGGCCTGAATGGAACATCGACACCACCCAACCATCAGCAACCAAAATCCACCGGGGATGTCAATCCTGAAGCGCGACAAGGCACCTAGTGGGGATCGTCTGCACCTCGTACTGCTCAAAGAAGGTGGCAAGGTCTTGGTGAACAGTCTGACAATTATACTACATAAGATTTGGAGCAAAAGCAGAATACCAGCCGAATAGAGCTCCTTAACCGTCATCCCAGTCTTCAAAAAAGGGCAAGAACGTCATGTAAAAACCATCGTGGTGACAGCCCGGTAGTCCTCACATCTAAAGTGCTCTCTGGCATTATTTCGTGTAGGTAGATCGATTACTGGGAGAGAGAGATTCGCGAGAACCAAGCTGGGTTTCGCCCTGCTCGAGGATGCATCGACCATATCTTTGCATTGAGACAAATTCTTCAACAGCGCCACTCCTTCATACGTCCCACGTTGGTTGTTTTTCTTCATCTGAAAGCTGCTTTTGATTCTGTCGATCGTCAGAAACTTTGGCAGTGTCTGGAAATCAAGGATGTCCCTTCAAAACTTATATCCCTTATAAGGATATTGTATGCGAACTCCTGTGGGCGCGTACGAGTATACGGCAAGCTCTCGCCTGAGTTCACTACGTCCAGTGGTGCAAGACAAGGATGTCCTCTCTCACCTTTTCTTAAGTTTGTTTTTGATGTGCTGCTTGAAATTTCTCTGTCTGCCTCTGAAACCTCGAGAGTCGAAATGCTTCCGGACGTTCGCTCACAGACATTGAGTATGCAGATGACATTGCTGTGCTTGGTTCAGATCCTTCAAGAATGCAAACCATTTTAAATAACCTAAATGACTTGGCCGCATGGTTTGGCATGCGCATCACACCTGTAAAGTGTAAAGTGCTACTACAATACTGGGTTGAATCATACCCAAACCTCATGCTTGCAGGCGAGCCAATCTATCTGGTAGATAAATTTGTTTACCTGGGCAGCTGTATAAATTTCGGTGGACTGGCTGGAAAGGAGATTACTTCTCGAATCGGGAAGGCCAGGATAGCTTTTGCCAATCTCCGACACTTATGGAACCGACGTGACATCAGTTTGTCTGTCAAGGGCAGAGTTTGCACTGCGACAGTGCTTTATGGATCAGAAAAGCGGCCTCTACGCCCAGAGGACGTACGAATGATGTCAGTTTTTGACCATCGGTGTCTCCGGAGCATTGGTCAGGTCCTGTAAGAACCTCGGATTAGCAATGCTGAGGTACGCCAGATGGTCTTAGGGGAAGGAACTCTTTCGCGATAGATGAATTGCTCACGCTCCATGAGTTACGCTGGTTAGGACATGTACTCCACATGCCAGAAGACCGTCTGCTTCGCAGAGCTCTTTTCACCCAGCCCTGTGCTGAATAGAAGCGACCAAGAGGTGGACAGTGTATGACTTCGCAACAAAGTATGAAAACAATAACCAGTGAACTTAGTTGGGTTGACAGTGCCGCTTCCCTGGATGAGGACCCCGGGACTCAACTCACCAATGGTCAATGACACTGGCAGAAATGGTCCAATCACGCAGTCAGTGGCGCTCGCGCACCAAAGCTATCGCCTTAAATGCGTAGCTACCCAATTCTCGAACTGACTGAACATGGCATCGCTTCCAAGGCTAGGCCGTACCTCCGACAGTCTCCCAGTTTCCCGTGATCGAAACTGTAGCAGATAGTACCGATATGCGTATGGTACACGGTTTATAGCTGATAAATTGATTGACAGATTGCTGTCCTTTCAGTTACCTGTGACAGCTCCCTAATATCATATCATCTTGCTACTTTTCCAGCCAAAATAAAAAACTAACTCTACCGATCAAATGACATGGCTGGTCAACAACTCTCTGCCTCTTTTGTGTTCTGAGAAAAAAGTGACAATGTGATGACATCAAAAGCAATTCTCATTTCGGCCTTCAGAATTTTTCACAAAATGCATTTCTGGGTCTCTAGCTAGTTTTTCATCACTCAACATAACAAATCCAAGCATTGGCTAACAAAATCTTGGTTGAGCAAAACAGATATTAATTGTACGAAGATTGTGTTTGTTCTGCTTAGTTTCTGATGCAGTTTCATAATTTTTGAGGAAGCAGAAATTATCGGTTAATGTTGTCAATCTTCTAGAGATCACTATTTCTTACAGCGAAGCTAGTCAAGTGGAAGTGAACATGCTTTTATAAACCCACCGCCGTCATGCTAACATTTGTATGGCGCATCACGTTTAAGAACTTTTGCACAGCATCCTTTTAGAAAAGAAGGCCAAATACTCTTCGCCCCCTGCAAAGTGTGAACAGACTGCCGGCTGCAGGTTCCTCAAACCACCATTAAAAAATACACTTGCATTGTCTGTTTCTAAGTCCCCTTCCGCAAACCGGTTACCGAAATGATCCGCATTCCGACAGTTAACAAGGAAGGAACCAAATGTTTGTTGGTTGAATTCAGTCAGCAAGGCCCTCTTGCACAAGATGTTTTCCATGAAGTGCATCTGATTGTTGCTGTCCTGACCGTACAACATTAGCTTTTACTGATGCATGTTTGTCAACCCAGCTTGCAGCCTACTTTTTCTCACTTATACTACCTATGTGTTATGCTTCCTGACTGAGGATTTTATCAGAAATTTTAATATCTTGCGAGATGTGGTGTATAAAGGGAAATCAGAGGCCGCATAGTCTCAGTCAGTCTGTCGTGGAACCTTCGGCTGATTTCCATTGTTCACTTATCTGCTAAGGAGACCCGCCGCTGCTTCCACCTTACTTGCGAAAAATATGGTGAGTGATGCGATTTGCACAGGGCATGGTAAGTCAGTCGGTCGTCTGGATCAAATTTGATCAAGCTACCTTACCTACAAAACAATAGGCTTTAAGCATAGCAGGTAGCACTGTTTGCAAAACACAGGACGTCTGCGTAGTTGTGTCACTTTTAAACGTTGTTCACTTGGCTCAGGTGTCACTATGTCTTTCCTACCCTCGGGATGCGATTTCTGGAGTGGTCCATCATGAAGAATTGAAATGACAGGCTCAAAGGAGCCGAAAATGTAGCACAGTCCCAGTGAATTGTTTTCTGGAGATTATCAGTGGCTAATTTGATTGACCACAACACACGCACGTCCCACGTCTCGGTGCCTCACATTTCAAGGCAAAAAGCACCATGTTGGTTGACTGCGTAGCCCTGGAACCTAGATACCAGCCTAGTATTCGTGTGCTCATAGTGAGTGAGTAATATTGATAAGTTAATTGAATTACATAAAAATGAATGCATTCACTTTACTGCATTGGTCATGGATGAAACAAAACAGTTCATCCTCGTATATTTTTTTAAATTGAAGAACATGTCACGAATGTATCAAAAAATCTATATTTCGGTGACTGTGGAGACTCACTGTAACCCTAAGGATCTACGCATAGCAAAAGCTGTGAGATGGCCAACATCGGAGAACTCTGACGATTCATGACTCTTTTCGGTGGTTTGGATTTGTCGGGTCAGTACTGGACTTTTCTTATTTATCACTCCCGATTATGGTGGCTCACGGACATGTTACTTTTCCTTCAAATTGTCGAAATTCACTGGTGGACGAGTCCTCCATGGCACTCATTCGATACTACGGGAAGCCGTAAGATATCTCAGTTGCCAGTAAGTTGCGGTACATCACTATCGGCCTCAACTTCTATCCCAGGACTATCTATAAACATGTGAGATACCATCAACTTCTATAGTTAGTCACTACAGCATCCTTCCTCTTGCACAGCACATGACTTTCTGATCAAAACACTGGGTCGATAGTGTGCAACGACTTCACTCACACACAAGTAAGTCGTTCTACACAGTCGGCATACAGGTAAACATCCAGCCTAACTGTACAACAGTATCTTTTTCACATTAACATCACTCCGTTTGAACACTCGTCCTCCTGTTTTGGCACAATTATTCTGCTGAGTCTACACCGAAGGGGGGAGGACAATTGGGAATCACGTTAAGCGATTTTAGCTCCACTAATCGATTGGAGGCTGAAGAACCAAACCCTAAGGCTCATTCCAAAATGGTTAGTTCCTTGCAGCGTATGTATATTGCAATGCCCCAAGTAGATTTATTTTATGATGCGGAGCAACATGATCTACACCCTTTTTGGCTCAGTTAGATGTCATTAAGGGTAAATGCAAAAAGGAGTAAAAGTTAGTCTATGACACAGAATGAGGTATGCTTGTACAGGCTCCGGCAAGCTCTTGTATCGTCAGCACTAATGTGATCCGGTGTAATTCTAGCCCCAGATTAACTCACTGTTGTGAGTGATGAGCATATGCATACGCATGTTGAGCCAAGAGTGGTTTACAACCATTGCCTTACAAAGGAATTTTTTAAACAGGCCAGAGGCAAGTGATGTAGTAGACCAGATATGTGAAAGATGAAAATCTTTCCACAATCACACTGTCTTATCCGGGATGGCCGGGAGACATTAAAATTAGCTTGGGATTATATCATTCATGCACATCCCCATGTCAGTTCGTTAATGCTACTGCTGTTGTGACTTATGTGGGGTAAGTTGCATACAATCGAATAGCAGTAAGATCGATAAACGCTTAATCGAACAATTATAATCATTTTTCAGTTTTTGATTCAGTTTCTTTATTACCAATACAGCGAAAAATCAATGCTGTCAAACATAAAGTCTTAAACCCATTTAATCGGTGCTTCAAGAGGGCGAACGACGACCAAACTAACTGTATTTGCAATGGCAATGCTGTGTCGTCAACCTCAAGCACCTGCTAAGCATGCAAACTTGTGAACAGTTCCCGTTTCAGCGCATATGTGAGCTGGTGCGCTGTCCACAAATTCCTACGCAATCCGTGATCGTAAGGTTGATGTAGAATCACGTTTCTATTGCTACGAACTACCGTTGATTGGCTTCTCATCCTCCTAATATGATGGTTTAGTTCTGCTGTGGTGGTAAATGGTTTCGGGGTAAAAACAACATGTTCCTCTGGGTGGAGAAGCTTTGTTCAAGGTT
Source organism: Opisthorchis felineus (assembly GCA_004794785.1). Taxonomy (NCBI): domain Eukaryota; kingdom Metazoa; phylum Platyhelminthes; class Trematoda; order Opisthorchiida; family Opisthorchiidae; genus Opisthorchis; species Opisthorchis felineus. The sequence goes on along the minus strand of SJOL01006373.1, from coordinate 94,102 downwards.
TTCCTGTAAGCCGGTAGCTCAGGTGAGTAGCCACCAGTTGCTTCCAGGCGTGATCACAATATGTTTATATTTATTATACAGACTTCATCCGTTGTAAAAGGTTACCGTTTTTGCTACGCAAGGAGATTAATTATCTTTCAACTAAGATTGGGTTGAACCTATGCTTTAAGTCGTCGTGGGTATCAGTAAGTTTGCTGTTAGTGACACTTCAAAGAAGATCACTGCTGCTTTTAAATCCGCGTAGTTATTGTAGGACACAGCTTTCTACTGTCACATAAATGTTCCTAAGCACCTGGCTAAAATGCCCTTAAAATGCCCACGTCTAAACAGCAGTTCTTCCAGGCGTCGTTCCATGGCTTCAGAGGATCGGTTACTGCGCAGATGGAAAAATCCTAAATGGTATCCGACGAAACATGTGAACCTGGGAGGAGTGAGGGTTGGGACAAGCACTACTGATATTCTTCTTTGAAGTAAACTACAAACGGTTGATCACCCCGTTGGCACTCAAAAAATATCAACTGAATAGGTATATAAAATCAAGCTTAAAGTGGAAAAGCAATTTAAAATATTTAACAGACACAGGGTAATAAAATCCCATTTTAAAACTTTATGTTAGCAAGAAAGTATGTAAAACAATTTGGCGCAACCACTTTTCAAAGAAAACAAGGAGTGACAAACAATAATGTTTTCGAGATCTCGTTGTCAAATTATCAGATATCTAATGTTTGAAAAAGAGATAACTGATGTGACAAACAGTCAAGATTGGTTACTAAAAACACGAACATACGGACAAATGCATATCAGTGGATATCAGTCGCATCTAAATGGATGCTGTAAAGTTGCCTAGTGGATCGTTGAACAACTGGGTAAACGTGTGCTTAACAGACTGAATGGGGAGATTAGACTTTTACCAACGGTACGCGGTATGCTTGTATCAAATAGCTTTGAAATAGGCGCCTTCCCAAGCAACTTTTATCAGACAAACCCCTCCACTCGGTTTGCTTTTGGAACCGAAAATAACACCCTATTCCACTACTTTGACGTTAAACTATTCAAACCATCCAGGGGTTCATTTCAGAAATCCGCCTAAAGAAACCCTACGTGAACGGCGCAGTGCACAAGCTTACATAGTTTTGTGCCACTGAGGCAGGAACCAACCCGGATTTACACTATAATAAACCGAGTGGGACGAATCCATTCTGCGGATACACTGACCTCTGAACCGAAACACACTGTTAAAGTGCTCAGATCTACCGACCACCAAGCAGTCTGTCACAACCCGATAAGAGCAACCTGTTGTCAGACAGTCAGTTGACACTTCCTTCAAACCCTACGACGCATGTTTCCGGCTTCAGCACTGCGTTCTTGATCAACTTAAACCTCAAAGACAGAAAGCAAGTCCTTACCCAGAATATAATTGTATGTTTCTTCTGCTACTGCTATTAGGCGGGTTAGGTTGAGCAAGCAACACGGCAACTTGCTAAGGGAATAACTGAGCATTTCTTTTGCCGGAATATCACTAGACTCAATGGCCAAGCCAGAAACTTGATTGTGTCACACACTGTTGATACCAGCCACGTGAGCATTTCAGATGAGGCATTTCGCGTCATTTCCCGGGTATCTAATTGACTGTCAGTATCGATCCAACGGCGTGGCTTGACTACAACCGAAGTTGGTAGAATACGATCGCAAAATCTGGTAGTATGCTTTCAAAAACGATTCCCCCAAGTTCTGCGTCTTCCTGGGTAATGAGACAAGAATCGATCTACTTTGTCGCTCAATGGCCCTCCAGGCCAACTTACAGTATCCATTTAAATGCGACTTGAGTGTCACTGACATCCAACTGTCCACATTTTCGTTTTTAACTCAACAATCTATCTTAGCTGTCCCTTTTCCTATTTCTATTTTAACAGAAATCACTCGGAAGTTAATGTTCGTCGATCCGCGTTCTTGTTGAACCTATGGGCAGTTCCAAGCAACCATGTTTCTAATTTCAAAACAAAATGAAGGAAAACGTATTACATGTTATTTCTTAGTCCAAGAGATATCCCCACAAAGTTTCTCAGCTCTACAGTAGCTAAAAAATGCCGGCCCTGAAAATTTGATTTTAAAATTTCAGCTGACATTAGCCCATGACACACACCTACATAAAACGAACTCCGCTGCTGTCGGATGGACTTTTAACTTCTTAGGGTGTCAGGTACCCGGCATATTATTTACGGATGAGTAGAACAAAACATTAACCAAGGAATTCAGGAAGCTCATATTTCAGATGACGAACGGTTTTCCTTGGTCACTGTCACTTCAAATTTCAACTTATATAAACATGAACGGCAAGTAATATATCGAGTCTGCATGTGGCCAGACTAGAAGAATCGGCTTAAATGGACAGTTCTGTATTGGAAATCTCACCGATGAAATACCTGTGGGCGACTTTGTGAAAACAGTCAAATAGTGAATACTGGTAACTGCGTTACTACTGTATCAATTTAAGGATAGGTGGAAATCAAGAACTACTAGTCCTGCACACAAGTTTATCACCACATTAAGCGAACCTCGAAGGTATAATTGTCGGATAACCCAGATGGTAGTGGATTCTCTTCCTTGGCGAAATACTACCGACAAGTTCCATAGGACTGCTTAAAAAACTATTACACCCTAAAACCAACTTTCCTTCTCAGGCACACCTTATACCAGAGGTATAAGGTCATGATAGTTTACCGGCTTCGGGATACAGCTCCCAATGATTTCATGCTATGGTAGCGTTGGAATTTAGAGTTTACTGCAACGTAATAACGGTTTGATTCAAATCAGAAGTATTCTGTAGTAATACTCAACCCCACCCTTCGGTTACAGCAGCAATGCATTGCTTCCCGTTTTCAGTAAAACATAATGCTGAATAGACTGTAGATAGAAGGAAAAGTTTACGGTCTGTCCACACAGGTTACGGAAATGCCAAACAACCTATTTTTCTGGTTACTCTTAACGATTATCCATATGTAAGCCCTGAGTGACCACGGATATCTGCAACCAATGAGATAATTTCCGCTTACAAATAGGTTACTGCCTGATTTGCTAAAGTTGTTTCAGCTGTCCGCCATTGCGATGGTCTTGAAAAACTAACCACACAGATTAAAGTATATCTGCTCAAACAAGCGTGACTGGGATGCCTTAGTGTGAAAGAAAAAGGATGATGATTTACAAAAATATGATTAAGCAGTGAAAACCTGTCTAAATGTGATGTCGTTTTCTAAGGGAAATCCTTCCTACGTCGATGGCTAAAGAAACCTCATTTAGATCTCGTGCTTATAGTGTGCTCACAATCAGGGGCTCCGGCGTACGCAGAAATTTGACCGTATTATCAGTCGTAGTAAAAGGAGGAGCAACACCGTCAACTGAACAGCTCAGTAAGGTTTCACTGGGTGGCATGAAGGGTGCTGTGGGAAGCGCATTTAGACTCAGTAGGCGTTTCATACCCACTGAAGCATAGTCAAGCACAACCTGGAAGACTCGGGAAATTCCTCCGAAATCCAAGGATTCAAGTTGGCAGAGGCTTTGAGTTTCCAGTAGCAGGAGACTGAACCTTCTAGCACATTGTAAGGGTAGAGAAACTTTGGTTATTATTGTGCAGAGTGGCAACCAAAGTTAACCAAAGAGCACGAGATAGTTCAGTGGTTAGGGCGCTAACTTACAGACTGAAAGGCCCATGGTTCGAATCCCACCCCGTCAGCCCGACTACTCCTGTCTAAGCGTAGGTAACCTGACAGTATCTTAGCCTTCGTGTTCACTTCGACACGGCAGCTAGGTAACAAAGGGTTATTAGAGCTCAACAATTATTGCTTTCCATACTTTATCGGGCAGAGTGAGATGATATCTAACATGAGGCACACACTGTAACTAGTTTTTGTAACCAAACGAGCTAATTCAGTGAAAGCTTTGCCATAGGGCGACTAAAAACTCTGAATAGGATAAGCTGGAATCGCAAAACGTGGTTAGGCACACTTGCCTTAAAGAAGACCAAAAGGTGGGAAACTCCTTTGAAAGACTGAAAAAGACCGAATATGTAAAACACTTCCATGCTGTAGGCGTAAGTTATGCCAGTGTGCTCAGCACGAGAGAATAAATTCCTACTCCAGATAACGTACAATGGCTCTGCTTATTGTTACTCTTGAGGCGTACAAGTCGAACATACCTAACCGAAGTTCTATTTTATTCCCTCAGAGTAACTGATTTATGCTAAGTGATGCACCTCGGGTGTTCACCTCACTGTACGGTCTACCATTCTTTGGGAGAATTCAAAGTGCACTTATGTCCAACAGGCGGTGATGTGCAGCTATGTATTCATCTTAACCAACTGATTTGAAAGGATATTTTGCCATGTGAGGACATAAAAAGCAGGTATCCTGCTTAAAAAGCTGGTGGCTTATAGGAGACATCACAGGATCTCTGAGACCATTGGTCTGCACGACATATCAGCCGCATCTTGTCACTTGACCCAGAGTGAGTTGAATGTAATCAGTCAATTCGTACTGAGATAAAAAACGCGAAGGCTCAATGTGCTCATTGTTAGCCGGCCACAGATTTCACTGCCTTTGAGTACTAATGTGTGTGATGGAATGGATCAGAGAGAATAGCAGCCTAAATAAGGGGCGAACCAACGCGGCTGATCAGTGCTGTGTAACAGTAAACTTCAGTTCACAAAATCATTGTCAGTATAACAATTTTTCGTTTTTAAACTACTATTTCGCCTAGAAAACCGAAACGGTACACTGTTTGATGAAACAAGAACTTAAAAACACGGTAAAAGAAAATGTTCCTGTTTGCAGACTGCTGTCATCAAAGCTCCACGGTTCACTGCTAAACTCTGCAGTTACTGTATTCACATCCCTATTGTTTTGCTAGCCCTCTACCCAGCGCAGATTATTATCGTGGCTAGATCGCGCTGAGAGTGAGCACATGTCCAATCTACCTGAATTATCACATCTAAAGGGGAAAAAGTACTCACGCTTTGGCGGTGTGATTTATTTGCACAACGCCTCGAACGTTGACTTAATATCCGTCCCGGCTGTGTTCACCAGTTGACTGGCCTGCCAAGATTTCCGAATCAGGCAGTATCAAGGATGCTTTCGACCTGCTAGAAAATTTTCAGTCAGCTATAGGTTGTTGGGTGAATTGTAAACTATGCATTTACACCATTCTTGTTTGAATACAACAAACAGGGAAGTCCCGAAATCCCATTCGCTGTTCGTTGTGGAATATCAAATATAACTGCTCCAGCGCGGAAGGGGATTGTTCGGCTGAAACCAATTTGGCCACACATTCTACAATGCCCGAAACAATCAAATTGTTAACTTCAAATCCGTGGATCCAGAATGAAATTTCAATAGGAACGTTTTGAGCTCGTCGGTGGAAGCGGTATTTTCTTATGGATGGTTATATCAGATTCTTTTCCTGGTGCCGGCACACAGGTTCGACTTTTTGTATACACTATCCGAACCAATATTTGTTTAAAATAAATTGGTAAATAACAGTGCATCGCCAGCTTCTCAGTGAGTGATGAAAACACTGATTAGTGCATAGTCATTGCTGTAGTACTAATAACGCAATACAAATTTGAGTCGTGTGAGCTTTCTTCATTGTGTAACTACAAACTATAAGTTTGGAATGTAACCTCGCTCATCTACCAAGTCAATTAGGCTTCAGTTAATACGCTGAAATACGAATAATCAGGCCAGTGGATATATTAATTCCTTTGTAATTATTAGGATAACTGTATTTTAATAACTAACGTGGCACCGACTGCGGCTTTCTGCTTTAACCTCAAAATAATTTCAAATCGCTGCTGCACAAAACTGGTGCATATTTCTCGTCATTGTTTAACAAATGGCATTCAAATTTCCATGACATACGTCAGAAGGGCTTTTTGCTGAGTTTTGATCAGTTGTGGTTTGGTTAACACAGCATCCCAAAACCATCGTGTTGCGTGATGAAATTCAGATGAATTAAATTCAATTCTACTCTATCCCTCGCTCTTTAGTTGAGATTTGTGCACTGTTTTGTAAAGAAGGTTTTTTCCACTCAAACTGTGTTGCATATTCAAGCCTCTTCTCCTATGTTTAGCTAGAAGAACAGATAAGCTTTTTCAGCTTTTCCATTATGATCATGCCACCATGATTTTCGCGGCCTTATGCTGTTGTCTGTAGGAAGGTTAATCTGAAATTCGAGAATCTCGGAGAAAAACGATGATCTTATTAAATGGCCCCCAAGGATCAAGATGTTGCCATGCTTAAATAGTATTCCGTTCAACATTCCAGTCAAACGATAATAGGGAATGGTATTCTCTAAGCGCGTGATGCAAGAAACTACTGTGATTTTCCCGCTTGTTTAGCTAAAACAAAGGTGAAGTCGCGAACAATAGAAACTTCCTTTGTTGCCTTGTACACATTGAAGTTCCTCTTGTTTTTCCGTACTGTGACAGCAGTGCACTTTTCAGCCGCGCTGAGCATCAACTGCCTACACTCTTGATTCCGTGAGTTGTGACTAATGACTTACTTGGGTGTTTTGTGCAAATTCTAGTCAGCCAAAGAGATTATGTTTTGTTAGCATGTCTTAAACCGAGACGACATTTGGCGGATGGCAGAATTTCAAATGCAGGTTGACGAATGGTTCATGCTCGAAATACTTGTTACCCGGTTGTTTCGCTCAGGAACCAAACCTTTTGCTTGCTCGGCATTCCATCTGAGAAAGCGCACATGAAAATATTGACCAAAATTTTTGATAAATTGAACTTTCTCCCATTCTAGCGTCCCTGTGAGCATAGGTGGCTACTCCACCCACCGAACATTAATAAAGTTCGTTTTATTTCAGTTGTACCAACCAGTTTATCGAGCTGCAAATTTCGAGAGCGCAAATCATCGACGCGCTCCCGTTACGATCAGGAAAACTGTGAACTTCAGTAACCATTTGCTGCGGAATGAGCACCGTTCACGTTTAGTTTAGCTCAGATGCAGTTATTGATCAGATCTGTGAAGTGGCTCCAAAAGCTTTTATCATCCTTTCAGCACGCAACTTGATGTTTTGGTACGGAAACGAAATAATTCATAAGCGTAGTAAAAAGTTGTCTAAGATGGTAGGTTAAGCTTCGTCGTTATGTTGTGATGAAAAACTTAGAATAATGAGCAATCGGAGATAAGAAATATATTCGCCAAATCCCGGGGAGCGCTGTCAAACTGGAGTTCATTTGAGATATCTACTGAAAATCCTACTGTCCTGATTATAGTATGCAGAAAGAGATAGGGTACGCAACTGTCTTGTGTCTCCTCTTATCTGATGGGGCCAAGTTGAGGTTCTTTCTGGCAGTGACGCAAGTCGAGGTGTACGTTTGTACCTTTCCGCAAACCTATGGCGGAAACTCAGGGGTGGAAATTGGCTACTAGGAAGCGGAAAAGGTAGATTTATTTTTACAATTTATTCCTGCACCAACCAACCAACTCTCACGTTTGCTTTCCACACTGCAATTTGTCACATTCCACCTGTGCTGCTTTTTCGTGAGAACAAGAACGCCGTAGATACTGATGGTATAAAAAGCCAGATATCTTGCTGTCACTATCCTTTTGCTTAAAAGTGGCTTTACGAGTTAAGGCAACTTTGGTGCTTTATTCAACACCGAAGAATAACCCTTCCGGATACGGAAGGTATGAAAATTCGAATAGTTGGATGTTTCGATTGCATCTGCGTGACATATCCCAGATATACGAGTCGTCAAATACCTTACCATAAGATAACAACCAATGGTACTGAATTCAGTGATAGCTCTGTTGGACACTTTGCTTTCTAAGAACATTGCAATCTTCTTCGGTTTCAATACTGACCACCAGGAGAGTGACCAAAATCTGCTTAAGTATTTCATTGCGCTCAGTTTACTTGATCCTTCAGACAATTGTATGTCGGTTTAAATTGAATCGACGAGCACTCGTGAGGATACATTTACTTGTTGGCCGATACGCAATGGAAGATGCATGTGATTGCGTAAAGTTTGGTTGTTGGTCTGTTCGCCGAGCTTGGCAGTTGGATTGCAAACGTTTCATCACCAATCGAGGTGACATCGTCAGTGCGGGGTTGAGTGGGTCATTCACTCAACCCCGCACTGAAGATGTCACCTCGATTGGTGATGAAACGTTTGCAATCCAATTGCCAAGCTTGGCGAACAGACCAACAACCAAGCAGCGCACCCGAGCTACCTATATTCCAAAACATTTCCATTGCGTAAAGTGTATCTATCTGAACTGTTACAACTCCACCAATTTACTCTATTCATGTACTTTTTTCACACCAGTTGTATGCTCATTTTGTTACAGGTCAGTGAGTAACTAACGCGGACCCATGCAAAGATAAGAGCAGTATCTGTCTGAAATTTTCTTCGGGTACATACTGGTCACTAATGAGTCATAGGGACATCATGACCGTATTGGTGGTGTAAAGGAATGTAGCACTGATGAAACGGACGAGTAATATCTGGTCAAGGAGTTCAGGCTACCGTCCCTGAATCCGATGGAAGGTTGATTTGGAAATTGCTGGACCATTTTACAGTTTGTTCGTTAATGTTAAATGTCACAAAACGTCCAGAAAGGCTCAGAACACTTGAGGATATTGACTTTTTCAGAAACTCTGTGTAAATGAGGCTTGTAGTTCGTTTCTAAGAGCTTGTGGCCTATCATTAGGTGTCTATCAGTAAGCAACTGCGCCCTCGAAGGTGCTATTCCCTTCAGTGGATCAAAGTGAGGACCACGCCTTTTCCAGGACATATTGCTTCAAGCTCTTTCAACCTCGGAACTTGTTCAGACTTCTGGGGTATTACGCACACATGTAGAGCACTATCCCGTTGTTTTTATTTGGTGAACGAATTGTTTTATGCACGATACTTATTCAAGCTTTCTAGGACGGTATCTAGCAACCAAAGCATAGTCACCTGCGCCCGCATATAGCTTTACAGTAATTGGGGTCTGTTTCTTGTATTGTCCGACCACCGGCTGAGAATCTTCGGGCTCAGAAATCTGTTGGACAAAAAACTGTGCTTCGTGAAAACACCGGACGCTGCGATTAAGTTCATGAACATTTGAGTCTTCCTTAGTATTCAATAACAGGAACTGCATTTGTTGAGAATGGTGCCGTGAAGTGATTTGATGGCGTATGACTTATCCCCTTCGCTAGTACGATCCGTATTTCCTATGGATTTTCAACTATTCTGTATTTTTACGTGGTTTTACTCGTTTACATCTCTATGCGCCGAACCACAGGGGCATAAATAGACAGGTGCACGTCGAGTGCTCTTCGTGGTCCTACTAGGTCGACAAATGACTTGTTTGGAAATGTTCTGTTTAACTATTTCCAGGCAGGTACTCCAAACGACATGCCGTTTTCTCAGTCTCTGCTGAGGCCTACTGAGCAGCTCTTGATAGTGGTTAATATGCCCATGTAGATTCTGCAAGTGAGGAGCAGTCAATACGGCCGAGATTAATTACCAGCATTACGTGTACGCTTAGCCATGAGTTCAGACCACCCTAGACAGTGCATGGATCAACCGGCTTTGGTTTGATGAAGTGCGACACCTGTGGGTGAAAGCACTATGGGGGTTTCTGATGACTTTTTCACAAGTAAAATGCATACAAACAGGAAGGTCTTTGGGTTATAAATCAGATCTTGGCAAACTGGGCTTCTCAAAAGCTACAGATAACATTTTAAGTAAAATTCGGGCACTGTTTAGGCCCGAATTCTAGAAGTTCTGTGAAAATGTTTCAGCCTTGAGCTCATTAAACTGATTCACATTTGGGACATACATATTGCGGAAAGTGTGACTTAGCAAAATCATCACTTTGTGGCTAATTTAAATGGCCTTCTGTTTGGTGATTACAACATGAAGGTGTAATGTCAGTATTCAGATGTGCAAATCCGTAAGGCTTAGCACACAAAGCAATATACCTTAGGGCGTACACAAAATAGTTGTTGCATGAAGATGTAAACACCGGTCATTCTACATTCACGAGGATAAAGAAATTTGGCGTGGACTTTTACCAGGATTTTCCGCTTGAGGGACACCGCTAGCCCCCAGAGTGGATACACTCAGAGACCAAGTGACTGTCTGGTAACCAAACATATTTCTGGAAAAATTTAGTAAGATTGCGCTTAACTCTCTAGCTCTCATTTTGTGAGCGATTTGTAAGGCGATCACTTTCCTTCCAATTGCATAAAGCAACCAACTGGTTTTGCTCTCACTGTCTGTAGAGGTAATTAAACCACTACCCTATTAAAACAAAGCCAAAGAAACTGTTAACTGTCCAATGTATCCAGAAGTAAGAACGCTGGGAAAATTTTACTTGTGCTTACAGTATTTCTGACACGAAATCATATCCATCAATTTACCCAGCATGAGCGGTGTTCTGACTAACTATACGATGATATCCCTTTGTGAAAATTTTGTGGGGATTTTCTTTCTGAAAGCCAAATAGAATATCAGTAGACCAGTTTGTTGTGTGTGATGTTCTCGTCATCTGTGTGGTTTATATATATATATATAATACACATTATATGTAACGGTCCCATAATGATATTGACAAAAATAAGAAAACGAAACTCACGTTTGATCCGTAAGAGTGAGGCACGCAGGGCCTCTGGTCCGCTGACACCACGAACCCTACCAGCAGCACGAGCTCTTTTCAACTCTTCAGTGAACCACACTCCCAGACGTCCTCTGGACACACTGGAAACGGAACAACGAAGGGGGACGTACTTGAAAGGTGGATACCGAACAGCGCAAAATTTCAAGACAGTTGTAATGAACATAACTTTCTTCTTGGATACCAACCAGAAAAGAACATCCTGCTGAAAGACGTTAGCTAAAAAATGTCACCGAGTCAAGAGAACAAAAGGCCTCTTTTCGCTGACAGGTCCTAGCTTCGCATGTTAAAAATGTTTGCAAGTTATTGTGGAATGGCCGGTTGAATGTTGTTTTATAGGGTCTGTACGGTTCTGTAAGGGGTCTCAATTTGCATACAAGAATGCAGGTTTGAAATCCTTTCTGTGATGTTCTCTGTAGAATACAGATTCCACAAGGCCAGCTTTTGCTGCTATTTGACCTCACTCAGACCCGAAGTTAGAGAGGGGATCAATAGGGGAATCTCTACTTGTAGCATTAGGTAGTAGTACTGACACTGATACAAGGACTGTAACAAACAGCAGATAGGGAGCAGAGATCACGGTTCTGGTCCCAAAACATGTCAGTTCGGGTACGGCATGAGTCTGAAACTACAAACAGTAACAGCAAAATGTAGACACCCAGAGGGTTGCAGAGGACAGTCATAACAGTCAATTTAGCGGTTTCAGGAACAAGCAAAATTGTATTAGGAGGGAGTAGACAGTGGAGAAGTTCCATGGAAGTTGGTAACTGACCACTCGACCGATGATCTGTTCGCTGCGCTTAACAATCGGCTTACAGACATTTCGTCATCATTCGAGGAAACATCACTAATGCACTTTTTAGGGAGTAGTTCCTCCCTTTGTGCTTGTGTTTATACAGTTCGCGAAGAGCAGCCTTGGGCTCTAACCTGGTTAGCTATTTGAAAGCATCTCAGTTGTGTCTGAATGGTCTGTTTGTTATCTGTGTTGCGCTGTAGTCTGCACTCGTTGTGCTCGATCGTCACACTATATACGGCTATTGCCGTTGATTGTTTTCGATTATGGTAGGCCCGTTTGTGATCTGTATTACATCGTGGTCCGCTCTCCTGTTTTTTGACTGGTAGATGATGTACCTTCCGTTTTTAGCAGTTCACTGTCTTCATCCTGACTGATCCGCTCCCAATCGCAGTTTAGCTTCATGGGGTTGTTTTGCTGGGAGTAGTCGGATTATGAGAGGGGTTCAATTCAACTTTTACTGATAGACGTAAACAGCAGGAATTACTGATAGATCGTGGTGGGCAGACGCAAAGCGTGCCATTAAATAGGACTGATCGCAGGGCGCACCATACTGCAACCCGTCACAGCCCAAGGTTTGCGCGAACAAACGGCCGGGTGAACAAAAAACATAGAATGGGACAACCTTGAACATGTCCTATTCACAAAGACACTGAGCATCTGCTGAGTAATTGCTTGGGGTGAAATGGGTGACGGGCTGAAATTCTGTCTTGAGCGTCTACGTTGCATTTCAAGCAAAACTGACTCAGCTTGAATGGACCCCATTATAACGGTGACAGATATAGACAGTGAGGGACAGACGTGCACAGAACCAGTAAAGTTGACTACGAGACGCAGCGGTCTAAGTGTCCGTTCTATGAATCGCCACTGAAAGTTTGTGTTGGATACAGTAAGGCGTCAGGAAAAACAGTAGGTACAAAATACGGAGAATCCTACTACTCAGTAGTACCCCGATAAACTGTGAGGTCTAATCATTTCGCTTTTTGTGAGGAATTAACATCTTACTAAGGCAGTAAAGTTTTTGGTAATGGAATTGTTCGTTTGCGCTTCGGGAATCCGTTTTCGGCTCGTTAGAGAGGGAACAGACAGGTGGAAATAAATAAGAGGTCCTGTAAACTAACTACCCTTGCGCTTTTTTGTTTCTGTCATTTCCTTTGTTAGTTTTACTTGAACTCAAACTGAAAGTCAACGGAGACATACCGACATGGGCGTGTACTTTACACAGTGACCCAAAACTGGTGCTGATGTGAATTTCCTGAGTGATACAGCAAGTAAAATAATGGTGCAGACTGAGTTGCCAGCTATGCCAACGTTCATAGATATATGTAAATTATTAACCTAACTGCCTACTAATGCATTTTCCCAGAGTGTCCCTTGAGATATTCGAATACCGTAAGGCAATTTAGGGATGGGACTAACAAACTCACGTCGTGGCTTCTCAAGACGGTCTTGTTGGGCCGTGTAACATTTTCGTGCAGTCTACAAGTCGCCAGAATCCAGGGACTTACTTTTTCTCCAGATATCGAACCCCCTGCCGTGCTTCTAGTCAGAACTGACCTAACACACCGATTTGGACTTGATACAGTGATCAGTTGTTCAGGCCTTAAACAAGTGAGAACTAAACTCCTATCTGGAATCTGAATAGAAAAGTCCGTTTGCACATCGGAATACCGTTTAGTACAAGTTGATTTAGTAGGTAAGCACATTATGGACTGACACAAAATGACATATTTGATCCTGATGGCCTCCACTACATGCCATGGGGATCGTCACATCAACCAAATATTAGGTCGTGTGGCACTTAATCTGAGTAGAAGATGACCGTCCTAAAGAGAATGCAATTTACTATGATACATTTGTTGGCGTAACTGTACACCCTATTCAGCCACTATGAATGTATCAGTATGATACGTAAAAGCTCCAATATCATTCGGTTCAACCGATGTATCTACCAAGAAGACCAATAATAGAAATCCCTCTTATTAAGCTTAGTAAGTTTAGATAGCACGTGTCACTCTGTGGATAATATTCACCTGATGCACGAATTGGCAATGAAAGTATGCAGTAAAAGTGGGGATTTTCTTTTGGAAGGTGCCAGTCTTTAACCTCAGTGAGGTGTGAAACTGTTCGTTCAGACATACAAGGCATTCTGCTTAGGTCTTCTTTATGCAGAGCGAGTTGTGACCCAAGTATACGGCAATTCGTAGACAAGACAAGGACATCAGCTACCATTGATTCATCAGGACTATTTAGAGTAAGGGTCGACTGAATGAAAAAATGATCAGTTCTAATTCGGAACTAATACGGAGGTCTTTAAGGCATGGTATTTTAAGGACACAAAGCAGGATCTCAAGTAGAATAGGAATGGTCAGAAAAGCTTACTGAACTACAATCCATTACATCATTTTTTCTGCCAGCTTGAAGAGGTGATCGGAGTTAAGTGTTGTAATCGTCTGTTGAGTTGTACTGGCTAAACCGTCGTTTTCTACGGTTTAGGCGTAACAGAAAGACAAGGGGAGCGACCAGACAACCTGCAACGGGCCCTTACAGTTACAGCAGTCTTATTAGGGGGTGGAAAATGGTGAAGATCATTGTCAACTGGAGTAGGAATATGAACCCAGTAAGACGTTAATCACGAGGTCAATGACACTCATGTGTCAAAGTTATCACCCCCAGAAAGTAGTTGTCCTGATTTCTCTACCTTGTGTTGAGTTGAAAAATCCGATGTACGGCAGTGAAGCATCAGTGTTGCACACTGATTTCATGCTGTCGATGATGATGCTGATGATGAACAATGCGATATCAACAAATCGGGAATGTCATTGTCTTTAGTATATGGCTGTCATCTTGTCATCCCCCTATCAGTGGTGAAGGAAACTGTGATAGTTTGAATCAGTCTACACTGGCAAACTCGACTTAGCTGAGCAGTGTTTTGCGTTTCTTGCCTAGATGTCTTTTTAATGTCTTGTCGGCAACAAATGAACGGCGTCTCTTTGTTCACTGGCGTCTACTGGAGAAACTTTATCAAGTCACGGTTACTTAAAAACACTAGAATATGTAACCACATGCTCTCATGTCTTCGAAGTTTCAACTATGCCTTAATCAGTGTGCTTGTCGAGCACTAGTAGAGGACTGGCACTCAGTTTAAAAGAGTCTGACAGTGCCTGTCAAGTTCTCTGAGCTCTGCTATTTCCCCACAAGCCAATAGTTATGCGCCGTCAGTTCCACATCATCATTTCAGTGGCTTGTTTTAGTGAGTGAGCCATATATTGTAATCTGCGGAAACTTTAACATGAAAAACCGGACATGTGCAAAAGCGGCACATGTTTTCCAGTTCATCATAGTTTGACAAAATAGACCTGTACCTGTTCAAATATTTACCCACATACCGACAGTATTAACCAAACTGGAAATTTCGGGTTATTTACGAAAACATCTGGAAGTACGTTGATGCTATGCAAACAAGTGTACACCACATGGTTACTGGTGAATTTCAGAATCCTAGCCCTGATTAACCTCACAGTGTGTTAAAACCCCAACTTTATCTCAAGTGAAATCTACATCACAAACTATGTACCGAACGTACTGATGGCATACCAATTTCCCCGTATCAGTGCAAAGGCATTTGCTTCGATTACTGGGGTAGTGTATTTTCGAAGAAAGGGGAAGCTGTGTTTCAGAACTCCGAGAAAAATGCGGGTTTCCTCTGCATGTTGGTGCGTTTAAGAATTGCACAGACCCAAATTTGAACGTCAACAAACTTCAAACTTTTTCACGTGAATTAACGAACCTTTCAAAACGGCAGAACTTGCAAATTAGCTCCTTGGATCTCCCGGTTTTTTCCAGACACATTCGACAGAACTCGTGTCTACAAATTGGACACTCTATGGGTGCGTTAAAGACGGCCATAAACAGGCGACCGCAGTTGTAGCAATGTCCATCTCCACTGGCTTCTGCATTTCGAATACGGACTTTCTGTTTCTCTACAAGTTCATCACGAAGTGACCTGGCAGGTTGTGGGTAAAACAAATATGGAACGAAAAGAAGCTTACGACCAAGAAGGCTGGGATGTAATAAATCATCATCATTGACAAGTACACCGGTACTACATGCCATTGCTTAAGTACTGTATAAACATCAGACATGAAAGCCCAGATCAAAAGTTATGACCGACTACTTGGCATATTTTCCAAACCACTCTTATCAAACTCACTCCAGTAACAAAAAACACATGCAGATATATAAGACGTATGGATGATTAGAAGAGGCTTCTTCCTTGAAATCTTTCAGGACCTCGTAAATAGCTAGATAACGGAAACTACTCAGGTGCGCTCAAGAACGGATTTTGCTGCCTTGGTGACAGGGGAACCGTAAGCATGATTGGTATTATAGTGATATGGGTACGATCCCTAAATGTAGCACAGTAATTGTCTACTGGGACCGACATGTCTATCTGTACACCCGTTTTTTGGAAAAAGTTACTAGCTACGGGCTAACCTAAAAAGACACCAATAGTGGGTGACTGTGGCTAGCTGCCGCACAGCCAAGTTTTAGTAATGGTCCTGTAGAGGATAGACAGGATCACGGTGGGACTCGTCGCAGAAAGACTGAAGCCCGTAGAACAGCTGATGACAAGACTTTTCTACCTCCAGACACCTTCGAACATTGTGTTAGAGCTACACGGCTTTGCCTAATCCACACTGTCATCAAGTCAAGTTGTACTGGCTTTTGTTAGACATGCCTCTTTAGTAACTATAAAAACAGACGAACCGATGAGTCCTGCCTTTATTCTGTCTTCATTTCAAATGGCTGCTAACGGTGAAAGCTTCAAGGTCTTTCTTGACAAGCAAATTACATGGCGTACTGCCTTCTCCATGTTGCGTGTGGGAGAAATTCCTGCTGAACTTCTGTCATAAGAGGTAACGTGATTTCTGACACGTCTGTCAGGTTCTAACATCTCCCAAAACGTCAAGCCTCACGAATAGTTGAAACTGTTGAACCCACCGCCCACGAAGACCGTATGGTTGGCCACGGCAGCTGAATGTGACTTTTTCCTACTGCGAAAATATTGTCCATCTGCTGAGTTTTAGCTGTCCGTTGGCTATTCCTGCATCCCATTGACCTGCTAGCCACTGGAGTATCGGTAGGCGGATGGAAACTTGTCGCCCGTTTGGAGACACGGAAGTTCACTGTGTATTTGTAATGTTGAGCTCCGCAAAAGTTGAATCGAAATTTATTCAAACTCTGATTCGCAAGTAATACAGGTAAGTAGTATACACAGGCAAGTAATGTAAATCTATAAATTTTGCATGTTCATTGATACACTGCAGTTCGATTTTGCTGAGTCGCTGAAACCCCTTTTGAACTCAATGATTCAGGCAATACCGTTTCTTTCAGCGTGTTTCTGATGAACGGACAGTAAAACTGAAAAAATGAATGAATCAGAATGCGGACGCACATTTCGACAGGAATGACATGCAAGAAATACCATTTCAGCACACGTTAAAAAGTCACGCAACACAACACTTTTTATCGTGTGGGGTATAAAGGATGGGCGAGGTTTATGTAAACTCAATAAAAAGGATAAACCATCTTCCAGCCAACCAACCAGGTTCTTAAATACGGTTTTGCAGGTAATGCATTAGGGCTACAGGTCGAAGACAAGCTTATAGAAGTTCCCAATGTGAATTAGCAATATAGACGTTAAATGCACCCTAGCAGAGCGGAATATTCAATGGGAAGAGATGTTCATCCGATCACTTGCAGTACAATCTGTACATCGGCTGCACGGAAACCAGGGTTCGGACAATAAACACTACTAAATTAGCCTGCTAACGCGCCGAACATTTTACTGGAATTATTTAAGACCTTGTAACGACAGATGATTAGTCCGTGTGTGGGCATAACCCTTCGTTATCAAGATGAGTCCATTAAAGTCATTTTATGAGTACACCACATGCCAATAATTAGGTCCACACTACTAGCCGAGCCAATGATTATCTTTGAACTGGCATTCCATGAACTGGACCAGTTAGCGGGATAGCGCCGTAAAATATATTTGGCAACCCAGTCAAGCTGTCTTCATGAGTCGATCACATGATATGTGTTCTACCGAAAACTATTCACGTCAGAATAGTTACTAGCAACTAATTGATGGCCTTTGGTATTCGGGTTTTGACAGCTGGCACCACAGAGCACAGTTTGCACCTAGTGAAAGGCATGCACTTCATACAGCCACCAGTTGTTTGAAAATACAAGATCGATATGGACTGCGATAAGTTAAAGAATTTAACAACCTTAGAGTTTGCATGGATTGCAATTTTGAGGTGCATTGCTCATGCAGTTTTCTCCCTCGGGCCCGAACCAAAATGACTGCTTTTTTGACATTCTTGAAATTTGTCTGGTTTGAGTCTCACCACAGGCTAGAAACTGTTCGTATCTCTATTGGACGTCATTTTTTCGTTCTTATTGGCTACGTAGATTTATAGAAAAACCCAGTGTTTCTATAACTGCAATTTTTCCTAGCTAATTACGATCCATCGACTGACAATGATGAAAACAATGGTTCGTCTTTTTGAATAGATAGCTCTATCGCTGCAGCCATGGCCATCCAATGAGTTACCCCCTTTCCTGGATAGAGCGGTATGGTCTAGTAAACGAATAAAATACTAAGTACGATTGTAATATTAAGAGCTATATGGAAGAAACCTAACAAATCCGGTTAAATGTGCATACTAAAGTACAAATTTAATTGAGTGGTCTCCTCTCTCCGTAGTTATAGTCTTGGGTTATGGCTGTCAGTATGTTTGATAACTCCATATACTTAAGTCTAGCTGATAGCAAGTGTTTGTAACCAATAATTCGCCTTGCCTCCCTAGGTTATCCTTTGTTTGGTGAGGAAA
The DNA here is from genome assembly GCA_004794785.1 of Opisthorchis felineus. Lineage (NCBI taxonomy): Eukaryota > Metazoa > Platyhelminthes > Trematoda > Opisthorchiida > Opisthorchiidae > Opisthorchis > Opisthorchis felineus. The sequence continues at coordinate 75,734 of SJOL01006373.1, read as the reverse complement.
AAATACAATCTCACTGTTTTATAAAACCATAACTGATAAGAACGTAGGCTTAGAGGCCTGCTTTGTAATCCGTTGGCATGGGAGTAAGCTGCTAATTGTCTTATATAGTGAGAGAGTGACGAACGTCTATTTTCTGGAGATCTTTCAATGATTCGGCTATGATATGCTAAGTAATTGTCCTGTAAAAGAAGGAAGACATGTGTTGCACCGTTCAGTGTTCGGCAAATTGATTAATGCGAATCTTTCTTATGCGGACTTGACAGGACAGCTCAAGACGCACCCTTTCCAAAAACCCATTTTAAAAAACCACTCTGTTTATAAATCACAGAATTTATTTCAACTTTTATGTGCACCACCCGTTTGTTTACATTGGACATCGATATAGGAAGGTGTCACCATAATTCACAAATAAATATATGCCCGAACTGTGACAGGTGATTAACCCCACATTGTTTGAGCTTCAGCTTCCAAGTCTCCACGCCTCCACAAACTTTTAAAATAACCACATGAAATGCCTTGAAATACACGGGAAATTCTTATATTGTGATCATATTCTTCCCCCGTGTTATGAACTAAACTATCCCCCCACTCTCTCTCCAGTCTATAGAAAATGCATTTCGGAAGGCTTGATCCTTGATAACTGAAAGTAGACGTCAGTAAATATAGAAGAATGTCGATGTATCCATGGAGCCACTTCATACATTAGCCATTCGCATGATCCACCAAAAGGATGCAGATATTCATATAAAAAACCAACCCATTTTTAAGATGTAAACAGTCAAGCTGAGATGCAGTTTCGAAAACCGGTTTTGTGAATTTGGAAACAAACACTCAGAGGTAAGTTTGTTTGCGCTTATTACAGTCCTGCACATGTCATCGCAATCATCATCTGTGTGCTAGCGACATTAAAAGAAATCGTCTCCGGGTTCATCCTTATGACAGTATTGTCAGAAAGCTCGACTACAACTGCGTAGCTGGATTGTCACTCCTAGTTTCCCAAAGGTCGTGTGGGAAAATTAGTGAGTGCAGAGCATTTCAAATTTCGAAGTAGCTCAGGAGAGATAATGGTCAGTCAGTGCTCAAAGGCAGAATTTGTGCTCTCGTGGCTTTGTGCCCAGCAGTGTAAATGGATGAAAAATAAGCCACTTGTTGATACTGCTGCTTCAAACAGTTCAACACTGAGCAGAGTCTATTTCCAGGAATAACCCATTCTAGTGACTTCTGGGAAATACTGTCAGACTGACCACTGAAACTCACACAGCCACTTCTAAAAAATCTTGACCTGATTGTGATATGGTACGATAAAATCATCGGAGCATGAATATCTACTTCGAGGATACAATTTTGGTGACAATAAATCTTTACCTAGTGCGACATGTGAACTTAGAAGACACCTGCAGAATAAAAAACTAATGTAGTTTTCTGAATGACAAGTTTACCTGTAACATGTAATTTATCGTGCTAACAGTTCAAAAAACACATGACACTGTTCCAATATGGTTCCGAGCTATTTTTGATGGTAATGTGGGATTCATCAACGTGCGAAAACTTAATAATTTTCAACTTCTCATGAAGTCCATTGTAATATTAAATTAAATATTAAATTAGGTCTGCCTTATGCAAATCCGTTCTGGTCGTTGTTACTTTAGCATGCCCAGGTAGCACATACATTATTTTTATTCGTTATAACCCAGGTGTCAGGAAGTGGTAACAAGAATGCAGGTTAGTCAGGTTAATCTCGTCCTAGTTGTCATGCATACATGCACACAAATGTAGGGACCCTGAACAACTGGAGTATCAGCTCCAGCCGTAGTGGAAAAATTTTATGACACGTCGAATGCAGTTCTGGCTAACTCATTTGTCGGTACCAATCGCAGAGGTACCCAAACCGTTAACACTTGTCGCAATTCCCAAGCGGTAACCCTGACATACGTGGGAGATAAGTGAAGTGATTTGATTGAGTAACTCCAGACCGCAGGTGAAGAAACGTTGTTTTATCTTCAAGGTCTACCCCTAAACAGAAAACTTAAGAGGGTCCGTACTTGGATGTATTCAACCCAACCGCACTCAGAATGTTTATGCCCAGTTTATGCCCAACGAATATTATCATTTACAGGTGGAATTTGGAGGTCTTCTGCAAACACTGAATTTTAAACAAGTATATTGGTATAAATAAGTACAAGAACGACTAAGCAGAGCGTAATTTTTGAGGCTTTTGAGAACTTTAACAGGTGTAACCGAGCTTTTCTAGAGAGATAATACCTAGAATTATTACAGATACTAGTGAGAAGTAAAGAAACAAACATTTAGGAGCAGAATTTAACGGACATTTTACGGTATCTAGCACAGTTGAGCCTACTCAACAGGTCTGAGGAGCGTTTTGATTCAAGTCAGTCAGTGAGTTCTAACTTCCCACATCCTGTGATGGTCTCAAGAAATAAACTAGCTTTAAATGATCTTTAGGGGTCAGGAAACAATGATTTTTGTCGGACATGCTCTTTGTCTTTTCTTATTTGTGCTGGCAGGGGAGAAACTAGAATTCGGATAAAACGGGTGTTTCTTCACGTCATATAGGAGTCCACGAGTACAAGAGAAATGAAAGGCTTTATGTCTATTATTTTCCCACCACATGACGTCTGTTATGCCTTCAGTTATTTTTATTTCTCTTAACCGCCTTTTTAGTGATAACTTACATCAAAATTGCGATCTAGGAAAAAGCATCGTAAAGCTACGTTGCTGTTCTAGAAAGGGATGTAGGCGCAACTTCACCAGAACATAAGCTAGGATCCTATTTTGACTCCGAGGGACGTGAAAAGGCCACGGAAAAAGGTAAATATACAAACGTGGAAAATGTAACGCCTAATCCGACTAAGCAGATGCCCGCCATGAGGTATAGAAGAATGAGTCATAAACTGCTTAGCTAGAGGGAGGAAATTGTTTAATCTTGCTCATATTTGGGATGGATTAAATGAATTAGATGGTGGCACTGAAATGTCGGGCAACCCATATTATTTTGATGGTAGAATGCAAGCGAAAAGATCGCACCTAAACACATTAATTCATACATCCTTTTCTTGGGACATTCCACTGTGAATTTGTGAATTACTGACTACTTGGTCATACTTGAGAGCACATCGGTCCGGTTAATTGGTGCATAGCGGAATTAATGACCCGTTACTTCCTCGTGAAATAATTCTTATTCACATGTTTCTTATCCATTTAAATTGCTTCATTATTACCAAATAACTTTGTGATGGTACCGTCTATTGGATTACCTTGCTGCTTTTACCAACCAGTTATTTTTAGCACGCATCGTGTGTTAAAATGGCTGAAAGGAGTTGATTCCATTGCTTTGTCTTCTCGGTGATTTTGCAATGTGTCCGCCAAAGAAAACTTATCTAGATACTTATTTCTTAACAACATTGCGGTCGGAAACCTGAGTTTTGATTTTTCTTGTTGGAATTTCTTTTATCTATAACTCACTTTTTGCTAAATTCACTTTCCCATCACTCTCATCTGAAAAATCCTCGTATCTTGCTGGAATGATTTTTATGGTTCCAAACCAAACGAGGAAGCATTGGACTTGTGTTTCGCTCTTATCAGAGCTCATCAGTAGTGGATATTTTGACTATGTCGGGTTTTGAACTCTGGACGTCTCACGTGCGAGGCGAGCGTGTAATCACTACCTCAACAGGCACGCAAGTGAATTACCACGCCTGTGCAGGCGGGCGTGCTCACACTTGAGCGATGGTTAGACCGCCGATTTTAACGACGACCCAGTAACTATCCTGGTTGTGTCCATTGCTTGGCCCACCCTCTCAGGAATTCCCAGTCAGAGTAATTGCCCGACGAAAGGAGGATTGTCCAAACGAGATTGATGTGAACGTGAATTCTACAGATGCCGCAGCCGCATACAACTTGATCGTGACAACTGTGACTGCTTGACTGTGCAGCCGTAATTTTGAAGTAGAGGAGAACAGAACAGAACAGTCACCACCGGAAATGTTTCTACGGTAACCAACAAAATTCATGTAAGGATTGAGGCATCTCAGTATCATATGTACCAATCTTGGGTGTGTAAGGTGGATACACAAAATAACCAATGTATAAGACCTGTGAGAACACCTCGAATGACGTCATTTTTTGATGAATGATGCCCGACGGAAGGGGACGGAAGCATTATTGGCAGTCATAGTGTCTTGTGTGTAAACAATAATAGACACCTTATAGTGTCCATTTATTTTAGTTAAGGTAACAGTCGCAAAGAACAAACTCTACTCTTTGCTTTGGTTTGCATATTGGCCTTCACTTTTAAAAATCTCAAAGCCCCGAGGGAAAAATACACCAGCTGGGAAATATTTAAGCAGGAAGAAGTCAAAGAGGTTAATTCATCCGTGCAATTAACCATGTAGGGCAGAATGCGATTAAATTATTCCGTAAACACTCCTAACTACCTGAAATTTCCGCAAATTCTAGGCAGCTGTGCGCAGTATTAAGTGGATTAGTCTGTGAAGAATCTTTACAAGGACACCTTAGTTACAAACCGTGAGACTGAGGGAAAAATAACTAAAGTATGAACTATCTAAATCCAGTATCCCACGCACTGTACTGAAGATTACCGAGAGCACTGCACACAGCATATCTCTATAACATCTCAGTGTGTGCCCTGATCAGGTTCTGAAGACATTGGCTGAATGCACTAGACTCAAAAGTGCTGTAGTGAAAACACCTTTGAACAGATCTATTTCGTTTCAGGTGACCTAAACAAAACCATTCAGTCTCAAGCTTGCGATACCGAGTTTGTTACTATCACACAATATGCACAGCCTTTTCATGCTCACATGTCTTATGAATTTCACCACCAAGTGCAACACGCAGTTCCTTTACAAATAACTTTCGGAACATTTTCTCATCAGTTCTGTCATATGACACGAAGCACTAATACAAATGACGCTTCCATGGCTATGGGATGAAAAGAAACATGTACGGATATTTTTTATCCTGTAATATTCTGCGCTGATCCTGTTCTCTGGCTTACACAACCGCGAGACACTACAGCTATAAACATTTAGGCTTGCCTACTGGGTAAGTCAAACGGAATCTAACCTTTTGTGGCCAGTCACGATTTCGAGCTAGTACTTGAGAGCTGAAGTTTATTCGCATCAAAATTAGCTATCGAATTTCTGATGTGGATTGAAAGGGTCGAAATTTACACACATTCTGCCCAATCTCCACAGGTAGCCATAAAATGTCGTCTTTGACAGGTTCAGTTTGTAGACATCCGAGTGAAGTGCTAAGAGTCTAAAGCAATTAGATACTCTTCGCGAAATTCAAATACCATTTTCATGTCGTCCACAGCATTTGAAACAGCCATACTTAGCTTATCCCTGAGAGATCAGTTTCCTGAAAATGTGACATTTGTTTCATCTGTTTGCAATAAACATGGCCAAACTTTGTGCCTCTAATATTTTACCTGATTTCCTCAGATAAACTTTGCTTGTCCTTGGCACTATTCTATCCCGGAAGTATTCCTTATCCACATCCAGACACAAAGGTAATATCTTAGAAGCCAGAAGCAAAATGTGGGGTAAATGGAACAAATTCTAAACCCTTCGCCGCCCAAGGTTGATTGACAGTTTCAAAGATTTCTCGCTAAGTCAGCTCAACTGCTGCAGATCAACCATGGTAACCCAACTGGATTTCTCTTTTCCACAAGTTAGCCTGCTTGCATACGCTTCGTGATCGGTCTCCGCTTAAATTCCTCCAACCGATCGATCAATCACCTGACTCAAATACTTCTAAGACAAACGTTCTGAGCCTCGTTCAAAGTACTTTCCTATGCTCGTGATGTAGCTATCATGCAGCCGCCTGTAAATTTCCATACATGTGAAGCATCTACGGGCTACAGGAGGCTCCTGTAAGTTTGTTCACCTTGGTCTTGCGACTATGAAAACCTAAATTTATGTCCGACCGTATACAAATTGTGATTTGTCCAGCAAGTGTTTACAACTAACTGCTTTAAAGATGCCACTTCATTTTACCTGTATTTGTACACATCAGTTTCGCAGATTTTCGGGAATTGTGGCACCTTAATTAATCACTGATTACTTCAATACCTGAGTGAAACCAAAAGTAAAAATGCTTATGACGGCACCAGAGATGTATATGCTTTCGGTATCCGGGTCCTCATAGAAAGGTTTACAGTAGAAATTCAAGGGCTAAGAAGAGGAAAAAATGAAGACGACTGTTGACATTAACAGCATTGTGCTCACTATATTTCTGCTGCAAATCATTAGGCAGTAAACCAGTGGAGCCAAATGTCTATATCACTCCATGTTTTCAGTAACATCATACGTAGCAACATTGTTGCAAAAGTGGGGAAATCCGAGTTAACAGAACACATAAAAGCTTTATCAGGCACATCTTAGTACGTATGCTTCAGTAGGGTAGCCAATCAATAAACTGCAGAACCAAAAGCTGTTACTGCAGAAAAAAGTCCCATCTATTGCGACTCCTTGCCACATCGCCAATAAGTTAACTCAACCTATGACGAGAGTATAGTTAATGTCGCTCAGCAATAACCGTGTGGTGAATTACTGATGTCAGGAAAGTTGTCTCAAATACTGAATTCCAGCAGGTATTTCACACGTTAAATACCATATCATAAATTACCAGCCTGCCATGAATGACCGCCAACCGGAGAGCTGAAGTTGAATTTGTTGGCCATATTTGTCATCATGATGCCAGCTGGCTACATAGTAATGGAGGTGAACTACAAATTATTTGTGCGCTTGGGTTATTTTCTCCATTGCACAGCACCCATGCATCTTCAAACTGCACAGTAAGAGGTGTCGGTTGGAGTTTCATATATTTTTAACGAAGTAGGTAAGACAGGTCTGAATAAACCTTTAAGTGGGCAGAAACTGTTGATAACTTGCTAATTGAACCTGACACAGTGGTGATTAATCGTGTGAAACCCCTGATTCACCTCTGTGGTCGGACCGCGTTAAGTGATGAGTGAGAAGTAAAATATTTGTGTGTATACGTTTCATCATTGTACACAAAAAATCGATAATCGACTCTAGAAAATAAAATGACGGGAAAAAACCACCCACACAGGTTGGCGGATATTTCTTCGGGAACCAGAGTTCACACAAGTAGTGGCCCAAACCAACAATGTAGAATAATACAAAGAATGTACATTCTGTTCTCAATAGGGTAGATTTACGTCAACTACGCTAATAAGTTCAGTCGTTCGACAAATGCTTTAAGGTACTTCGTCTTCGATTCATTGAAAATTTTGCTAGAACTTCTGGCTGAGACTAAAATGGAGTGTTTTTTTCATTTGAACGAAATCTGATTGGTCAAATGCGAATGTCACGCTACAATTTTCTTTTGCGAAATGCCTTGCCTTCAGCTGAGTAAAAAAAGAACTTTAGAACACACAAACATTTACTCATCTAGTGGCTCAGTTTTATAAACAACAATGTTGGACCCTATGTCATCGTACATCTATCTACACTTTGAGGACCGCCCTCAACCAACTACATAAAAAAGCTCGAAATTAGGGCCGTCCTTGTTTATGGACCACTAATTCTTGCGAAGCGCATTCTCTGTCTCTGTTATTTGCTCGATATTCTTCTCAAACCAATTCAGCTGGTTGGAAAACCACTGGCAGTTCCTCCTACGTGTTCCATTTCTACATAAGGTCGGGTGAGAAAGTTGCAGTACGTTACAGTCGCAAACCGTTTTCAATCACAAGAAAAAACGCTTATTTCAATTGTAGGATTAAAACTTCAGCTACCAAACACTAATATAATAACAAAATAACCAAAAATTGCAGTGATTTCCGAGGCGACACAATGTACAGCAGTGTGCGCCAGTCAAGTTTCTTCAGCACAAGTGAGTTCTGCGCGTAGTGTCAATTCTGGCGCAAGATTAAACTCAATCATGACACTAAGTGACTAAGCAATCACAATTCTGTAAGCCTCTCTTTCGTTTTGCATTCTATCGCCTCCAGAAAGTCCATGGTCGGTCTGATGCGCAAGAACCATACATTGGGTGTAGCCAGCATATGCTCTGTGAACTAACATGTGTTAATCTTTTCATGCCTAGTCATCGCAGCATAGTTACTTAGCACAACAGAAGTCAGCAGTTACGCATTGATGAGCTATTGATTTCCTCAAGGAACCTTTATGTTCGAAAATTCAGCTGAACCTGGGTGCCTCTGGAAAATTCAATGGATAATTTTCACTGTCAGCAGATACACGGGCCTGTAGCACAACAACTGAAAGTAACTTCACACCCTAAGGCTCATTTGGCCTGGGCAGTGTAAGGAGTATCGGCCCGCAGCTGTTGTCTTAACAAACACTTGAAAACTTTTTACTTTTCAGTAACCGCCGACTGGTTAATTCGCTGAAAATTTACCCGCAGTTGCTTGTGATTGTTTTGGACTTGACTTGATTTGAGCAGTAGCCGACAAAGCCAAACGAAGTTAACTCAAAGCTTCGCAGTTATTAGACCAGGAAAATTAACGGACACAGGTGGCAAGTTTGTCCCCAGACACTATGACGTCTATTCTGTTTCATGTTTCTGCAAGGTGAATTTACAACCCATTTTACCCTTGCACGTTTTCCTAGTACGCTTTCAAAAAGGTTATCAAGAGAATTCTAATCGATTAGGTGTTACCGAGCCTGGGGAGCAACCGGGTGCCTCTTCTACCTCCTTCAAAGAATGGCATGGTAGCTTTATTCCGGTAAGACAGATTTAAGCCAATGATAGAAAATTATGTTTTCTTGTACACTCCAAATTCAATCACAATCAGACATGTGCATGTTTTACTTCGAGTATGTGGTTTCCCGTTATGCCTTGATACGTTAGCTTTCCTTCATATAAATGTTCCGATGTTGCTAAATTTTCTGCGCGTTAAAACCTGACAAAACTGCTGGATAACAAGTATCTCCCATTCCATCATGACTTCTCTGATCACATAAGATTCGCTTTCAACAGGCTTTGTTAAATTCCATAAACGTTAGAATATTCCCTCCGCTTCAGTGACACATACCAGCTTGCAGCTTGATCACCTGTCACAGAACTTCACGCTAGGTTGTGCAGCACGAATCGATGCTATTCGCTTTTGCGTTATTCAAATTAAATCTATATAACCTAGCAAATCAACTGTATGTGATTGTTGTCAAACCATTATTTCATCCTTAAGCATGCATTGCACTCACCGAGACAGCCAACTGGTTTACCAGATTTTTGCTCAATGGTGCATTCCACTGCGACGTGTTTGATATCAGACTGATTAAATCCAGTGAAAGAAGACTATCGGCTTTTTGCTGGCAAATGGCATTAGATAAGTGTATGGTGATCGTTCAGAGCAGTTTAGTATGTCATCATTAAATCGCATACGGAAGAAGCCGACGACAGAAACCACAAATGTTTTGAGAAATGTCTAAAGAGGTGAAGGTGTGCGGCGTCTCACGCAAGTTCGACTTGGTGCCAGGAGAGTCCATTAGACTGGGGAGGCAGGTGTCCAATTCTTCTAAAACGAATATCATTGCGCACCGTTTCGCAGCGGGTGTCTGCCTGCGATCGTTAAAGCTAAAAAGTGATCGAACTGGCTCACACGACCTTCGGAGATCAGTGTCAGAAGATAGTTTACAGGGTAATTTTTAAGCATTTAACTCCGTTCGTCTATACACTTTGGTGGAACAGAGAAGAAAAACAATGCTTTCATGGTGTTTGATTGATTGTTTGTCAATTGACTGGCGGGTAAACATTTTTAGGGCACCAGCATTTAATCGATTAAACAATGAGCCGACAAATCACATGAATGTGAATTTGATTAACATATTCGGATTAAATTAACTGTCATTTCAAGAGAGCACATGAACTCAATACAGCAACAACTGTTGTTCCCCTCCATTGTAGCTTTATTCGGAGGTTTTTATGTGAATATATATATATCCCTTGAGAGGGAAACTCGTCAGTGGGAATGAATACTGGTGTTCGTAATATTTTTCTTGTGGCATGAGGACTGAGCATCTCTTTACGTGAACATCTGGTTTGTTCCTTTCTGTGGGTCTGTCAGTCTATTACAAAAGAATATGCTAGTTTCACAGACACTACATCGCACTCGTTACAATCGCATGTCTAGCTAGCTACGCAAACCTGTTGATGGTAGGCTGGCGCAAGTTAGTGTCGCACCTCAAGCAGGATGTTATTAAGACGTGTCTTGGCAGATCAAGTTGATGCATACCTTGTTCCCCCCGGTGTGACTGAGGGAATAGAATAACCAAACGAACATAATGTCATGATATCGTTAGTCTGGTAACTGCCACATGAACAAAGAATGTGAACCCTGATTATCTGACCGATCAGTTTTAATTGTCGAGACGGAAGTGGCAGCCTATTGCTTCATTGCATACTGGTGTTTGAAAGCGTGTTAGTAACAAAAAGATGCCTTGGCGGGGTAATTAACTGCCCGTCTTGTGTTGGTGTTTTGAACTTTGACTCCCATGCTTATATGAACGAAGTTATTTGGCCTGATGTGTTTCCGGTTGGATCATGAACCGAGGAGTGCAAAATCATCTACACGTTTCATTTTGAGGAGCTTCCCCGAATTGGCCGACAGTAGATGCAAGTGTCCGTTGCAATTCAAATAACGCGCCAAAGCTAACAGAAGCGGTTAGGAATGACATTCCTCACGTGTCTTCCCAAGTGTATATAACGGTCTAATGGGTATTTCGGGCCTTAGACTCAGGTTGTCTAAATCGCTCAAGCTGAAAGATTCATCACCCCGCCAATAAAATAAGCTTCACTTTTAGTTAGACTTTATCCGTCGTTCGCATTGCACCTAGGTGGTAATGGACCTCATCGCGGATTTTTTCTATTTTTTCCGTAAGTAACTGTTTTCATGACTAAATTAGCACATAAAGATCTTATTGGAATAGAATCCAACCGACGACACCGTATGTCGGTTAGTTTCGACTTATACCCCAGCCAGATATGGACCGGCCTTGTACCGTGTGTTATCTTTGTTTTCAGACAGAATGAGTGATCAACATAGCAATAAATACGCGTGGACAGAAGTGACAGCAAAATGTGTAGGACGCCACTCAGTAGGCCTGACAACTGGTATATCGGGAGCGTCATTTGTGAAGGGAAACTTCACAATATCATCCCGCTGGTCCTGAGTTGTACATCTTGCTAAAAAAGAAATGGTGTATGTTAGTAACTCTACCCACTGCGGATGGTTGTTCGCACATCAACCATACATCTTCCAAACTGCTAACGTATCTCTTGAAACTCCTCCCACTAATGCAGACTCTTAAAAGTTTTGCAGCAGTTTTTTAGATTTACTCATTTAGCTATAGCACCCTTTCAGTGCCTAACTGCCATGCCACTCGAAAGAAGCACAGGGGCTGGGATACTACCAGGGTGTCCAAGCCTAGGCAGGAGAAATCAAGGGGCAGAGTAGAGGCCTCTGGGTAGGTTTAATTCTGAAATAGATAACTCGTTCTAGGATGATCTAAAATGGTGCGGTGAATGCCGACCGGCTTTTTGTAACAGAGAACACGTTGAGGAAAACGTTGGGAAATAGTAAATGTCAGCAGGCTGGTTTGTGGTTTAAATCAATTTCCGGTGAAACTGAAATGCATACGTTAAAGATACGTTTAACGGACCTTGTATTAAAAAACTGGCGGAGCATCTTAGCCTTCAAGACTTTTTCCGAAATGTCAGTCACAATTTCACCCATATTCTCTAAAATGACGATGCAATCATTATTTCAAAACGCCTTTCTACCCGATGATGCTGAGCAGCTTATGAAAAACAGTGTGTGCAACAAAGGCCTATAAGGTTACGTCATGCACCGGTCGTATACTGCTCGGAATCAGAAGGATCCACAATGAAATTCACAATGCATTCGACCATAACTAATTTTTCGCCTCCATTGGTGTACATTACGATAAAATCGTATCGCTGTTATCCACATGGCCAAAGGCATCAAATCGCTTGTTAAGTTTTATCTGTCTTTAATCCGGAACGCTCCATATTCTCTAAACTTTCCTGCCCTTTCTATTAGCAACATATACCACACATGATCCATAACCGCGCCTGTCAGTTTGCCATTACAAAACGGTGATAATTGTACAATTAACTGAGACTGACTGTCCATGTTGGTTCTGCCGCAAATATCTTTTAAAAAACTGAGTGTGGGCTACTGCTGCAAAAGCTGAGCAGCGTAACGAAGCTACTGGGCTTCTGTTAGATAAGAAATAGAGAGTAACAACAGAAATGAGTTGAATTCCCGGCCTTTGATAGATAGTTGGAACGCGTCTTTGCCGTCCAAGGATTAATAATTATGCCCAGTTGGGCCACCACAGGACTGGCCCATGCATTTTGTCCGTTTAGAGTCTCCGCGGTGCAAAATACTACGACAGAACAGGTCAGGTATATACTAATTTCTAAAATCCGCCAGGAGTAGTCCACTGGGCTGACAGGTTATAAGTTCAAGTTGCAAATGTTGCGAATCACTAAATATGGCAGAAAACAGCGAACGTTATTCAGAAAGTTGGAAAACTGAGGAATTCAGCGCAGTTCTTGCACTGAATTAAACTTCAGATGCCACACGGTCGTTGATCTGTTCACAAGGAGTCGCAAGTTGGTTCCAGGTATTTCATCACCAGTTGATATGACATAAGCAGCGCGTGTTTAAGGTGCTCCACTCTACTTTTTAACAACTCATTGATAATGGTATATCGACTGGTGATGGAGCGTTTGCAATCAAAGTGCTCAGTCCAGCTCAGCAAGCAAACCAACGACAATCGACGCTACCTGAGCTACCAACATTTTCCTCAATAGCAAATCAGAGGTTGCGTCCTCCCGCGAGATGTATGTCTCTACCCTCTCAAGAGTACTTATCTTTGTTCTTCAGCTGTCTGGTTAAAATCAGGATGTTGAGATATATGTTTCAAGCAGACTGTTGATGTATTGTCATCTGCCTAGTACTATTCAAATTTTTCAAACCACAAGACTGGATCTCAGTATACGAGCTGAAGGATCCTCCCAAACATCCTCGCTCGATACAGTGACTGATAACAATCACGTGTGGCGTATATAATTACTGTATGCCAAACCTGATAAAATTGAACAACAGTATATATAGCTGGAACTTACTTGAGCCAAATACTCTGGATAAATTGGCTCGAACCAATGCTATACGGCATCAGAAGCATCAATCAACCTACTGCTTATGAGGCCTGAAGGTAATTTTGGTTGATGATGGATTAAAATGTGACATTTGTTCACCCTATTGGATATATGGGTGGGTTGGCGCAACCTATCATCTAGGAGGCTGAACGGCATCTGAGCTTGGGTACAGGAAAATTTTAATATTTCAAAAGAACAGTGTGTCATTCTCTACAAGTGGTTCACTCAATCAAATCAGCTTAGCTGTGCGTAAACTGTGACATCACACCAACACAGTTTGGGTCGGGTGGTATTCAGAATCACTGTCTCGGAATTCAGCATCCGCAATTTCAATAAATCTCCATCCTGAAGTTTAGCCTGACCTTTTAGTTAATTCTGCACTTCAGCAAGCCCTCACACCGCAAACGAATTCTCTCTTGAAAGCAACTATACTGATGCCAGATATTTTATCCAGTTCAACAGTTCCGTATAATGCGACTTCGAAAATGGGGTTATAAAAGCACGTGTCAATCACTGTATTTCACGAAGGGCACCTGAGTCATTTTGATACAAGCTACTGAAGACGGCAGTAATGGTGTAAGTTTATTGAACCTTTAATACAGGGCAAGGCGACAGACCAGACTCCGGCTCAGTTGGGCCGAATTATCGAATGTCCATGTACAACCGCCCAGTTTGTATTGAACAATATATTTGTTAGCTGTGCATTCTAGCTGTTGGTCAGCAACCTAAAATTGGCCCAATGTTCTGTGCCTAAATTACCCTTCAGGAAACTAGCTGGTCAATCGTCCGAAAGTATTTCATGTTATCCTGTATCAATGATCACTGAATAAGAAAGGTATTCAGAATTCCGCTACTGATTCCGCTCACCTTGAACAGTAAACATAGTATACCTATGAATAGGTAAACATTTAGACGAGCAATCTACATTTTGACATTGACCAAACCTTGTTCTTCCTATAACATAATAAATGTGATACACTTGGAAAATACTCACCTTATCCTCCCTTCTTCCTTTTGTTTGAACTGATCAAATCGCATGAGTACACTTTCCAAGTGTGCCTGCTCCTCGGTGGTGAGCTCTATGTCCCCCAAGGTTTGTCCTTTTCGTGGATAGGCCGAAGATCTGGCAGCAGAAGATGTCCAACTCTTTTTGCTCGCATTCGAATACCCTGCCTCGCTCTTGTAGTCACGCGCTGGCGAGGTATATTGTGAGCCAGCAGACGGGTATCGGTTACGAGTTTTTGACACGTTATCCGAAGTGACTGACATATTCTGACTCCTGGTTAACACAAACTCACTGGCAGAATGCCTGAACAGTGTAGTGCACGATCGGGGCACTGAAGTGATGAATCCTCAGCTGGATGTGTTCACAGAACGGCCTGAACCAATCAAATTGTTCAGGTAACAGGAACCTACTGTGTGATTCCACGGGCAACCTGACAGTTCCGTGTATTACAACAAAAAACTTTTTGGATAACTCCTTCTGATAAACCCAGCACCTTCCATTCTATTAGGTATTATTAATCTCTGAACCGGCAGATGAACTGTGACAGTGAGTCTAGACAGGTAGAGGCAAAATTAATTTCAAGGCCGTTTCCGCGGCAGTGAACGCGCGGCCTTCAACTGTGTTACAGGTAGGCGTGGAACAGTGAAACTGATGTTCCCATGGAATAGCTAGTCGATGTTTCGATGGTAATGTCTTGACCCCTAAAACACTTCAGTAAGTCCACGTATTTCGGTTGAAAAGGTTGAAAACCAGACAGGAAACACGGTTGAATTCGGTCTACCATGAGGTAGCGTGTTCAAAATTTTTCAGGGAGCGGTGCCATAAAGATTTTTGGAGGTTCCAAAAATCTGAGGAGCCAAGAGCACATGGAATAATAATCAACAATTTAGCTGACATCTCTAAAGTATTACTCTGAAGATGCTGTCGATGCCTATAGGCACCACTGGATCGTGGAAGAATCCGGTGTGATGACGACAGGTTGCACCGGAAGAACTATCGGAAGTGGGACCATTCCAGCGGTGTCGATGCTATGCTACCTAGGAACGCCAACGTTCAGCTTCAAAACCCATTCACACACTGAGCTTGTGAGAACGGTAGGACTTAATACACACATAGAGTCCTAAGCTGTTTGGCTTGCTTATTTTGTTGTTCAACCAGTCAGCAATAGAGTGAAGACATCCAGGCTACATACAGTGTTTCAAATGCGGGGAACATAGGCTGGCATAAGTACGGAGTCTGTCATCTGAATAGCGACGGAAAGTGGGGGTTACGTCGAAAGCGACGAGCTAATCGATAAAACATTATACATCTGAATAAAGACGATAAAGGACCTGTCTAGTGTTCATGTTCGGAAAGAGTATCCAGGACTATGGCTACTGTTAGCATATATCTAGCGGACAGACGGACTACCGCGTCCCCTGGCTCTCCATAAGAATGAACAAGTTGTTAAATGAACTCTTACTGCATATGCTCGGGGTTGTGATAGTGTGATAGCAGCGTAAATGTCTGTCTGAAAATCCTGAAGTGCACTCACCTATGGCTCGCTAGATCTTAGTTAAATCAACAGACAAAAGCCATAAATTGATCGCCTTACCCAAGAAACTTGAGCCAACCTTTGATATAATGTACCACAACACTTTTCTGGCCCTCGTGCAGTGACACGGAATGCCTGCGTCATTAGCATTAGTATCATGGGGAACTCCAACATCCCACCCTTACGATCTATCCCGTCGGCGGTGTTACGTTCAAGGAGTACGTGCATACCAGTCAGTCCTCTCTTATGGGGGAGATGAGTCACCTTGAACAACGGAAGGGTTTTCTGGGTGGTGATAAATGTGCTTCTGGTGCCCATATATCACTGACAAGGGTTGGAGAAACAGACGGTGGTGGGTAACGCTGTGAAACACAGCCCAGTATAACCCCTGAAGGAGTCCACTTAAGTATATTCGGAACTTGTCTTCTGGTTGGATATGAATTTTCCCCACATAAACCCCATAGAAAGCAATATGGACGCACTCAGCAGCATTCATTTCACAACAGCTGCTGCAATGATTCGGTATATTTTCCTGTAAATATCATTATCAGTGTTGACACTGATGCCTTGCTGCCGTAAAACCAAAAAAATTATTTTATCATAATTAAAGTATTAAAGCGGAAGTAAGATAAAGAAGCAGATGGGGAAGAAGCTTTGTGCCGGCCTATCCCGCATTCTGAGGTCCCTGCACATCCAGGATCTCAGGCAGACAATACTGAAAGTGACTGACAACGCAAACAACACTGAAACCAACTAACCACAATTTATTTCAGTGTCCGCAGCGCAAAAATGGTCACGGGAACACCAACCTGGAAGTCGAACGGCACTAACAAAATCCAGGCTTTTCGAAGTCTATTTCACACCCTTCTACCAGGTTGAACCCCGTCAACCTAGCAGATTGCGCAATTCCGAAGGGGAAACTGAGAAAACAATCGTTTGGAAAGACGAAGACTTGGCATGCATTCCACGTGGTCAGGCCAAAGCAGCTGTTGTTGCTGGATTTTCCCCGCGACCAAAGTACCTCCGGCACAACTAAATACTCATTTTCTAATTAGCACGTTACAAATCCGTTGAAGCTGTCTTGCACTATCAGTGCCCCTGAGGCATCGGCCGCCAAACCTCTGGAGATGCCCCACATCACCCGGTTGTTGAGGCCATGTCCCGCAACCATATACTGATGCAGCCTTTACTGTATCCTGGTACGCGCTACCCTTGACAACTGGTGATATGCATTTTTGACGACGCTTGTAACGCAAATTAGCAAACATGAGATTCTTGCTCTGACTTCGTCTGGCACACTCCCATAAGAGCTAACACAACTACTGAGGTATATGAAATTCTCCAAGACCTCCAGGTGCTTCTCTTAATTGCAAGGGGCAGGCTCAGAAGCACGTTCTGAAGCATGACTTTGCCCTTTGAAGGTGCCAGGCGCATGCTAGAAGATGGTATGACGGTGTTCCTTTCATTTGATACGGCTTCTGCTTGGCTTTCGTCTTCAAAGATGCGGACAATATCGTCTGCATACTCCAGATCTACAAGGTTCTCACTGGTGAGTAGTTGAACATCAGGATTTTGAAGGCGTTCCAGCGCACGCCACAGCATATCGGTGACGAATTCGAACAAGTCTGGACAGAGTAAACCTGTTTTCTGGACACCACCTTTGATAAGAAAGCTTCTGAAAAACTCACCATGCAGACTCACACCTCCCGAAGTACGTGAATATAAGGACCGGAGTATTTTCACAAGCTTCTGTGACATCCCTGTTGAGAAGGTGTAGTCGGAAGCCCTGACCAATTGACGGATTCGAAAACTTTCTTGAACTCAAGGAACACCAAGATTATTGCTTTAACAGCTGACGATGTGTGTGGTTGATGCAGCCTATAACCAGTCGGAATCCGGCTTGATGCTCAGGGGTCAAGATCTCGCATGCTGCCATAAGACGATGAAGTATCAGTGGCGGCATATCTTTGTGCACTATATGAAAAACCTTTGGGCGTATACATGATAACTTGAAAAGAAAAATATTATACGTCTAATATTTGTATGTGTAAAGTAAAAGGAGGTGAAAGGGATATGATGATAAGGCACAAGGAGGACAAACGTGAAACACAAAATGTTATACCACATTAAAACAAATAGAATAATCCAATAGTTTCTTTATGTATCTGGAAACGCCAGTCATTACGGAGTCAACGGGAGATAATTAAGTAACCTTGTTGCCTCCTAGATAGATCTAATCCCAATAACGCAAAATGTTCTGCACGGATTCTGCGCACGGCTGAACCCGGGTGCAGATGTGTGCTAACTGGGCTCCATTTACCAACATTTCGACTTTTGGGGCTCTCTCTGTCATTCTCCGTATTTTTTGTGGTAGAAAAGTCAACTGTGACCAATGTTAGCTTCTTAATTAAGTTTTTAGTCAGTTGTTGGTGCTTTCCGTGATTTTCCACACCGAAATTAATCTGGTAATATTATTTTGGATCCTGTCGTGAGTTTAAACGTGGTGTTTTTGGATTCCCTGAAGAGGCAGCATCGCTTACTCTCTCCAGGTGGTTTCAATTTTGTTCATAGAATCGAGCTCGATGGCATTCCCAAACATTTCATCCTACAATGGTACGGTCATTTCATGGACAAATTTTCATGCACATTTAATTAGACTCAGACAACCATTCATTTGTCTAAGGCGTGACTAGGATCTAGCTGTAGTTTCTCAAATCTAGAGGGTGATATTTTTCGATTTGATGGTTTTTTTATCGAAACAACTGTCTCGGATTTTGAAGTTGTGTTTGGTTGAGACTTCTCAAAATTTGAGGTTTGTGCAGTTATAGATCGTCATTAATGTGTCATAGTACTGTTTTTATGATTTGCGTCTTAAAGTTCTGTGCGTCATTTGAGGTAAACTGTGATCAACTGTCTGAAAATGCCTTCCAGTCGACGGCTTTCGGCGTTCGCAATCAGTGAGTTGGCCGGACAAACGCTGCAGCTTTAGACGGACTAATCACCTTCGTCCATAAAGTAGATGCCTTTCGTCATATGTGACCATCATTCTGGTTTTACACACAGAGGCAAATTTAAAAGGCCGGCTTGACCTATTTCCTTGCCCATGTGAGTTAGCTCGCAGTGTTGTCTTTCCCGTTGGTCGTGATGGTCTGCTAAGCCAGTCGTACACTGATAGTTGTTCTCCGAAAGTTTTCTCCTCAGCCCACTGCGCACTCTCCACAAAATACCGGCCCACCACACCCTATCACCGCAATCTGTGTACATGTTAGTTTTTTCACCGTTCGGCATAGTGCAGGTAAATCTTACTCACCCTATGCCACCTCACTTCCTAATAAGCGGGTGTGATGACTGAGATGCTGAGTTCATTCAGGAAGACGTCTGAAACAAGGTCGCCAAATTAATAAGTAAATCAACTGGTGTCTGGCAGAAGCGTACTCTTCGGTTGTTCAAGCCTAGTGTTGGACTGACAGACTGTGCTGAAAAATGGCACTGTATGCAAAACGTGCATATTTTTAAGCCGAACTTTGCAGAGATGCAAGCACCACTGTACCGATTGGTCTGTATTGTAAAAATTCCAAGTGTTACTGCAAAATTGGACTGGAGCAATTTAAGAACTCGTGCTATCAGAAAAGCTAATCAGGAGAGTGGACATAACTGTAACTGCGTAGTTCTCAGTGGTCCATCTAAAAATGATACGTTAGCCTAGACAGAGAAAGACAAAACTGCTCTTTACAATCTGCAAGAACTTTGGTGTAAGAACGCAATGAGCCTGTCCTTCTGGGACATATTTCAGACTACTTCAGCGAGATATACCCATCCAAAACCAGGTCAATGCGAACAGAATATTCCACCATCGACGACTTGACAGATTGCTACGAAATGTTGAGAACATCAAGTTTGTGGTGTTCACTTAACTCGCTTGAGATCAGCGTAATAATGTAACTTCAGAACTATGTTGTCTCATTCATATGCACTGTACGCCAGATGCGCAATTGCTCTGAAAAACCGCTTTCACCTAGGACTGAAGCAAAGTTTGGGATGTCAGGTCATGAACTGACAAGAAAGCTTAGGACAGTCAGTGGTTGCATCCACGCTAGCGTAATCAGTTTCTTTCTATCCACCTTAATTTGTGCTAGTAATAGAAACATCCGTCGCTACCACTGGATTTAGATCTCTTTGATACCAGCCATTACTTATATGCTCTACTTTGGCTATCCCCTGCATGAGGATAAGCCGGCTTCCTGGATGTCTCGAATTGCAACTGCCTAAGCAAGACGGTCGACTACAGATATCAATCCACCGTTGGTTCTTATGGCACTTCTATCTTGAGGTAGTTCCGTGTATCGGGTAAACCTCCTCATCTATGGTCCACCAGTCTGTGAGGCCATAAGACATGCCGCCATAGAAGATTAGTCATGAAATAAGCCATATCTTCCCGGCAACAGAATGATTCAATGCAAGTGTGTTTATCTTTCATATTAGTCTCTTTTCAGCAGTCTTCACCGTTTCCCGTTGCACTTATTTTGGTTGGTCCACACCGAAGGCAGGAAGCGCTGGATACAAGCTCCTCTCCGATTAGGACTAATAAACCACGCATGTCCTTGGTCGTGCCTAGGTTTGAACCCTTGGCATCTGACTTGCGAGATCAGTGTGTTCCCATTACTCCATCAGCGCAGGCTAGATGCAGTTAAGTTACTATCTCTGAGCAAACAGGCAGCTCACGCATGGAGGTGCGACTGATTCGCCCAACGCCCACAGCTACGACCCAGTAACTGCTCTAGTCGACTGAGTGCACCGCCTTAGCAATTCCTTAGCACTGTTCTGCAGGGTCTTGCACAGTATACCGGTATTACCTCATAATGAAAGGGTTGGTGGCTCGAGTCTGTTCCATTTGTTTTCCCCCAACCGTGTAGACCGAAAGCCTCTTTATAATAGGACTGAATTTGTCAAATTCTGGTTATATGGCATTCACGTGCCAGCTTAAAAATAGGCCGAAGTGGTGTGGAAACCATTTATTCATTGATTCCGGGCTGTGTTAAACTAGTATCTTATGCCACGACCTAAGGCAGTCACCTTGTCGTGGTGGTCGAGCTTCTGTGCTGCAATGATCCTGCGGGCTACACCGGCCGGAAACCAGTTCCTAAAGGTTCAACTGTGCCAGAAAGGCGAACAGGGAACAGCTCAACGAAGAAGATGAGTCCCCGTACTGCGATTAATTGTATAACGAGGCGGTCGTGAGGTAAAGTCGTGCTGTCCTCTGCTATAGGATGGTGAAGGCAGTGAGGCGTTCACCCCAGGCGACCGGCATGTTCATAGTTATGGAAGCAGCGATGCTGTCTTCCTCCGAGAGAGGTCGGATTAGAAAAGGTCGGCCCTGAAAGCCGCACATTCCGATGGCCCAACGGTTGATAGTGACCGCCGGTACCTTATTTAATACGATCGAAATAATTTTAAAACCAGAATCTGGTGCTTCTCAAAAGGCACCTGCTGTGCACAGCTCCACTAGGAGTGAGAGAGCAGTGCCTTACTCCCTGCGTCCTCGGTCCACGCTGGCCCCTGCAGCCAAATGGGTAAGACTATTGAGTCATTGGCTCCGGGAAGGGTTCCCCAAGGAAACCCTAACAACCGCTGTCTCGCAGTCAAAACTGTTGAGTCAGACACTAGAGAAAGGGTCCCTACATCCTCCCATTGCCCTGTGGGTCAGGCTTTTGTGTCAAAGGTTCAAGGTGGGGTACCTCAACTAAACCCGATTCTTCGGCCTGGGTAACCGGGAAGTATCATTTGCCCTTGCAGCTCTTCGCTCACCAGCCTTATCCCACACTCCCTCCCAACCCACCGAAGAATGCAATGCGATTAACCCACTTATCAATCCTCCAGCCACTATTCCGTATCTAAAGCTTTGCCCCAAAAAATAAACCAAAATAATAACTTACTAACCTCAAACGATCTGATCCACCTTGCGGCCCTTAATGTCGGTACTCTATGTCAAGTTAGGCAACAGGAACTCTTTGCAGAAACCTTGCTTTCCCTCTGTATCGATGTATGTTGCGTCTCCAAAACACGCATACAAGACCCCACTCTTGGTCGTGCACCTCAAGCTACTTGAGACGAGCTCGGATGATCCATCGTTCACAGTTAGGGTATCCGGTGATCCTGACGCAATGACTCATGGTATCTATGGTGTGGGAGTTACACTCAGCCCTAAGGCTGAAAGCGGTAAACGGTGTTTTTTTGTCATGTCAGCATACACCCCGACAAATAGCGGTTCTGAGACTGAGAAGGACGAGTTTTATCAAGATCCGTCACGACTGCTTCGGTCGGCAAGGACATATATAGTAATCCTGGCGGGTGATATGAATGCAGAATTTGGACGACTAAGTCCGGAAGAAGCGCAGTTGAGTGGTAGATTTGGATTCGCTCAGCGTACGGACGATGGAAAGTGACTTCTTTAGTTGTGTCACCTTGTACTCATCATTATTTTGGTTAAACAGACATTTATTAGTGCTTGTCACCTTCTGATAATCAACTTAGTAACCTTACAACCAGAGCATTGATAGACTCAGTTGGACCATGTGGATATCAGTTACCGATGGAGATCCTCAATTAAGGATTGTCTTTCCCTCTGGACTACGCAACTTGATTCTGATCACGGCATCATGCGAACCTGGTTAGCACATTGTTTTCCGCCAGCATTAGGCCAGAGGAGAGCAGCTCCGTTCATCAACTTTGGCAAGTTTCATTAGCTGAAGAGCATTGAGCTGATCAGGCTAGACAGCTACTAGAAAAATGGGTGGATTACCGGGAGAGACGGATTCGCGAGAAACAAGCTGCGTTTCGCCCTCGCCAAGGATGCATCGACCATATCTTCACCTTGAGACGAATTCTGCAACAGCGCCACTCATTCATACGTCCCACGTTGGTTGTTTTTCTTCATCTGAAAGCTGCTTTTGATTCTGTCGATCGTCAGAAACTTTGGCAATGTCTGGCAATCAAGGATGTCCCTTCAAAACTTATATCCCTTATAAGGATATTGTATGCGAACTCCTGTGGGCGCGTAAGAGTATACGGCAAGCTCTCGCCTGAGTTCACCACGTCCAGTGGTGAAAGACAAGGCTGTCCTCTTTCACTTTTCCTTAAGTTTGTTTTTGATGTGCTGCTTGAAGTTTCTCTGTCTGCCTCTGAAACCTCGGGAGTCGAAATGCTTTCGGGACGTTGGCTCACAGACATTGAGTATGCGGACGATGTTGCTCTCCTTGGTTCAGATCCTTCTCAAATTTTAAATAACCTAAATAACTCTGCCGCACGGTTTGGCATGCGTTTCACACCTGCAAGGTGTAAAGTTCTGCTACAAGACTGGGTTGGATCACACCCAAAGCTCATGCTTGCAGGAGAACCAATCGACGTGGTAGATAAATTTGTTTACCTGGCCAGTTGTATAAGCTGCGGTGGACTGGCTGGAGATGAGATTACTTCTCGAATCGGAAAGGCCAGGGCAGGTTTTGCCAACCTCCGACACATATGGCGCCAACGTGACCTCAGTTTGTCTGTCAAGGGAAGAGTTTACAGTGCGGCGGTGCGATCCATACTGCTTTATGGATCAGAAACGTAAATACTACGCGCAGAAGACGTACGAAAGATTTTGGTGTTTGACCATCCCTGTCTCCGGAGCGTTGGTCAGGTCTGGTGGGAACATCGGATTAGCAATGCTGAGGTACGCCAGATGGTCTTAGGAAGAAGGAACTCTTCCGCGATAGATGAATTACTCACGCTTTATAGTTTACGCTGGTTAGGACATGTACTCCACATGCCAGAAGACCGTCTGCTTCGCAGAGCTCTTTTCACACAGCCCTGTGTTGAATAGAAGCGACCAAGAGGTGGACAGTGTATGACTTCGCAACAAAGTATGAAAACAATAACCAGTGAACTTAGTTGGGTTGACAACTGCCGCTTCCCTGGATGGGGACCCCGGGACTCAACTCACCAATGGTCAATGACACTGGCAGAAATGGTCCAGTCGCGCAGTCGTTGGCACTCGCGCATCAATGGTATCGGTTTCAACACGTAACTGTCCGATTTCCAAACTAACTGAACACGTCATCGCCTCCAATTCTTAGCTGTATGTCCCACACCATCTCGTTTTCCAGTGATCGAATCTGTAGCAGCTTGAAACAATGTGCTTATGGTACACGGTTTATAGCTGATAAATTGACTGATTGATTGATTGAGTATTTTATGTACTCATATCTGAAACAACAAGAATCGTAGGTGTGGCCGGCAGCCAACTCCTAAGCGGCAGTGAAGGATCGATTATGGCTTCATTATGATTCTGAATACACTCAGCGTGTGAAATCTCAAAGATATCTCTTGGACTATATAGTATCACATCGGTGCCACTGTCCTAAGTGAATTAGACATAATCTGACAGGTGGTAAACCCTCGCTTCATCATGTTTGTGCTCTGCGCCAGTCCTATTTAATGGTATTTGTAGATTTCCTGTCCATGCTGACGCCTTTATGCCCATTTTATAAAAAAACCACTCTCTCTTCTATTACAGCTTAACACAACGCTTTGTCGTGCCATTCGGTAGATGGTGCTACCTATAAAGGTCACCGTGTTTTCAAAGAATACCTTTATATTCACGACAAGAGTAAATGTCACGCCAAGCACGCACTCAGCTGTCAACTCCGTCAAAAGAGCACAGCTCCATTTCCATTACTTGTATTCCAAGAAAACCAAGAAAACTTGAGAGCACATATATTACAAGGGATCTTACACTCGATAAGTCTGCAGAACACATCGCCCTGGAGCATATTCAGTCTGCGGACCAAATGAACCTTCGTACCGAGCAGT
The DNA here is from genome assembly GCA_004794785.1 of Opisthorchis felineus. Classification (NCBI taxonomy): domain Eukaryota; kingdom Metazoa; phylum Platyhelminthes; class Trematoda; order Opisthorchiida; family Opisthorchiidae; genus Opisthorchis; species Opisthorchis felineus. The sequence goes on along the minus strand of SJOL01006373.1, from coordinate 51,126 downwards.
TCCTCATTGTTCGTGACAAATTACTCGCCAGTCTTTCACGCGTTCGTGAGTTGGAAAAACAAGTTCAAGCAATACCGGTATTAGAGGCCAAAATAGAAGAGTTGAAGTTGCGTCTGTTCAGGCAGATCCACAAACCTCTTTATAAACACTCTTCAAGTTACCCGCCTCTTGAAAATATCACTGTTGAAGCGGATGACCAAATTCTGAAGCCCTACATTGTGGCCAAATCAAGTACTACTTATAGAGCAAAAGCAAACCGTTCTGTTCCTCTAAAGCCCTTTGGAGATGATGTAGAAGGTGATTACGAATTGACTGATGGAAAGAGAGTAGTGACACTAGATTCAGATGCAGATTTCAACACAATTGCTAGTTACGCAACAACAGAGATTGCAGTTCAGGTTCCATTCACTGAGACAACTAACAAAAGACGTATTGCACAAAATTTCCGCTCACGTGACTGCGTACAACATTTTGTGAATTTACTAGAGACCTACGTTGCCAAAAGTAAACTGTATCTTAATAAAGGCTTTAATAAGGAAAAACTTGATGAATTTACTATCCACTGTAACAACCTTGATTGGAATCAAATTTTGCAAATGCTTCGTATCCTTGATCTGAAACCGCCATCCTTACCCTCCCCACCTCCTTTGGGTGAGTTCTTTCGGTTGCCACAGAGAGATCCTGGTTATTGTCCTCATGATTCACGGTTGAACAATCTCCCACAACAACCTGGCCAGCCGTGCGAATCTGTGAAGGCGAATTTCGACGATGGCGACTGTATTTCCTTCACTTCACACCATCCAACTCTCTCACTGTCCAGTCCACCACTACACATGTGTAAACTCGGGGACTTTCAGGCTCGTTTGTCGCTTTCTCATGTGGTTGTGACCGACGCTTTACTCTCGTCAGTTGCAATGAAGCAGCAATTATACATGGCGTTTGCTTCTCTGTGTTACAGACCACAAGCTTTACCAGTCCAACAACGTTTTATCCAGAAGCATCTTTGCCATCTAGTCATCCGTCAAACACGACCTATATCTACTGATCGTTCTGTACCACCACCTACAGTCCCTGTAATATCGCGTTTTGGTTTCCGGTTGCAAGATCGCTCTACGGTGATGCGAGCTCCAACGCAAGCTATCGAAAAAAAGGCCTTGCAATCTGAACCCTATGAAACCTCATCCTGGATTGCAACCCGAGATCTCAGTTCGACAGCTATATCCCCGACTTCAACCAATAGTAATCTGATATCCAAGGTAAATTCGTCATTTATTTTCCTGCCAATGTTAGACCGGTTTCATCGTTCACTTACTTACTCAGTCACAGAAACGAAGGAAGAGCTGGTTGTGGCTGAAACTGAGGAGCTATTTGGTCACTGGTCCCCAACCAACAAACGTATGCATCACTGTGTGCTTCAACCACCCTACCGAACGGCGCAAGCCCTAGGGTCAATGACAGGTCAAGGCCTAAATCCGGTTAACTGCAATCACCTCATGCAGACATGGACGACGAACGGACACACAATGCAGACCCAGATACCCATCAACGAAGGCTTTATTAATATATCTGATTTTGAGGAAAGGCATTTTCCACATTCCGATCTAATGGCCAGGCGTAATGAGTTTGTGTGTCTCCATCAGCGACAATATCCTTTCAATCACTGCGTTGGTGATATGCAACAAAACTATCTGAATGCACCCAGGTAAGTATGACTGGTGGCTCCTGCATTGTAGGGAAATTACTGAAGAACTTCTTGTGTTAATGAGTGTATTTCGCAAACTGCGTGCAACTTGGGTTCATGTGGAGTGTAGGGTTGACGGAATCTCTGGAACTGCACCTGTCTGGTGAGCCCCAAAAAGGGTGAAACCGGTCGTGGGTCATCGAGTAGTCTTCAGCAGCATTATGAGTAGTATGTTCCGTTGAGTGATTTGGATATTTGTCCCGCAAGTAGAACTCAACATGGCAAGAATGAACCGTTACTTCACGGTCCGTCGTAGAACTGAAAATCACAAAGACGGCCGAACAATGGTCGAACAGTGAGTCTTGAGTAAAAGCAACCAGGGGGTTTGGTCATTGTGTGACCACAACCGCACGCATAAAATGCATGGCCTGTGAAGCGGGAAAAGCACACAAGGACATAGAGGAACTGGTCAGCAGGACGCACCCACTCCTCTCATCACAGCGATTTGGAGATCGACGCAAGTCACTGATAGGATGACAACGCACTGAAGATTCCAATAAATCAGTTCAGTCGAACGCTGTGTGTTGTCTATAGGGTTGGGAATGAGAAGCACAATGATCTCCCGAATTAGGAACGGTATGGCAAAGAAATCTGGTGCAAGCACCTTCCGCATTCAGTTCATACGGCTTGACTAAACTGGAATTAAATAAGGCACTAGCACTGATATGCTATCCGATAAATTCGGATTTTCAGATATTTTGGAAAAAGTCCTCCCTTTGGAAATAACCAACGTTACTGTGATCGATTTTTACAGCATGCAGTTCCATAACTTTGGGAAAGAAGTGTTCGATCCAGGGCAACTACCTTCTCTACCGTTCACTGAGGCGAATTCCTCTTCCAACCACTCCTGCACACCTAACACGGCTAATCACGCATCTGTGTCACTGAATAATTACATGGTGAATGATCAAACGGTCACACTTCCCTCGGACCCGAGCAAAGTGCTGTCCGAGCCAAAAGAAATGGACGTTACATGGGTGAAAAAAGCAACCAGACTGAATTCCCGGCTAAACATCCCAACTACATATGATTCCAAAACTGACAAGGGTTTAGAGCAAAATGAAGCAAAATCTGAGCTACCGAACGGAAAAATTACTTGGTTGTCCAAACACATTAGATTCGCAAGACGGACTGCCAACCAACCAACAGAATCAAAAGAATGTTTCAAGGACGAAAGCTCAACTGGTATTGGGAGCATCAGTCGCAATTTGCCAATCAAGATGAAAATGTGGAGTTGTGCAAGCAAGCGTTCGTCAGAAAAGCCAGGGAAACTGGATGAACATGTCGCAACTCCAGCTCAGATGGATGCGTGTGGTAAAAAAGCAGAGCAGGAAGTGGAAGGTCCAAAGTAAGCTCATTCAAAGATGCCAATAAATAAAGATGTTAGCAGTAGATTTTATCGCGAAAGTCTATCAGGCCTTCTATGATATACCAAGAGCGATAACACTAAGTAAAAATCGTTCGTCTGTCCCATGACCCAAACAAAGTAGCTGTGAAATTTATTAGCTAACCTTGGTGATGGTCTTTTTGACCTACATTAACTGTCCTAACCGAGCGCACTAACTGTCCACTTGTTCCACTTTTTGCAGAGACAATTCCATAAGCTTGGTTTCTCTGGCCTTTCTGGATTCGTGTCGCACATTTGCGGCCTGGCTGGAAGATTCAACAAACATTACCTCAAAAGTTATGGTAGGTGATTCTCTCAACTTTACACGTCTTTGGATAAAAGCCATTGACCTTAACGTTGTGTTTCATCAAAATACTTGGTTCACCGTCGTATTACCGAGGTTGACTCACAAGGCTACAGCAGAAAAGAGCCCATAATACTCTTTATGATTGCTGATAAACACAAATCTGTAAATTACGATGATAGTAAAAGGATAGCTGACTAAATTTCTCGTCTGAGATATTCTTAATCTGAGTTATCCAAGGGTTTTCATCACCCCTCTACGTAATGTCTTACCACGGAAGTCCTGAAGAACCACAGCACTCTAGCAGCTCTTAGAGACTGGCAACAGTGCCCATGGCTGAGTCAGGCGATTGAGTTGCCACTCTCTCAGTGATTGACAAGTGAACTGTTTGCTTCTGGTAGACTGATGAAAATGCTTCTCAAGTTAAAGTCGAAACGCCTGGTACAATAGCATTTGTAATGACACAGTAGATTCTGTAACCCCACTTTACTTTCCGGTCACAAAATATATTTCAGAAATGACTCACGTCTGTCTCTTTCGCGCTTCTACTTGTATTTATTTCTTCGTCTATTACGCGGTTGAATTATAGTGATCACTATTTTGAACACAATGCGGAAATAACATTCATCTATGTTGTCAAAGTCCCATATTATCCTAATATAGTATTAAATTACACTACACACAATGTCTGTGTAGTGCTCTGCTTTTCATCATCACGTGGGACTTGATTTCGTTCAGTTAGAAAAATACCTGTTCATGGTGTACAGTCCGCTAACAACCGTATCGATAAGAAACACAGTGAATGTGACACGCAAATCTGTACTGATTTTAGGCAAATAATTTGAGCGAAATTACTGCCATAGGTTTTCCTAATCCCCACAGATTATTAAAACACTGAAACTTTTTAATCTAGAGACGTCTAGGTATTTTTAAGTGTCTCGGTGAAATTCCACATGTATATCTCTAAGGAGACCTAAAGCTGATTCTATGTCAAGTTGGAATAACCTGAGAAGATCGTCGCACTTTGCGTGTCACCCCTAGCGAGGTTTTTTGAGGCACCTAACGAATAAATACTAGAACGTTTTTACATGAAAATCTACAGGCACTGTGTTAGCTAAGCCACCAGTGGAAATAATCGGTACGAAGTCTGGGAACCCTGATGAGTTTCCGACTTCCTTTGAGTCATGATGATATTTGAATCTTCTCCAGTCAGGATACGGAGCTCTTTCCGTTGTTTTTGTAACGGCCCTCAAGTATGAGCTCTAAAGTCGATGATATCACCTTCACTTGATTGAAATTCAGTGCCTTGCTGATCCATACGGACGACCAATTCAACCTGAAAGAATCACATTCCATTTGTATAAGTTCAACGAGACTCGGCTTTCGCGCATTTTCAGAATGAAGCTACAAACACCGTGCGACGTATTTGGTTTGAAGTCACTTCAGGACCTTTATCGACAGGTGAGCAGGTGGAAGCCCACATCAATGCACTGCGATCAGTCCCCGGTTGTCCGGTTGATCGGATTGTTAACATGGTGGATCACAAGGTATGTGTCCAAAGTTCGAGAGCAAACTTCACAAGTTATTATGTACATAGTCAGGCTAGTTTGTTCAAATACTGCTTGCAAGCAATGATTTTCGCCGCCCGGTTGCTCAGTGGCCTAGCGTAGAGGATAGCGAGAGGCCAAATATACGTTAGATATATGGATTCGATGGCCATTTGAAGAATTGTTCTGAAGTTTGTGGGGCACTCCAAAGCTTGCCCTTTAGTCTTCAATTGACGCTGATTACTGGCTTGCTGGGAGGTTATTTATATGACTCAATAACAAAGACTGATGTCGTTCAGGCAACCCGTTATGTTTCGTGAAGACTTCATTTTGCAGTCAACATAAAACACTTTTTTGAATTGAAGAAACTATTCATAAACTAGGCGATTATGTCACAATGAGTAGCTCATTAAGTTCAATCTTCTGAAAAAAGCGGAAAACAGTACCACTATTTAGACATGTTGAAAACACTACCGGTAACAGTACCTAACTTGCGTTTCCCTATAAAAAATTCCGTCAGCGATATTCTGTTTTTTTTTTACTTTTGCAAACTCTCGCAGCTCATTTTGCACAGCATTCACTTCATCTGGCCCATGTCCCATAAGGATGAGTTCGGTTTGAGCTTGGCTTCCTAGAATTGATTGGGATTCAACTTTTACAACGCATAGTTCACCAAAAACTGTGGAAAGTACCTTTGTTTCAGCAGTTCTTCTCCAGCCGCACTCAAGTGATGGTTAATGGAAGTCATTTTCCAAATGGCAGCACCAAAACTCAGTGGACAAAGAAGAAAAGTCACTGAAAATGATTCCGTTTATAAAGCGGCGTTGGATTCTGGAAGACCAACATTTCCCTCTTATTTAGCCTTTTGAAATGACAAGGTACTGATGCACAATACTAAAAAAGTAACCATCAGTAAAAGAGCACTAAACAGGTGCTGAAGTTCACGAAATGCTCCAAACAGTCGGGTGCCTGATCTCTACTGCTCCAGTGATCCTATATTAGACTAGCTTCAGCAGACCTCTTAATCATTCGACTTCATGAGTCAGTTGGCAGCTCACTTGAATTCGCTGCGGTAGATACACTGATGAAGCCGCTTGACGTCTTTCTCAAGAAATCTATGGATGTTTTTAAAGACATCTGCATCATATTTGCACTACGGCTAACCAGAACCACAATAAAGTACTAGGAGCTTCAGGTCAGCCTGACTGTAGGATGCGTTCAATTTCGGAATTTGGCGGGGGCTGCGTGCGTGTTCTTCGGAAAGTTCGATTCAAACAAATCAACATCCTCAATCTCTGAAACGCACAGGTATGCGGCTTACCGTCTGTCTTAGTTACAGAAGACTAATTTAGGACTTTTTATGCCTTTGAACGAAACTCGTTCAGTGTCGCGAATAAATATCCCCTGGATCGACAGCCCATGACCGGTTTCGCCCTTCAAAACAAGATGTTAGTTCAGCATTAATGTGACGATTCGACCGCTCAACTTTAAAGGCTGAAACATGAGGCGGCTTGGTGCAGCACTTCAGTTGCCTGGAAACATCACAAACGAGAGATTCAGCTGGGTTCCAGGTGAAACTCTCGAAAAACCAAATTTGTTTGCAAATGAGTGTATTTCGCTAATTCCGTGCAATTTGGTTACTAGTAGAACATAAGTTTGACGGAAACTCGGGGAGTGCGCCTACCTGATGAGCCCCAAGAAGGGCGAAATCGGTCGTGGGCTGTCGAAGAATTTTCAGCAACCTTATGAGTAGTACATTACGAATATACATGTATCGCGATATCTCGAATGTCGTAGCAACTGAAACATGAGGCGGCCTGGTGCAGCACATTCAGTTGCCTGGAAACATCACAAACGGGAGATTCAGCTGGGTTCTAGGTGAGTCTCTCGCAAAACCAAATTTGTTTGCAAATGAGTGTATTTCTCTAGTTTATTAGATCTGTTTTGTGTGAAGCTTAATTATTTTATAATGGAAATATGACACAGCCTAAACAGCTTTTTTTAGCAACAGTGTGAATCTTTCGAGTAAACCAATTTACTCCATCACAGGTTTCATTGAATGCGAAAACTCACGGAATGGTTACATCGATCTTTATTGACGCATCTGTTTGAAACGATATTTGGGAGACGTGAGTACACAATTCTCTAGGGGACTGTGAGGCAAGCAGGGACGAAATACGACTAGTGGAATGTTGAGCAAAAGGTGCATCCACTGCGAAAAGAACGTGGTTAGACTTTTCTTTGAAGCACTTGATGTACTTCCAGTCACTGAGCTGACTGATAGGTTGCTTTTTTTGCCAAGTTAACAGCGTCGAAGATATTATACCGGGTTATCACCTTGGTCCAGATATGGCCAATCCCAAAATGTTCAGCCACTTGAGGTGTTTCGACCACGTTGGGCTCCTCAGGTTGCAGTTAAGCAGGTGCGCGCTGACTCATCTTTCTTAAATAACAATTCGACCGATTAATCAACCATGCTGAGCTGCCCGATGTCAGTGCGTCTTCCGATTCTCGTGGATTGATGGAGCATAAGATCAAAATCACCCACACCGAGTTGAACTGTTTAGTCTAGCTGGTCTTTCAAAATTCTCCGACAATCATGTTGATATCCTGATCCGGTTGAACTAGGCAACAATGGATTATTTTTCCAGGAGTGGCCATTGACTTTGACTTGTATGCGCTTGTCTTTTCCCCCGACAGTGTCGAAGGTTGAAATGTCAGTCACCAATCTATGCCACCAACGTGCACCATTAGATTAGCGAAGCCATCCATTTCAAAAGACGTTGTCAGTCAAATATCGGTAAATCGGTCTGTTCATTCCTGATTAATAGACAAAGTAAAAATTCAATACACCTGGCCAATCTAAAGGATCAGTTTGGACTATTAGACTAACCATGGTCAACTTACATACCCTAACAGAGTCAAACAAATACGTGAAAAGCGACTGCTCATACGCAAACAAACTGATTGATCAGATTTGTCATTGGAGTAGAGAATTCCATGCTTTCATATCACGAAGCCACAATAATCTTTACGCTAACTCCGCTCGAATGGTATATTTCAGTGGGACCCGTCTTGTTTTGCTTCCAAAATAACGCGTTGCCGTCTTCCTTATGGTAACGACAATCAAAACTTTCCCCGGATTGCCAGCCACACCGTCATCTGCTTAAAGTTGAAGAATTGCCAGAGACGTCACAATTATATACAGTTTACTTTGCAAAAAGATATCGAGGAAGAACGTTAACAACGATGGCCGTTTTCTACAGGTCTAGTCAGCACTCGTTGTATGGGTGATGGTAGCCTTCCACTCTGTTGAATTTTGACGAGTAATCTGAAGTTTTACTCTACTAATCAACGTCACGAGTGTTCGAGCTTGGGCTGGCTGCAACCAAACCACATTTTCTAACGGCAGCGGTCAAACTACTTATTATGAAACACTCGGCGTGAGTGTAGTCAGTGGATCAGCTTACTCCGTAAGTTCAGGCAATTGGTGATACACACACCGATTCAAAAAATCAGGTGAACTCTACTGATGAAGGGTGTACCACGTGATGATTATCATCTGGAGGAATTAAATGAAAGTATCCACACAGGTTCAGCCATGTAGACAAAACTTGATGAAACCATCATTGGTTTGGTCTCACTCAAATCGCACAAGACAAAATTCAGTCCCCAATCGCCACGCTGGTCATTCTTGATTTCCATTATTTTGCCTTATCGGCCCATCGATTTTGCACCTTTCTTATCTTGGAATCCAGGCAAACCAACTCCACTTGAATATATATTCCTTGGACTTCCCCCCCCCCAGTTCGCATATGGCAAGTACTTAATCAACGAATGAAATTTTCCTGTGGTTGTTCAAGAAATCGAAGTAGTTCCGACGATACAGTTGCATTCATTCTCCTTCATATCCGCAGTTGTTATAAAGCCTTCTTTGAATTTCGTCCGTTGAGTTTCGTATTTTGTTCGGTCATTCGTTCCTCATAAAAACTTCATTCAGCGCCAGTACCAGAAGCAGCAATCGATGCAATCACCGTAATGCCATAAAAACTATTGCTTTTCAATCATCCTGACCGATTGCTTGACTGAGATACCAAGGACAATAAACGGATGACTAAGCATCCTATTTAAAAACCTTCTGAATTTATGAAATTCACATGTTTGGTAGATTTCGGGATTTCGAACCGAGATTTCATGTTGTAAGTGAAGGTGCTGTGTGCTGGAAAGCCCAGCATCACTGCACAGCTGTTTCGTCCTTATTAAGAATTGTCAGCAGTGCGCATCTCATGAAACTCAAAAAAGTCTCGAACCCGTGACCTCCCGGCCAGTAGTTTGAACACAACCATTCGACCGCGAGCGGCTGATCAGCAGTGTGATTAACTCGCACTTAGACAGGATATAGCGCTACTCATCCTTTGATCACGGGTGATCAAGTGGTTACGTGCTGACTGACCGCTTGTGTGATGACTTCTCAGACGGAAGTTGCACTTGTGAAATTATTCTTCCTGTGAGCTACCTACAGATTGTTGGTATTCATTTGAGTGCTGTTTCTTTTGCCAGGTAGTTTGTTAAGCATCACAGCAAGCATGGTAAAAGATTGAAATTGAAAGGTAATTCGGAACGCATAATACCTTAGGGTCATGTTCACAATATCAAACCCTCTAAACAGACCATCCTCAGATTCGTTTTTCTTCGTTATCTCAAGCGTACAAACTTCATTTAATGTCCCAACACTCGGACTACCGCGCCAAATCTAGTCCACAAAACCCCATGGTGAAGACTTAGAACACCTTGTAATCAAACATGGTTGAAGAACATAGTGCCCCAGTGAATAACATAAGAATGGTTTTCTCAGTCACAGTAAACATTTTATCTCTAAGTAGAGTATCAGCCAACACTCTGAATACGGAGGATCGCTCACCTCTCCAGCTGATCATTCTATTTCAGGGAAATACAGCCATACATTACGCGGTTAGTCATGCTCGTTGGAGTGTGGTTGGCGCCTTGCTTAAAAACTGTCCGGGGCTTGATGTAGACAAGTTTAACCACGCTGGATACACACCCACTATGCTTACTGCTGTGGTGCCTGACCAGGTAAGTGTATTGTCTGAGAGAGTTATTTCATCAATGTACTAGGATGTACTGATTCTACTGGAAACTGGTAGATGAAATATTCTGCATAATCTTGGATATGACTCAAGAACAATCGGACATGTGATATCTATACACGATTAGATGTACGATTTAAGGCCCCTTGAAACAAGTAGTAATCTCTCAGTTTCTGATCACCAATGAGAACCTCGTTCTTGTGTAGAACTTTGATGGTGGGCACTCATCACTTACCTTGGGCAAACGGGGACAGAATGTAAGCAATAGTGAAAACTTAGAGATTCTCTCTGTTCCTAATAATTTTAGATTCGATGCTTTGACCTCAAAGCAACTTGCCAAATCCGGGTTATAAGGTATGCAGATACAATCAACTGTATTGAGTCAAAAGCCCTCTCACTTGAAGCCTGTTTTGTGTACTCGTATTCCTATCACAAACATATCGAAATGATGCAAACTGAGCTTTTCACATCAAATGGAAAAGATAGTGCGCATACTTTTCAGTTGCTTTGCTTTGGTTTAGCAATAATGCAGACCAGATAAGCAATTGGGTGAAGGTAAGGTGAAAAATTTGTGTTGTGTACTGTGACAGTGTGCAGTAATCCCCCTAATGGAGACCTGCACGAAGCAAAGGACTTTTGGCTTCCCTTTGGAAACAGTCTTCTTTCAGGAGCAATAACTGCGATCCAGAAGCAGTGTAACGGGTCGTGAAACATTGTATCGCGGAAGCGTGCAGCTGTCATTTACTTGAAAAATATACACTAGTCTGTGGTACATATATATATATATATATATATATATATATATATATCTTATGATAAGCCAATTTCACATGAGGACTACCGTCCCTATCTGATTTCTTGCTGTCCATCGAGATGTGAGCGAGAGCTCAACAGTAACCTTGCTTCGTCGAACTCGACAAAAATTTTTTACCTACGATAACGAAGTCCAGAATAGTTTCAGAACCAGTAAGGAGTTAGCTTGTTCCACATAACCCATGTCATTCAGGACTGTCATTTGACCTACGAATCTGTTGGGTTTGTGGTACTTTTATTGATTATCATACTCCTAACCTTCCTTAGAGAGTATAATTATTTCCCTCCATATAACGGAAATTTTCCAGAATGAAATCGAGGAATGTTTGATGTGGCTTCATCAGTAGAGCTATCCCTCTTCCCAAAGATTCCTGTTAGAAGGATTACTGTATGTGCAGTCTATTTTGTTTGTCTATTTCCCTGCAGCCATCCAACGCAGATGATATGGATTCGCTCAACCTACTGTTGTCCCGGGCTAAGCTTTCGCTCGTCTCAGCTACTTCGCAAAAGCAATCAGTCCTTATGTTGGCCGCAATTCATGGCCGCGTAGCTCTAGTGCACCGGTTGCTACGAGTACATCATGCTCCCATCAACCAAACAGACGCAGAAGGAAGTACTGCACTGATGGCTGCAACAGAACATAACCGTGCCAATGTGGTTAGACTTATTTTATCTCAACCGGATGTGAATGCAGAGGCGAAAGACAATGTACGTATATGGTGACGTTTGTTTTTATAGAAATTAAGCTTGCACAAGGCTCCTTAAGGGCAACTTATGGGAACCTTATTAACGGCTCGAACGGACGAATAAAAAATTGGCTCAAAATGACGTCTAGCTTACTTGATGGGCATGATAGTCTTTTACAACTATGGCAGGCTCCGTGTCCCTCTGAGTATGTTGTTTTCCTTTTTGTATGGATAGCTGTAGAACTTGATAAATATTGGCTCAGCTTTCTTGAATTTGAACAGACATACTTGTTATGCCGACATTTCGACCGTTAAATATGGCAACACGGGAGACACTGACATGATAAGGCGATAAGACCTGATAAGGCATATCATTGCTGAGCCCAGGGCAGCTGACTGGGATTCGACCTCAGATAACCTAAACCACGTGTGTGAATTGTCAAAACATTCCTCCCTCACACTACCTAATATTGCTCTGTCGGTAGCTGTCAGTTTACTTATTCGTGTGGTTCGAGAATTCCTCACTGCCCTGTTTCATTGAATTATTGATCTTCGCTCGAGTTCCTCTGTAACAGACACATCAAGCCGACTGAACAATGTTCCTCCTAATGGAGTTAGTTCCGGTTTCACAGAAGTTTCGCAGTTTCTCGATAGTATCCAACAGAGGTCATAAATGACTTTTATGGTTAAACTAACTGTTGGAGAATTGGTTATCCATTCCATCCAGTGTATTGGTGTGCAACCCCGCCCAAGTCTATGTCCGTTAGGAAGAGGATAAGACCGCTGCGGGAACCGATACTACTGCTGCTTTCGTAATGATAAAAAGTATCGGTATACACCCCATGATTGAATTAGGGGCCACACACTTTTCTACCACTGTTGCACTTGAAGCCGATGGAACTAAACGGTTTTTGTTCGGAGGCCACAGGTCGCATTGCAGAATACATCTAGATGCCACAAGAATATTACACTAATCAAAGTGATGACACCGTCTCGTCGGAACTTTTGATGATATTCTTCGAACGCTTTGTTGTGAGACCTCTCTAAACAACTTTGCCACGCTTTTAACCATTGTGTGGACGACGTATTGACTGGTCGACTACCAGTCGATGGCCCTTGCGCTACAACGTCATCTGGTTAAGCCACCAGCCGGTACAGAGATGACATAAACACACAAGACCGCTGCAACAAGATGAAAAACAAGATAATGCACCACTTATCGAATTCCACATAATTACATTTTTACTGAATGCGTCTCCATAGAAGAATTATCTTCGTTGTTGATTCTTGTTGAAGTCTGGCAAATCAGTATAAAAATGACTTGCTTGTCCCAAACGACTGGCTAAGAGGACAGGCATGAAAACACAACTTGCCAATTCACCGGTACCCGTTCCAATCCAACACAATCAGGGTGACTGAATTTTTTTAGCATTCGCTGCAGTTGTTGTGACTAATTTCATCAAACCCTAGTTTCCTTACCTAAAATACATACAGGCAGTAGACTTGTCGTCAACAAAGAGAGAGCATTTGCTATTCCCCTCGAGAGGGTACACCTCTCGCCAAGAAGAAAGTTTGATATGCCCAGCGAAAAAGGGATCGGCAAAGCTCGGATGGCAATATTGTGTAGAAACGCTCGGGAATCGAAACGATGCAATTTGACGGTAGTTTCATGTTCATTTTAAATTTGATTTTACATACTACTTCTGTCTTCTGCTGAAAGCTGTGTCCTACATTGGTGACTTGCCCATTGTGAATCCTCCATTTGGACCTTCCCGTGGGTTCGTTCATTCGCAGTTCAGCTGTAACACACTTTCGATGCCTAGTTGCCACGCTACCCGAAGGAATCACGAGGGCTGAGATATTGCCAAGTTGCCCAAGCCTAGACAGGAGTGGTGATGTTGAGGTTGGGTTCGAACCACGAAACTTCCGGTTAGCAAGTTCGCGCCTTATTCACTGAGCTGATTCGAGCTCCCTTGGGTGATTTCTAATGGTGAGCTTTCGTGTACTTGTCGTACACTGGTATATATATATATATATATATATATATATATATATGTCGTACTGGTATATGCACGTTTTCGCGGGACTAGTTTGTTATAACTCTTCAATGGTCAGTAGCTGGCAGAGGACCACTATACCTAAAAGATTTACAGTGCTTACGCATGACATTCACTGCCTATATTCCACATCCACTGACCTCCTTTATTAGGATGGCTGTACTGCACTGGACATCGCGCTGACGCGTAGACACCACGAAATTGCGTTAATGATTTACGCCAAAGTGAAGATGAAGAAGCTGGCTCTGAAACAAACAGTAAGTAATCGCCCAATGTGCAAAATGCTGTGCCGTTTTCTGAACAAAAATGTTCGTACTCAACATTTCGAAGGCCCCCGAAGAACCTCCCTAACGTGTGACTGGCGAATAAAAATACACCGAATTCTCGTCTAACTTCTTGTATGGCGCAACAGTTGTGTTGGTATCAAGTCGAAATTCAGGATACTCCAAATGCCGTTAGTCAGTTAAGAAACTTAATCGATATAAGAAGGGAAAGTTCGATTTAATGTGACCAAGTTTTTATATGCAGTCTTCCGTTAGGAGACACCACTTTCAGTTGATTTGCTGAACTTTGTGTAAGATTTCGAGGCACTGTACAGAATTTCTCAGCTCGGAATATAGGCATTATTTTCAAAATCCTTACATGAGTTCGAGTTCCAACTGATCTGCTTAGCTGATGTGTAACCAACTTCTGGTGGATTCCTGAGCAGGATCAACTGCCAGTTTAATAAACTTCTCCGGTCGACTTTGGATGTCAACCGGATTGAAAATTTTCAAATCTTTAGGTCTACACAACACAACACTTAAGAAACGTCAAGACATACACTCATTTGCAAATCAATTTGGTTTTGCGAGAGACTCACCTGGAACCCAGCTGAAACTCTCGTTTGTGATGTTTCCATGCAACTGCGCCTGTCTGATAAGCCCCGAGAAGAGCGAAACCGGTTGTGGGCTGTCGAAGAATTTTCAGCAACCTTATGAGTAGTACACTGCGTAAAACTTAAGAAAACTCTTACACCAACGTGTATTTTCTCCTGCCTTACATTGCCACGTCACATTTACCATAATCGATCATCCTGTCTGCGGACCGCCGGTGTGAACACAGTACTTTGTCTCAATTGGACACTACAGAAGCACCATCCGCGATTGTTTTTATTCAGGAGCGAGCTCGAATCATGCCTTCTTTATACATGGGGTACGGTATATAGTTTAGGTCACTCAAAGATGTAGATGGACCACATGTAGTAAGACGGAGTATTGTTCCTACGGAATAAGTTCGTATTTCAATGTTTTCATTTAACGAGAACTTATCTCTCAGAAGATACTATTTTTTTGCTGCTCTCTCCAAACGGTCGCTCCGGAAGATAAACCATGCGAAACAACGTTAGAAATTGTCGGTGAGCAAGCAAGTAGACAAGGCAGTATGCTCACTTCAGATCTGATCAACACCTTGAACTCGAGTACGAATGGGGAAGCAGTGAGTCTACATAAAAGTAGCAGGTTTACGCAGGTAGAGCTGACGAAGCTACTATGGCGTGGACACTAGGTGCGTGGAAAGTTTCATATTTATGGATACTCCAGTATACACACTCTTGTAATTTGGCCGAGATCGACCTCGGACAAAAGAACGATGTGCAGTGTCCCCGGTCCTAGGAGTCGTAAGTATGCAGGCGAAATGGAAATCCAACTACACACGCATTGAATGGGGTATCCAGCAGCAGCTTCTGGACATAAAACTACATATAATATTTCAACAAATCTTTCATTTGCACATACATTTGGTCTTGACAAGGGAGTCAAATGAATCCAGCTGAATCTCTCGTTTATAATGGTCCTCTTCAACTGAATATGGGTAGTGAGTAGTGCTTTAATTCTAGAAAATTACACAAAATATTGTTGAAAGCTCTCATCTATTGGCTTGTCTGATGGATGGTGGGTAGAAAACTACCTGAAATTCATTATTTTCTTCGAAAATATTACCAGTCAGTGTTGTTAAGGCTAGAGCAAGTCGATGCCTTCAAATTGCTGTTCAGATAGATACATTTTTGCACTGATACTAAGTAGAAGAAAGCGTGGAATTTGGTAATCAGTTTGTGTAGCGAAATTGAGGTCAGTCAAAAGGATACTGCTGCCAGCTTCAAAAAATCTTCCAACAGTTATAAATATAAGCAAAGACAGCGGAAGCGCCGCGTTTCATGCTAGGGAGCGCTTCAAAAACGACAGTGCGAAAAAGACTTCCGCACATCATGTCATTCAACCTGTGATCTACCGTGCGAGAGGTTCACGTTGCACGCAATCTTACAGAATGATTGTACAGAAATACCCTTTGGTATTAGTTCAAGAACTCTGGTTAAGCACTAATATTCCGGATAAACTGCCTGCATTCAAAGAATTATCACTGGTCCGAATAGATCGCTATGTAACTGAAAATAAAACCGGTTGCGGTGTTCGTCACTGATGCTCAGACATGGAAGTTGCTTTCACTTTTGGTATCTCAATGTTTGGCTATTATATGTAGGCTGAGTTCTCCCAGCACCATAAGATCCGCCCTAGCTGTGAATATATACACTGCATCTAACTGTTCCCCCATCGAGTTAGGAAGGTTCCGGACGGGCTATTCTAATTCTGGTCTAATGGAGAGACTCTGTTCACTTTCTTGGTTTGTGGTGACCTCAACGACATTATTATTTCTTTTACAAGGGCATTTGGGACGATAAACATGGTGAACTTCACAACCGGAAGCCAAGCTATTCTTGACCATTTTTACCAGCGAATCTGCTTTGCATGCCTGTAGACGCAGCACCTCTTTAATTAAGTCTGAATGGTGCAACATCAGAAGCTTGCCTAAAGTCTACTCCAAATAGTAGTGTCAAACAATAATTCATGCTCATAGGCGTCTAATCCGAAGGCGCATTCTGATTACATACTTCCCAGACCATCTCCGACAAGGGGTCGAAACCACTGACTTCATTGTTTTCAAAAATGCTAACCTGTCCGTGTAATCTGATGTGTTTTCTTGTTACTTGAAGTTCCGCTTGGGTTGTCCACAGGAAATCCTGTATGTGAGCCCGTACCATTTCACCCCAGTCGACGCAAAGGGAAAACCTACAGAGTCTATGATCAGACAATAACCGAAGTATGTTTCATTCATGTATATTCGTAATGTACTACTCATAAGGTTGCTGAAAATTCTTCGACAGCCCACGACCGGTTTCACCCTTCTTGGCGGCCTGGTGCAGCACATTCAGTTGCCTGGAAACATCACAAACGGGCGATTCAGTTGGGTTCCAGGTGAAACTCTCGAAAAACCAAATTTGTTTGGAAATGAGTGTATTTCGCTATGTTTCATTCAGATTAGGTCAGAGAAATCTAGGCGCGAAATTCCTCTTACATCCTGGTGGTAGGAACACATGGACCAGAAAAGGGGCATAACGCGACTACCACAGACTTAACGAACCCAATGACACTTGCCGCAAAAAAATACGTCGTCCACCTGGATACCTACCTACCATAACATGGTTCGACTATTCCACCAACGCCACGCGAAAAAAACTGTCTTAAATTGTTGTAAAACCACCTGAACAGGACCAGTGGGTCGGAGTGTGTACAGCTGGTGTTTAGGTGCCGGATTCGGAAATCCACGTTCCGATGTGTCCGTTGATCAGTCGAGTCATAGAAGAATCATATATTGCAGAGGGACGTAGAAGTGCTAGAATAACTCCAATAACAAGAGCCTGTTGTCCTGGTGATCCATTAAAATTCCGTCCAATTTTGTGCACTTCTGTTTTGTTTAGTGCCTTTGGTGATGTACATCAGTTTGCGAACGAGACGCGTAGATATATAATGGATGCAGTAACTATCTCTATCACACAATACCGAGGGCTTTAGACGCCATAAAAGGTGTTTCCGGGTAATTTATGGGCTCTAACAGTGTCCTAAATCCAGTCCACCGAAAACTCTTGCTGCATACAGTTTAAGTGACGAACATCGAATGACCCCTTATGTCCGTCTTAGAAAACTACTTTAGAAACCGAAAGTAGGATGTTAAGATTGGCGTCAAGTTAACGAAGACCCTGTCAACAAGTCTGACATACCTCAGGGAGCTGTTTTGTACCGTTTCTACTCGGTTTCCGCAGACTTTTGAGGCTTGACGAAAAGTGCACTTTATTATAATATGCAGACGACACCGTTGTTTTAGAACTATCGGATAGGACATTTAAAGTCGTATTTCAGTGGACATAAGATATCACACTGCAGCTAAACCCATTCAAATGTATCTAGACTGTGTTCCTTCTAGGGTAGGGTAGGCATCTTGGGGCTACCTAACCTAATGTGACCCCAAATACTATCAACAACCATCCACTACCTCCAGCTAATTAGATGAGCTGCCTTGGTGTTACGATCTACTCTGGCTTGATATAGCATGAACATACTGGCAAGGTATTCCTCAAATTTCGGAGACCGTTGTTTCAGAAGACAAATTCGTTCCCTAAATGATGTCATTTCGGCTATCCTGAATTTTACGCTTGCTACCACCCTATCAGTTGTTTTGTACTGTCCGACCGTCGTTTTCAGTGGACTGCTGAAATAAAACTACACTAACAAACTGTGTAGTTAGCCTTTATCACCTAGTAACATTCCCTTCAGATTTCCGGTAGATTGCTTGGTCGAAAGTCGTACGAATATCCGTACAAATATTTCTAATAAAACATCTAATGGGACTTTCTACGATTACACTCAGATATGAGCAACTGCCTATCAAAATATCTATTGCACATCAGCGGTGTGCACCTATACGCAACAGCATATTCAAATAAAATCTGCGGTTTCTTGTCTCGCTGGCCCAATGACCTTTAGAGACGAACTATTAGAGCCAATACTCGCATAATTTGTTCTCTGTTGCGAAGCTTCATCATTCCGCTAAGTCCCTTCTGCTTCCCTTCAGGTTGCTCGTTGCTCTTTAAGTTTTCGCATACATCCTGTCCACGTTCACATACGCTTCCGTTTCCCGGCAAAGCGGTTGCCTGAAAATTCACCAGCAACGAAGAATAAGGAAAATATCTTGCTTTGCTCTGTGCTTGTGCTTCGGTAATGACCAGCATAGCTTCAAGCATGTGCCTAAACACAATCTTTACATTGATAGCGTGTTACATGTCCGAATCGCGCTGTGCATCAACAGCAGTATCCTAAGTCAAACGATATTGTTCCTCCCTATCTGGGATGAATACTTATATAGGCTGGTGGCAACGATACATCACACGTACTGGGAAGACTGAAGAAGTACAATAATCGGATCACTTCCAGTTAAAACGGTCCCAACGTTAAGTGAGTTTGAGTTACAGTTTATTCCATTCTACTTTCAGGCACTTTGAAGTTATTCTCCACTCAAGCCTGTTGATCTCACTATAGGTGCAAACAAGCCACAACTGATCGTGGGTTTTCATTTCGTTTTTCAGGTCTCTGAACACAAAACGGTTGGGGAACTCAAATTTTGGCTCCCCAGTGATTTGATCCCAATACAGCGTCCGACCGGTGGTTATCGAACTCGTCCCGAGAGCCCACAGTACACAACCACAGCTGCCGACGGAATTTGTCAACATAATAATCTGTGGCTTTGTCAGAATAGCATGTACATCAGATATGTAGCAATAGATTATGCTTCTCTTGGTGTTCGAAGGTTGACCCGAGTGTTTTCAGGACGGGCTATGTGCTGCCTCGTAGCAAGTGTGGAAACAGTATTCTAGAGCAGCTTCTGGATTAGAAGGTATAAAGATATGATAAAATAGCTCTAATAGCTCTAATCTTACGAACTTCAATCTACCGCTTAGATCTTGGGATAGCTGCTGTAAAGTGAAGTGAGGCAATCATCACTTGTGATCGTTCTGGGAAGCTATAATCAACCTAACTGGGGTTATGCATCCCAACCGGTATTCTATACCAAACTGCTGTGTAATAATATACCATTTCCCTTGAAGCATCGGAAGACCTTAAGTTCAACCCACCACAGCCAGATTTTGAACGGTCGAATTCGTTCAGCTGCTACTAACGCTTAAGATTCGCAATATCCCAACTATGTGAACAACCACAAGAGAAATACATATGATTAACCTCTGTAAAATCCCGAGGGACTATCGGTTACCTAATAGAATGAACACCTCGCACTGGAGTGATTCAGGTGATTCGGGCGTGTGGTCACACTGATCTTCACGAAGGGAGTTGTTAATCCGCATGACTGATAAAATAGTGAAGAAAAAATTAAAAAAATAGAGACTAACTGACTAAGCATATATACATCTGTGGATAGCTGAGTGAGCAGGGTTGTTTTCAAGTTAAAACAACATGACCAGAATCGGTAACGAGTACGGTGTTTTCAAATTGCGCCGTTAGACTGCGGTTCAAGGTGACCACAGTCCAACCGTCGTCCAACACAACTGGATGAACTGGAGAAGGACAGTATCTGTTCTTCCGTCCACCTGTGGATTTGGATAACGCAAGGCACGGTTCAATAGTAAACAAGTGGCCAGATTTCATGCATCCGAGTGTTCCAGTGTCTATTGACCGCAATTCGTTCACCGAGTGTATAATTTCCGGTGGGCCATGAAGGAAGTCGGCTAGACCGTGTCCACGGATTCCGGGAACGACAGAACACCCATACACGTCAGCAACCTTACATATGCTTGTCGCGATTTCTGCATAGGGCGTACCAGGTGAACAAATGCGTGTGCCAGCAGCGCAGCAATTTTCGGCAACCGCACAGAGGAAACGAGCGCAATCTGTTTCGGGGTCATATTTACTCGGGTCCGAGTGAAGCACATCCACGTGGTCCGATGCGTCACTCAAAACGTAGCTACGACAAGCGTCGCCATGCACCGTGCCAGTGAAAATGGAAATGTCAACTGACAGCAAATCTCCGGCTCGCAGTGACTGTTCTACGGAGGGGATACCATGGCACGCCACCTCGTTGACCGATGTACAGACGGACCTGTGAAAGTTAAGAACACATGCTGCGTCCTACGTTGAGCAGAAAAAAGACAGAACGAACAAACAAGAAACTTCCAATTGAAGGTAAACAGTAAAGACAGCAATACTATTCAGATGGACCATGTACTTTTGCCGTTTCACGAGAAAATAGCATACCATATGGTTTTCTAGCCCCATTTAGGCGTCCCGAAGGCATCAAAAGAAACCTCTAGTTTGCATTCAATGAGAAAAACATTCACGTGGTACGTGGCTCCTCAAACTTATTCAGTAAGTTTTTATCCTTGTAATGTGCGATTTGTCGTACGACCGACGAACTCATGCAAGTCTTTGACAGTGTAGTAGGTCAATGGTAAGAGCGGCGAAATTTCGTCCGGACGACTGGAACGCTTGTCGTAAGAACTTTTGAACCAACATTTGTGGGTGATCCTATCAGTTCCAATACACCAGATCTAGTGGTTAAGTATGTGAACGAAAATTGACAAGGTGATTTTGTTGGGTGTCACCGGCACATTCGACAACCTGAGGGTAATCTGCACCGGGTGTCGTGTTTTAGTTCGCAGAAGTATTGCTGGCTTGACCATATCATCGCCATCCTTCGTAGAATGCTGTATCCGACAACGTTAATGTACCGGTCCCCGCGTACATTGACCCACTATTTATTACGCGAACAATGCACCCGACTGTGTCTGTTGCAATCGTTACGCTGGTGATTATAGTGCACAATTACAACAATGGACGTGTGACACGGAAGACAAACACCGACGCCTGTGTCCTATAGTCAGCTTACCGAGCTCCTCAACTGTTCTACTGGCGTGATTGAAATTGGAAAATCGACTCACTAACACAAGGTCATTGCTGACTTTAATATAGTGATTAGAACACAACAAGATAAAAAGTTGAGGACGGTGTTGCTTACATGGATGGTAACGATCAGAATCAGGCAGTGGCGACCAACTTGAACATAAAATTACTGATATAATTTGGCCGGTCCCTGTCATTCTGTAAGTCAGTTCTGTAGGAAGTTTCTCCGAAATAAGATGCAAGGGGTATTCCCAGAGTCACTGGATTTCTTTCCAGTCTATGCCACTAGCTCTTGCAAATCAAAATTTACTCAGAGGGGCAACAGGGTCACATACTGAATGTCCATACATCGTTTGACAGCTGACCGTGGTGTCATGAGTGTACGTGTTGAATCGAACTTGACATTATGGTAATTCCTCCATTTATTTGCTTACTCTGCCCGTGTACTTTTGATCACCCGTTTCGCTACTCCGTACCCGCCATTCACATTGCCACTAAGGCCGCCCCGTCTATCGCTGGTATACGGGCATGTGCGTCTGTGTCACTGACCCTCTCCGTGTCCGTGCCCCGTCTGCTGGGCTTGCTCTGATTTGCTCTGCCGTGGCTGCTTCCTGGGCACACAATTAGGACAAAAATTTAGGGCCATCGTGGAGCCATACTCTAACCCAATTCTCTTACAGAAAAACTATCAATAGGTAGACACCGATTCATAACATAGGACTGATTGCAAGAACAGAAACAACCTACTTAGGAAAACCACAGTATCCCAAAGGAGAGGGGTACACATGTTTGGCAATGCAGGCTGCGAAGATGAAATCATCCACATCTTGAGTTGTCAGTCCAGGTTTGAGAAACTGTCGTAGCTCCTCAAATAATTGGTGGACAATTGATCCAGCATGTCTTAGCTGTTCTATGCTCTCAGAAGAATGAATGAGTGGCACACTTGGTACGGTAACTTTTTTGTTCAGTACATAGGGTGGAGGGATAATAGATGACGGGATGTCTCGACCGCACAATTTTAGGGTGCGGGCAAATGGGTGAAATCTACAAGGAGGTAGCCGATTCAGCAGACAGAGTTTCTGAGAAGGAAAAAAAAAACAATCGGTCGAAACGAGGGGTAAGTTTATGCTGCTTAAAGTGAGTGATTACAGTGTTGGAGACCATCGACATATGGGTATATCTTAGAATAATGACAATCAGTCGGCCAGTCAGTTCACAAACCTTGGTTTGGTTGCTTCAGCGTTACGAGCAATGACCACGCATGCACTGAAAATAGCGGCTAAAAATTCGCCTCATAAGTCATCATCATCCTCATTGATAGCAACGTCAGAGTTGACACCGATACTTCACTGCCGTATAATCACAAGGTTCAGTCAATTAAACAGTAAACAGCAGTTAGCCACCAATGCAACATCTCAGTCAAAAGCAGAGTCACAAATACCACATCCCAGAGTGCGGACCGCACCAGCAACGATAAAACTCCTCGTAATTTCCTTCATATCCTTCTGCCAAGTCACACGTCAACCTTGTAGTTTGTGCCAGGCCACAGGGGACACGAAGGACAACACTCATCTCGCTGGACACGGTCAAACCACCAAAGTTGATGGTGTTGGTTGCTTTTCCGCGATTCAGTTGCCTCCTGCAGGACCAGACACCAGAATTTTAATCACTTGGTCACGAATTCTCTGAAGCCTTCGTAAAATCCTTAAACTTGTATTTAACAGTGCTAGGCGATCAATAATCTTTCGTGTCAATATCGGCCAGATTAGTTGTATCCTGCAGGGAATCACGTAGCCCGTCCTATCAATTGCCTTTGAAATATTCTTCACAGTTTGCTCATTGTGAAGAAAGGAGGAGTTTCTGCCCAACAATGTACGAGGTGGCATTTAACGTGGATGTGACGACTGAAAATGATGGTGCTGAGGGGAGTTGTAATATGGGTTCGGATAAAAATGAATAGACAAATTATCCCCGAGACTAAAACGGTGAAACAAACTATTACGGTCGTTGCATATGTTTTCGAGGACCACACTCACAAGACCTCACCATCATGTTCTTTAGGTCTGATTCACTTGTAGGATTGAGCAGAGGCAAATTATTTGGATCTGATTCTGTAAAAGTATTTCACAAGTCAGATAGCTCCAGAGGTCTAGTTACTTTCTTAAACCTTATGAAAAGATGATTCTCCTCAGTTTACAGCAGTGA